>JADDOH010000994.1:0-447095 GCA_016648135.1 Agrypnia vestita | reverse complement strand
CCCGTCCGAATGGTTTTTTTAGTAAAGGGATCGATGAACTACCTATGAGATGACAAAAGTGCATAGATAGCAATGGTACATACTTTGATTAAATAAATATATTATAATAAAAAAAAATCGGCTTTATGTTCCTCCCATACTAAACGCCAATTTCATATGTAAGGACCTAATATATTGAATAAATTAGTAGGAAAACTATCGCCAAACTCGCGCGTCCCTAAAAGATTAATGGCCGAACACCCAGGTGGAAGGGGAAGAGGGGGAAGGTTTAGGCTGAGATGTGGATGAAGTGAGAAGAGATGCAGTGTAACTATTTCAATAGCGGCTGAGAACAGGAAGAACTGGAGGCAAACGTTGCGGGAGGCCAAGGCTCGATTTGGGCTGTAGCGCCATTGGGGAGAGAGAGAGAGAGAGAGAAAGAGAGTCGAAAAAAATCGCAGTTTATGTTTAACATTCAAATTCAAATACATTTTCTCAGCTGATAATTGACATTTATAATAAGCAACATGAAAATCGAGACATTTTTACAAATTAACTACAGTTTTTATTTTTTCCAGCGAAATCTCTAGAAATTTAAATAATTTTTAAAAAGTATTTAAATTTCTAGATATGATAATATGAAGGCGTCTCTATAAAAAGTGTCTATATAGTACCAACATCAGGTCACATGTAAATTTATTGTTTTAAAATGGTCTATATAATAGGTAGTATACACCATGTGCGGTATTTTTTTCATGATTTCATCTCAATCTTGCCGAAATTCGACCTCAAAAGTTGGCTAACGTGGAGAAAGGGTCTGTATTCGTCTTGTAGTAACAAAAATGACGGATGCCGATAGTTCAACCATGTCACAACATGAATAAACAAAGAAAACGTAAAATTAATGTCCACAGTTGGCAAGTAAACGTAAAGTATTTCACCGAGTGTTTTTTCTCTCTCTCCTGTAAAATTTTGTTTTTGCATAGAGACCCTTTTTATAGAGACGACTTCATACCTCGAATTGCACTCTCGGCTGCAGCTTGCTCCTTGTCAAAATGCTTAAATAACTAATAATCAGTTGGCGATATATCTGGTGAGCATGGTAATTGAGGCAATATTTCATAGCCCGACAAGCGCTCACAGTGTAGGACAAACTTCGTAACTTTTTTGTTTTAGTTTAATTCGTGCGGCATCCATTTGCCATGCTTTTGGTTTTCATGGCTATTTTAAGTGGTCCAGAACTGCTGGATGACTAATGCCTAACTTTTGTGCAAGCTCTTGAATTATTGTGGTTAACTAACGACTTCTGTAACTATTCATCTGAAAAAGAATTCGCACAACCTTCTTCATGTTTAAGGCTCTCTTAGCACGAATTATTTTAACTACCTTCGCATTTTATGTTCCTTAACAGATCTCACACTAGCATAGATTAGTTTAATAATAATTTCTATCGCTTAGCAAATGTATTTTGAATTTATACAAAAATTTGCTCTAATTTGCTTTTTGTCCATCTTCTATTTGATTACCCAATTTGAGGTTATAATACGAATCGAAAAATTCTCATTAAAATTATATTAAAATGAAAACGATAAAATGTCCCTTTCTTTGAAAAAATCTGAAGATTAATTAAAGAGTCAAGGTTATTATTACGGTCGTTAGACATATTTAACTGTAAAAGGTTACGGATATTTTATACGAACGTATGTTTTTCCGAGATACAATTCTCGACGTTTCGTTGAAGTCGTATTCAACGTCATCAAGAGAACGACCTGTACCCGGGGAAGTATAGGGCGGACCGGGGGCATAAATTATACTGAATACGACTTCAACGAAACGTCGAGAATTGTCTCTGGGAAAAACATACGGTTCGTATAAGATATCCGTAACCATTTACAGTTAAATCTGAGGATTAAATTCGGAACACAAAATACTAATACTTCGCTCCGTTTTCCGTATATCCTGCGAGGCCAGATTGCATCGCGACAAAATATGTCCGACAAGAAAGGCACTATCCAGAGAACACGTTTTCTGCTGGAAACTGAAACGCATCGCAAAGAGCTATCTGCCGAAATTTCTGGAATTCTCTCACGGTTTCCTTTACTCGCGGGTCGTTGCATTCTCGTGTATGTATGTAAATTTCCCGTCTGGCTGTACGGCGGATTCCTAAGTAATATACAATAATTTTGGACGCGTAAACTGCCGCGCGAGACGCGAGGCTGGATGCCCGACCCGGGGCGGAGCGCCAGGGGCACCCGGGGCGGAGCGCCAGGGCTCCGCTGTACCAAATAATCCGTTTCTAATTTGGATAGCGCTATCCGCGCCATGGCGTGAAGTGAAGCGTGCAAGATTCGCCGCAATTTTGGTCTCTGGGTAATTTTACGCATTTTGTGTGCTTTAAAAAATCTCCGTATGGATACTTACAATTGTTCGTGATTAATTACGGTGTAATCAATCATGTTATAACTCGTTTCCTTGTCGGCTAAATTACATTTTTTGTGAGATTCTTGAAATCCCGTCGTCATTATCAGGAAATATCCGAAATAGGTGTTACGCAGATACGACTCATGTTTTTAATGATTTCTTAAACATAGTAAATCAAAATTGTTATTTAAAACTTTTATTTTGTTATTTTTATTCTTATTGATAATATAGGGATATCATAATTTCAAAAAAATGCTTCTAAACGTCACTGCTGCTATCACAAACATCATTTTAAAAAATTTCGGTAAATATTAAGTAATATGCAATTAGCTTTAATGTGACTGAAAATCTAATAAATATAAAATTTGTTAAGAAATAAATAATAAGAATTGTTTATTAACGGATTAAAATTGTTAATCATTGAAGCTTGTATCGGTATTAATTATCTGACTGCCTATCATTAAGCATCGTAATGAGCTATTAGTTATAGAAACAATGCTATCGTTACGGCTGACTTAAAATATACTGCCTTTGCTTTGAGTTAAATCACTGTTTCATGTCCAGCCGCACGTAAACCCGGGGAACACCCCGGTCTTTCCTACCTACACGTATGTTTATGTGTGGATATGTTACAGTCAAAGTGTTAAAATTTTGACAATGAACACATTAATTAGTAGTAGTAGTAGTAGTATGCAGAGAGCTAATGTTTAGACTATAGTTCATGTATACATAAATAATTAATGTATACATTATCAAAATTTACACTTTGTAACAAGGAACTAAGCTGGATACTCTATTTTGGCATAATCATATGCAATCTGCTATTAGCAATGCTATGAACCTCAAAAAGATTTGACCAGAAAAAAGTTTGGCTTGTCAGAACCCGTGTCTGTCCAATCTTTTTCTATGATGCTAAAACATAAACTCTAGGAGAATAGGAGCGCCAGTGGATAGGTGGATAAGTGTGGACAGCCCGAAGAATGAATACCTCGATAGCAGAGGAATTAAACATTGATTTATGTTTCTAGACATAACGATACCATGGAAAAATTGTTGATCGAAAGAAGGCTGGAAGGAATCAGGTCTGATTGATTTAAGGGGTTTCACTACCATAAGAGTATAAAATTTAGGTAAAAATTGGGTATTTTTTTTACACGAAGAGATGATTTTTTTTATCGTCAATCTTAAGATACATATTTTATATTAAAGTATGTTTTTATTAGAAAATTTTTGAAAAATGGCAGCGATATGTCTATTTTTGTGCAGCTCCTTCTCCGTGACTGACATGAAACTTTCCCCGGTGCATGAGACAGAAAAGAAGATCCAAAACCCACTCCTGGAATGCACAAATGCTACTGACCAGGAAGCGACGTAAATCGCCTGCGCCGATTACTATCATCAAGAATAAAACAATGAAGAAGTATGCAGTTACAAAAATATAAAATTTAAAGTTACCTATCGGCTTATTCAGCAAGTTTGACCGTTCTGTCTGGTACATTATTTAATGCCGTGTAGAACGGTGCGTGGGGTGGGGTTCTCGCTAACCCGTGTCTTGTCGGGATCCGCGTTATAAAACAGGGAAACAAAAGTTAGGAGATCATGGTAGTGATTCAGCGAAACTTCTCATTATCCGACGATGAAGTTGTTCCGACGCTGAGCTGTTTATAGCACCTCACCCTCCTGTTCACCGTGGCATAAGAAATCCAGATCATTTTTTTATTTTCTTAATATAGGGTGTTTTTTTTATAGGAACAGAACTTTAATATGAAATCAAACTCATAAAAATCGTGGTAATGGCCATGTTATTGATTTTATTGGAAAGATAATTTTATGGCATTAGTGTTTACATAAATATTCGAAAAACAAACCTCTAAAAGTATGCCCTATATTAAAACACTAATGGCATTAAATTACGATTTTTTTGTGCCTTATATCATTTTAAATTTCTATACCTCTATAAGAAACATCCCATACTAACAGTTAGCGGTATGCAATCATTACTTGAAATTTACTTGAATGAATAATGAACTTTTATGATGTAGGTATTTTTAATGAAATTAAATATTTATCTCAAAGAATATTAAGATATATATTTTTTTCAATTGATTCAGCTACATTGTATATTGACATTAAATATTGATTGTATTATTTGTATGTATCTACTAATATTATTTGATTAATTACACCTACATGTTTCGGAAAAACCTTTCCATCGTCAGGGTGTTATATATATGTCAAATTATCAAAATGAATATTGTCTTTTGTTTTTTTTATAATTTAGAAAAAAAAAGAAGATATTGAGCATGTCTAATGTTAATTCATTTAACTGCCGGGCCTGTTTTAAGTTTTACGAGAGTTCTACTATTCCTCGATTAACTTTATGTTTTCGAAACGAATGTTTTTATAAATAAAATTCGTCGATTCATAGAAAAAAGTTAAGATTTCTGAAAATAAATAAGTACCTACCTGATTAATATTTAGGTATTTTCAAAAGAACTCTTTACAGTCTTTAAATCTAAGCATAGTGGAAACTGTTGTGCTATAAGTTTGCATTAGTAATATTGGCTTTTATGGAACTTCAAAAATGTACTTAACAATAACGGAACAAGTTTCGACCTATATGTTATGTACTGTTCTGTATTTTTTAGGTCTGAACAGAATTAATGAACGATTGTTAAGATTGTGATATTTCTCTCCCGTAGTGTAAAATTATTTACAGTATTTAAAAAAATATTTTGATATGAAATATGTTCAACTTAATATGTACTTTGAGTTGAACCAATATCGCATTACATACTTGCATTATAATACCAACGTATAATTTATACAAAGATTTTAAAAAAATTCCTTCGCTTTAACATTTCCTATGAAAGTAGCCAGAGAAATTTAGAGATAAGTTAGATTTAATCACAGATTTCACAAACGCCTTAAACAAACATTTTTAGGGATCCAAGTATACATTAGAAAATAAATTACATTCCAGTTTTATGTCAAAAACTGACCTCATGCAGTAAAGAAAGTTAACTAACTAATTAAATTACCATCATGCCGTTTCCCCGTAGGGGTAGGCAGAGAGGATAGAGTGCCATACTCTTCTGTCCTGACATACAACTCTCGCCTCATCCGCATGCAAGCTCGACGGTTGTTGAGGCTTCCAACGGGACTTCTCTGTTTCATCTTTCATTCATCTTCTGTTTAATCTGTATCTGGTAAATCTAGTCGTGCCACGTCTTCCGCGGTCACTCTCTCTTTCTGGCGCCTTCAACGCCATTCTTTCCTCATTCATTCGCTCAACATGCCCAAACCACCTGGCTACCCTGTTTTAATTTTATGAATTATGCTACGATCAGCTTTACATTCATTCCTAATATCTTCATTCTTTAGTATATAATAAATGGATTTGCTACAAGGGTATGCAAAATCACTGCTCCCTGGCGGTCTTTAATATTATAGTATTCGATCATAATATATAGGTTGAATTCTTATGTATTTCACTTAATTTCGAAATTCCTGTTGATAATTTTAATTACATTTTGATGATCAACTATCAAGTACAACTCATTTCGCATATTTTATTTTACATATATTCATAGCTAGTTTCAGTTGTGTTAATACGTGTACGTGAGATTAATGTCTCGAGGAATGCATGTATTTATTATGGTAATGTATATGAAAGCTCATCAATCAATAACTTTAATCATATTTTAATATTTTGGAGAATACACTAATATTCGGTGAAGATCTTCTGGTATATAGAATTAAATTGTCATTGAACACATAAGAAACAGGCGAAAGTTATTTTAATTTCTACACTCGAAACATAATGATTTTGGTACTTTAAAAAATCTAAAATATACCTATGCTTAAATTTAATTTAATATGCACCCCTTACTATGACTATGTCAATTATTTTTCGTTTTCAAATTCCGTCAGACAAGTTGCACGACAGCACACGCACTATTTCATTTCCTCGGCGTAAATATTTACAGCTCTTTGTATGGAATGCCAATAAATCTCGGGGGTATGTCTGGTACCATTCTCGGATCCCTAGAGCGCTCGGCGTCTGCTGCAATAATCTTATTCTTAAAGAGAAACAATGCATCGTTCATTAAAGAATGAAAACGAACGTTTTTAGTGAACCGAATTGAAGGAATTGAGCGGCCCAGTAAAAAGAACTGTAATACAGAATATTCCTGGCGTATCCTAGTGTAATGCAAGTATTCGGATGAATTTCATTACACATTAATAAAGTATATTGCTCCCAAAAATTCCGTAAATCAATTGTAGATTTTCTCATTAGCGACATCTGTGGGGATTTAGGGGAATGAAAATGGCTTTGTACAGGCCGCATGGAAAAGGCGCTTACAACTCATATATGAAAGCTTCACGCAATTTGAACATATATACAACTTCCAAAAAAAAAATGAATAAGCATGGTATATTCTATCATGGGTGGAAATGGCGAATGTTACAATTGTGTAAAGTGATCACTTAAGCCAACCATAAAAAGACAGGTCATAAGTCCTGTTACACCCAAATGACTTCTATACCTACTTTCCCATAATTAATACAGTTTCGTCTCTGTGAGATATCTATAATATACATTAATTGAGAACTGTAATAGTTTAAAATTGAATTTTTAAATTAATAAAATATCATGACATGTTAGAATCAGAAAGAGTTGCACGTAATTGATGATTTTGCAGCCTTCTACACCATTTTTACACTAAAATTAGAAGTTGCTGGAAGTAAAATAGGAGGTTCTGGAATATTGAAAGTTTCTAGACAAACACGGGTCAGTTATAAATATGCTTAATTCAGTTTTTGTTTGACGTTTAACCAATGCGATATTAGTAACAAAGCGAGCGCATTGTGACCAGCGCGTTTATTCCAGCGACAATAAATAAATAAAGTACCTACCACGGACGATTATTTTTACGAGCGAATATTGAACGGAATAAAAACAGCGTGAAATAGTGCGAATTAAAAAACAGTATATTAATAAATATGTGGAATATTCTAAAAACATTCAGTAACTATAAATTTAAGAACCGGTTACATTTAAGGACAGTTCTGATTTAATTAATGTCAGGTGACTTTTTTGCGTTGTCTTAGTGTTTTCATTTGCCTCACACAGCTATATCCCTTGACAAAAATTAGACATTTTTTCGTCTTATATTGTGGACTATTTCATTCATGTTACGGGTGGCACAGAGCTGCATTACACAGGCTAAAACTGGAGAGAAAGAGCTGCCACTAGACCGACACGAGTGGAGAAAGACTCTTGAGAAGGCCAGGATCCACCAGGAGTTTAAGAGCCAACTGTGATAATGTTTATGATAATGATGATGATGTTACGGGGCACCAATGTTAAGTTTTTTTTTATGATTTTTTTAGTAGTATTTGAAGTAAGTTTATTAATTTAATTTTGGTTTATTTAAAATATTTTTCGGGTGCTAAAATCACCAATTTTTGATCTTATATTATCAGTTAACTAGTCCTTTTTGGGACCATGATATTATTTATTTTAGTAATCTCAATAGTATTTTTTATTATAATGACACAATGTATTGACGTACTGTAGAGTATTTTAAAATGTTACTTTAAATAAATTAATAAAGTATTGAAACCATATAACTAAGCACTTTTCTTGCTGAATTAACAAATCTTTTCTCTCAGTATACTTAACTTTGCTTTATATATAAAGAATAAATTTCCTCGATGTATTTCAGCAGGAATTATCTTTCCTCTTCCCTATTATTATTTTATACTATCCGTCTCGAACAGTTCAGGACAGATTGATGTGATACTGAGCAGAATGTCTGCCCTCATACGGCTCAACAGTTGACAATAATATTAGTGACTCGTCAGTAAATTTTAACGTTATAATCAAATTTTGCTTAATGGCTCTCAATATTGTCACAGAACGTGATCTTGGGAGGCAAATTAAAATACTAAAAAACAATTCAAATTTTTATTTAATCACACAAAAGTCGCTGGACACAAATTAAATCGGAGCACTGCTACAATTCATACTTTTATTATTACACTGTTTATATAGTCGCCCTAATTTACGCTGCTTTTATTGCTTGCTAACATTTTCGAGAAAATTCCGCTCAAACTCTGCACGTTATTTAAATCGCTCACTTTGTTGGTTGGTAAGTATTCGCCCGGTATTTAGCTCGGTTGTCCACGACTGGCCACCCTGGTTTATCGCTCCGTTGCTAATATCGCTCTGGTTAAACATCACTTACACTGAATCGAGCATCGTGGTGCGCCTCGCATTTATAGGTAAATATCTTTCTCGATTTTTCGAGTCGTTACGAGATTTGTGTGGATCCTTCTAGTATCTTCGAATTTTAGTGTACAGGGTGAAGAGTGTTGTAAAATCGTTAATTACGCGTAATTCTTTCCGATTACTATGGATTGTTACAATAAATTAAAGGCCCCTTTTATTGACTATATTTATCTTTATATTGCTCAATAATATTGAAGGCGTTTTATAAATCATTGATCATCTGGTTAATTTGATCACCAAATACTAATAGTATGCGGGGGCCTTTAGAAATTCAGAACTGTAGAAGGAACTCTTAGGCCGATACCTACCAGGGGTTGTAAAGTCAAAAGTGAAAGTGACGATGAATACTTTATTAAGCACTATATCCACGTATCTCGCTGGGTTCAGTTAGAATGAAGTAAATATATATTTTTAACAATTTTATTTTTCATAAATATTTTTTCTGTTTTTACTGTAGACGGTTGCTCTACCGATGTTGCAGTAGTTAGTGCTGCTTAGTATATTTTTCATGCAAAACTCATTTCCACGGCGTTTGAGTGTCTCGTAACTCGCACAAGTCATTAGTTGTTGTTCGGCGCCCTGCAGAGGGCGCGCGCGACAGGAGTGACGCAACTCCATCTGGAATAAAATATTTATCTGGAGTTATAACGGCCCCCGCTCGGATTTATCAGCTTCCCTTTCGCATTCCCGCTCCCGAGAGATCAAGAAGAAATATTAAAACAACATGTGTGCAACTCTGCGACTCCCAGAGGCGCAGAGATTCACGAACACACCACGATATGAGAACCTAATAAAGTGTTAGAAAATACTCATTCATTGCAAAAATTTTCTTATTAAACATGCCGATAAATAAGTTCTAGTATACTCATTATAGTTGTTTGTATGATGAATTACTGCATCATTAATTATTATTAACACAAAATATTTTTATTCAGCAGGAACAGGTCGATTTTTTACTCATTGCACTGTACATATATAACAAAAATATTATCACAATATAATTGCACAAAGATTGATTTTAATGTTAAATTATTTTGTGGGTGGGGGATGGATTAATATTGACCACATCTTAATAATAATAATCTGTTTGTACAATAGAGTAGAGAATGTAATGTTGGCTGTAGCGTAAAAGATTGAATAAGGATAGGATCGTTGAGATGGTTTGGCCATGTGGAACGGATGAGTGAGGAAAGGATGGTAAAGAAAATTTATGAGGCGAGTGTCGAAGGCAGCAGAAATAGATGGCGTCCGCGGAAGACCTGGCTCGACTAGATAAATCAAATATTGGAAGATGGCCCTGTTAGAAACTTCAACAAACGAAGAGCGTGTATGAGAAGATGTATGTAAGTGTGCCAGGACAGAAGAGTGTGGCATTCCATCCTCTCTGCCAACCTCTGGGAAATTCATGTTAGTTAATTAGTAATAAAAATAATAATAATAATCATTCCAACGATGCCCTTCATCATCCGAAATTAGTCTGTGAAGAAAATAAACTTTTGTTAAAAGTGGACAGTAATTATATGTATTTTATTATATATTAATATAACGGATAACCACCAAGAAATTTCGGAAAATTTTATAAATGACTTAAGACTGGACATTCACTGCAAATGCATATTTCGACGTTTTTTTTTACTGAAAATGTAGGTTTTTATTATTCATTTATATCAGAATGTATACTCTAGACTGCAATTTTGTTAGGGCAAAAACTGAGATAGAACCTTTATTATTGTGTAAAAGTAATAAACTGGACATTGTTTATAATAATTAATTAAATATAAGCATTAAAAAATCGTTTTTAGTTTCCTAGCCGGCGCTATTTTTTATGAATTCCATAATATATTTTTTATACGTATAAAGTATACTTCATTATCTAGAATTTTTACTAAGGAAATCAAGAAATATTCAATATTAATAAAGTTATAATGTTTTAAATTGGCAAGAAATTTTTACCATTTTCGTTAATTTTAAAATACCTACTTTTTATTCATATAAAGAGATGATTTTAAACAGTAAATTCTATTTATTTCCGTATTTTGAGGCTTTACTCATTCATTTCTTTTGAAATTAACGCAGAATGTTGTGCCGAATTATTCGCTGACTATTGTATTTTGTTCTTGGATCAGAATAACTCATGATCCGGGCACTTGTGGGAATTGTGTCATCCTACTTAATGCTTCTTATCGCAAAAAATACTAAACTGTAGCTGAATGTTGTCCGTTATGCGTTGGTATCTCTTCGAAGCTTTTCTTTGTATTGTTGACAGCTGATACGGATCAAAGACATTGCGATAATCATATATTTCTTTTATCTCTTGTTTTTTTTTATAGAAAATACCCAACGGTAGAACATCGCATCGTTATCTACAGCACACATATTTGCGCGGGGGGATGTTTTCAAATATCCCGAGCCTTTCAGGCTTCTTGTTTAGGAAACACGACCCCCAAACCGGACCCATTTACCACTTACACGCAGTGTCCCTTCGTTGGCAAGTTGTTAATGAAGTAAATCGTTATAATGACCACCCTGGGCCACCATTGACCGCCCAAACTTTTTCCATTTTCCCGCTACATTAGGGCAGATAAGGTGATGCCGTCCCCCACCCTCCTCCCCCAGCTGCCCGCCCCTTCCTTTCTCACCGGAGATGGATAACTGTGAAATGAAACTTTTCCTTTATCGTTATTACGGTCCAAGACCAAAAATCGAGCCATTGTCTTCGAGTCATTTATGATAAAAACTTGCCATTGGAGATAATAACTTCGCCACTTTCAGAGATTCGGCCACCGTGGGCATGGACTCACGCGTGGTAGCAATTTGTTGTCTGCGATTCGTAATTCTTACTTTTGAATTATTATATTCAGAAAGTTTATTTTTAATTTCACAAAGGGATTTTTTCTTGCCAATCTTCTTAACTTTTATTTATCGTCATTGTTGTAAAAATTTAATAAAAAACTATAAATCCTCAACATATTTAAACTTATTTACTTAATCTCCTTATACAATCAAAAACTCCTAAAATATACATTAATCGTTTTTTATTAACTGTTGTTTTGTATATTTAAAAAACATTAACTGCCTTTTATTTCGTATGTAATTTGGCCAGCAAAATATAAAATAATATATACATATATAAGTACCGCAATGTTTGTAATATGTAAAATATAATAATAAAACATGTTTTTATTATTATATTTATTTTGATTTACTACACAAATTACGAGTTTATTTAAGACTTCTCTCCTGTTTTTGTTGATTTCATTTTTTTAAATATTTGTTTTTAAATTTTTGGTTTTTGCCCTGCTTTCGTTGACGATACAATTTGTTTTAAATATTTATTATGTTTATAAGGTCAACTTTGTGCTTAGGTGTAGTTATTAAATCATCAAAATCAAATCATAAAAAAATCACGTTAATTATATAACGTCAACGAGATTCGATTCCATTGTATATTTGTTAGTGTCCGTAACTGAACCATCAAATTATGACGAAAATCGGCAAGTTAGCGAACGAAGATATTTATAGTGGCATGGAAACCGATTGACGGCAACGTAATCAATGTGGTTTATACAAAGATAGTTGTTTTGTTTTTATAATAATATTATCTACATAATTAGTGTATTTTTTTATTTAACTGTAATATAGTGTATTTTTTGTTTATTGAAGAAAACTATATCCCTATTTATGGTTGCACTGTTTCTTGATTGAATATTCACTGCCACAGGATTTGTAACATAATATGTACGACGCAGGTTTTGGCATTTAAACCCTTAATACATTATATTCTATTACTTTTCACAGCTATTACACTGCACACAAATTAAAGAATGAAAATATCATTTAATAAATAATAATAACATTGTCAAAGTTACGTACTAATACTTTGTGCACATAGTCATACTTTACATCAATTTAATTGCTCCGAATTAAGCTTTTAATTAATTACTCTATTATTATCAGTCTCTATTCAGTCAGTTGTATTACAGGTGTGCGAGCGATAAATTTTCCGGTCTATTGGTCATGCGATTTTATATGTATATCTATCCACGTGATCTAATTATATTATAGTCGTGGCAAACACGTGTCGAATGATTTAGTTTAAATCTTTTCACGTGGAATAAACGATCTAGGGCAATCTGGAACATTACTGACAATATTTTATTGGTAATAAATTTCGTTCTCATTATTTTTGGCTAGAATACCGTATTTTTTCTCGCTGTATCATTCGGAATGGCTAGATCGTCCGTATGGATAAAATATAATGTTCGAAACTTCAACGGAACGCAGAAAATACCCATGAAAATTAGGTCAAATGTCACATTTCTCTCTTTATTACTTTTGTTTCCCTCCCCACTTCTGTAGCTCACACTATTAGCTTATTACTTTGTGTTATTTATGGAACTTTCCTCCATGTTGTAATTCATTGTCTTTTATAATCCTTTCTTTCTTTGTTTGTATCGATTCTTACTGTCTTTAATCAAGTACCCTCGGAACACACTCGCTTCCTATTGAAAGGAAACTTCCCGAGAAACGAAATGTCAGAGGGAATAAGATTAAATTGTTCATCGGCATTTGTCAGTAAAAAAAAAAATTACAGCAATTAAAATATTAATCAAGATATATTATAGATGTCTCAGAGAGACGAAGCTATATTTTTATATGGGAAAGTAGGTATGGAAGTCTTTTTTGGGTGTTCATAGGGCCTACGACCTATCGTACGGCTGACTTAAGTGATCACTTTACACAATGTAACGTTCACATTTCCACCCATGATAGACCACCAGATCTATCAAATTTTTGAAAGTTGTATATATGTTTATTATATTTATATAAGTTATCATATTTATATGAGTTATCAATATCAACTCATTATCAATAGTGACATCTGTATTTGGATTATGGGAATGAAAAAACTTTGGACTGCAAGGGGCCGTGATAAAAATACAAGTCACATACGAAACAAGTTGTGTAACTTAAACATACATACAACTTCCAAAAATATGATAGATGTGATAATCTATCATGGGTGGAAATGGTGAACCTTTCATTGTGTAAAGTGATCACTTAAGCCACCTGTGGGATAGGTCGTAAGCCCTATGAACATCCAAAAATACTTACTTTCCCAAATAAAGATATAGCTCCGTCTCTGAGACATCTGTAATATATCTTGATTAATGATGTCCCATACAATCTATAGAGGGATAACTAAACATTTTACCAAACATGTACGCGTGGTAAAATAGAGCTTACTCAGTTTTAACAATATAGTAACACATAATAGAAAAAGAGACAAAAAAGATCACCCTTTACGTACGTACGTCTTTAATTGCTTTGTAAGCGTTATTCTGCCCTCATAGTTGAAAATGAGGGCACAGGGTCTATAAAGCTGTCAAAATTCTTCTAGATAAGTACATCGTATTATTTTTAAAATAACCTTTTTTATTTTGACCTGGTTGAGAAATATCGTAATATGAACATAATAAACACCGTCTAAATAAATTATAGTACTTAATATTGTGCGATTAAAGCAAAAGTTTGCATTTTTTTCTATGTTTCTGACTTATTTTTTGCAAAAAACTTAACTATCATTAGGCCTCGGGTACGATACGAGCGGCAGAGCGTCAGAGCGTCAATGCGCCCGAGTAGTGAGGGATGCATTGATGGCAGAGTAGTGGGTTTAGTTATATCGTGGCCGGCGACCCTCACTACTCGGGTGCATTGATGCTTTGACGCTCTGCCGCTTGCCGCTCGTATCGTACCCGAGGCCTTACAGTAATTTATATCTGATTCATTTGCTTTGATACAAGTCGAATAAAGTGATAAAAATCTTGCAAAAATTGTAAAAAGAGAGAAAAGTTTTTATCTTTAATTTCATTTGAATTGTATTGAAATGAATGAATTTTTCATCATTGACATAAGCTAATGTAATGATAGTTCAAGTTTTTGCAAAAAATAAATCAGAAATATTGATAAAAAAGGCTAACTTTGATATCGCATATCCCTATAAATATTGATAGGTCTTGGTTGCTTAACATTTTTGACTCATTACCAAGGCAAGAATCCACCTTCAAAGTTTTTGCTACTTGCTGTGAGACACCCTGTAAGATATTTATCCGAATTATTTAACATATTGTACACTAGAACACGCCTGAACATTTTTTTTACTCCCTTATAATATTATGAAAAAATAAAGTCTTGAAGACGTAGGTAGGTATTTTCAAAAACTCTTTTATTATTAAAAATTTAATATCTGCTATTTCTTTAAATGATTATTTAAATTAACTTGCGATTAAAGAAGAAAATAAAATAATAAAAACACAAAAAAATATATTTTGATAGAAATATACAAAAGGCGTGTGGCATTTTTTGCAAGCATTGTTAGTCATTACAAACGTGCATTTAATAATATATTTTGTTGTCATTTTTAACAAGAGCCGTGTTGGCGCGTGTCCCGTGTCGTAGGTTCTATCAATCTTCAAAGTGTTTAAACATAAATTATTGCGGTGTTTACAAAAAAATGTTAACCTTTTTGTGTCTCCACAATGGAACATCCGAGATTTATGGCCCGTGACGGAAAATTTCATTCCACATTTTGACATGCTAGTTTTACGAAAAAGAGACGAATATGAAAATTGTATTCTAAGGAATAAAACGACTCCAGTAGAAGCCATTAAATTTAAAAAAGAAATGTTTTTTTTTCAATTGATTCAGCAACATTGTAGATTGACATTTTTAAATATTCTGAAATTGCAAATCATTTATTAAAAAAAAATCACGGTTTTGATAAAAAATTAGGATTTTCTATTTTACAAATAAATTATTTTGGTCTGAAATTGAATAATTTTGAAACATTAGAAATTAGTAAAGCATGTAAGAGTAAACAAAATATTATTAATAACCAATGAAATTTAACTACTAGCAAACTCTATTTTTTTTCAATAATTGTGTGTAATCAAGAACTTCAGAAATAATATTTAAAAATAATTTTTCAAATAATTTAGAAAAACAAAAGACATTATTCATTTTGACATTTATAAAACACCCTGACGATGGAAAGGTTTTTCCGAAACATGTAGGTGTAATTAATAAAATATAAGTAGATACATACAAATAATACAATCAATATTTAAAAATGTTATTTTACGTTACCTTTTTATGATTTATTATTAAATAAATTAGATGACCAATTTGAAAGATATGCAGAAAGAATCTGCACTTCGAAAAAATATTTGGATAGAACCAGAATACGGAAAACTCTTCAATGCCAGGGAACGGAGACTTATATGGAGGTCAACCGCCGAGAGTTTTTGTACGACTCATTCAAAAATGTATATTTTCCTCTGATTTACACTACCATTGACTCCATACAGAAGAAGAAGAAGACATATGATACCAGAATGAGATGAGCATACCAAAGCTCTCAGCTGTTGAACTTCTTTTTTTCCATTTTCAAATAGCTAAAGAAATAGGAATAACTGGCTGGTCTGGAGTGAGATTTGCACCCGCGACCTTTGGATCACCTGGCGAGAGCCCTAATACCACAAGACCAACGAGCTACTCGTACATTTGATTGAATACAAGCTATGTAGGTGGCGTCAGAAGAAATCAATTCACTTTTATTTATTTCCCGGAATTATTTTGGCTAAGATATTATAGATTTGAGGGTGATTGTTTATTTGTTCAACTTATTCATACGTGTATAAAAATATGATAATTTGCTTTAATGAATGAAATAATAAATATGTATGAAAGAATAAAAAAGTTAATAGTAGGTGTATTAAATTATGATGAATGTACGAAAACATGTATTTAATAAAAAAAACGAAATTAAGATGTGTCTGACAAAATATTCTGATATATTGATAATTGAACCTAATATAAATATTGCGAGATACATATTTTATTTTAATTTATTTCGTAGAAATTCTAGTCAAGTACAGCTTATTTCAATGTACTGACTAGACCCCTCTGACAATAAAGTATGTAGAATTATACTATTTTAACGTTGCATTTTAAAGAAACCATTTCTTTTGTTCAATATTTAAAGCTAAACAGTAAGCAGCCAAGTGATAAATAATTATTAAGTGCATATTAAGTGCATAGCAATGCCTATCTAGTCTAAATATAATACTTTCGTCGTGTTGCCTGAGCGTGGACACGCAGGTATCACCCCCACCAAATTACACGGTCTTGACATTTTAATATTATTATTTTATTATATTGGGTTTTAGGTTTAAGCTAATAAAGTCAACTTAAAAAACAAATGGTTTTCTATTCAATTCTTATGTCCCGTGATTTTGTTGAATGGCTAGTTTGTTGAATAATCAACATTTTTCGGGGCCAATCGTACCCTCATCAGGATACAGCATATAATAGTCTTTTTATACAAAGTATTTTCTTTTTAATAATATTGTCATGGAACATGGCTGTGTGAGACAAATCAGAACACTAGAAATAAATTAATGATTTTATAAATTCACAAAGTATCTATACAGGTAATAAATTTAACCACTATTCTTTAATCACACTAGTTCGCATTAATAGCTCGTCTGTGAAACACTTTTGTATCGCTGCGATAATATTCCGTTAAATTATGGCATGTAGATAGGTATTGCGCTCGATATTTCGCTTTGATTAATCTGCATCCTGGTAACACTGCGGTCGCTGGTTTTTTATCGCTGGCTAAGTCGCGTTGGTTAAACGGCAAAACAAACATGATCTGCCGCGGCACTAGTTCCGCCTTTTATACGAAACACGTTGGTTTTTCGAATCTCCGAGATTATTCCATACATTTCTTGTGTTTACGAGAATGTTTCCGTCGCTTCCAGACTGTTTCAGATAATTCCAGATTGGTGTAGGGCGTTTCAGAGCTTTCCACAGCGTAGCTTTTTTTGACATATTACGAGGGTAATTTTTCCGACTTCTATCACATTAGAATTAAAAATCTTAATGTCACCATAAAGATCTTTTGCTATTATTGAAGAAATCATTATTGACTTATGTATACTTTTTGACGCTTATATATACTAAAATTATTTCCGATATCTATGCGTATTCAAAACTTTGAAACGTTTTTTTTATTCTTCCCAAGTCCAATATTTTCCCTGGTTGCGCAATCTGCCTTGCATCACAGAATGCCATATTTTTATGACCCGCCACATTTTTCAATATGGTGGCTTTCATCAATAAAAAGTCAGGAAAAGTTGTACAGCAGTCGATCGGGGGCGGGCGGGGCGCGGGGCGTGGAGTAACTTTCATAAAACGATAAAGAAGGGGCACTTTATCAAAGAGGGGTGGTGATCGTGTGGATAATTTCCCCTGCGATGCCGCTGTGGGATCGTAAACCGGGCCCGCGTGTGAGGAATGGCTCGGGGATGATTTGAAGGTACCGCGCAAAAGGAGAGGGCGACTGCTCTCCAGTCGGACGGTTCTGATAATTTACATTTCAAGAACAACTTCGGGAGTATTTCTGAATCGTATTTGTTATACAGTGGGACATGTTGCATGAAAGGGAAAAACAAACGTCAAGAATTCGAGTAATAAAATCAAAATTTTGTAAATATTTATATAATTAGAATGATAAATAATAGAAGAAATTCTTTTAGAATATCGTAAAAAACCTATTTTCTAATTTTTCCATTTCCTTATAGTTTACAGTACTCTGTGTATTCTACTTTCGGCTACACCACCTAATCTGTCAGGGAACGCCTATAAACTGCGTGGCCTGAGGATGGAGAGGGTTAGGTAGAATACTACGCTGGGCTACGTGAGGGGAGGGGGGGGGTGTCAGAATAATGCTACATAATTCTTTCCTTTTTTTATTTGGCACAATTAAAACGGTACAGAATATTTGATCGGTAAATTATAAACAAATATCATTGTTTCATACATTTTTTATCAATTATAATTTATTATGATAATGACTCGTTCATTTTATATATTAAAATAGTTTTGATTAGAGAAAACAGCACAAAATGTCTTCAGGAATTAATAGGAAAAAAAAACTACCTTTAGGGAAAGGGGGGTGTCAAAGCTCTTATAAGCTACGTTTGGGCTACATGGGAGGAAAAAGGGGTTCAAAATAGTTCAAAACGGAACCATGTGGTTTATGGGCGCTCCCTCACTACAAGTGCATCGATGCCCTTTGACACTTTTATCATTTACCTTATTGTTATAAACATTCTAAGTGTTTTATATTAGTACCTACATAAATTGGAAACGTAAAAATTCTATTTAAAAACTCTATAGACGTTTTACTGCAATTTTACGTGATTTACACAGCATATATGAGTACCTATAAAAAGAATTTTTGAAGAACATACATGAATAATTTAATTCTACCAAACAATGTATCTATTACACGGATACACATTGTAGAAACCTAAAAATTTCAATCTGCTATATTTCTTTGTATTTAAGTTTTTTGCCATACTGCAGAGACTAGAATATTTATCGGATGTAGTGCGGATGCACCATGATCAACTTTATGATGAAAAGATGTAACGTAGGCCAATGTTTCGAACAGTTTTTATTTCAGGCGTACACAGATATTGTATAGTACCTACCTGGCAGATAGTGTGAAAATGTATGTAGATTATGTCTTACGCATTTGCTTTTAGATTATTTTAGAGTAGGGGAGAGTGGGGTTGTATGAGAAAGATTTTAGTAAATTATAGAAAATGAGTGTGCTTAATTTTTTTTAGTGAATTAATAAATTTATTAATCAATTTTAAATTTTCACACGAAGCAAACACTTATTTTATTTAAAGATAATATTTTCAATTGAATTATCAATAGTTAATTTGATTATTAATATTTAATAATTAAAAAAAAATTTTTTTACTAAATATATAATGTTGACTAATCAAGTGTATTAAATAACTTATAAGGCATTTTAAGGGCTTGCTCTCTTTGTCCCATTCCTTTCCATAGTTTGATGGATTGAAATAGCTATAGGAAAAATGATATTTACCTGTTTAAAATTAAAACTGATTTAGTTTACTTCACCGATACGATCATTCTTATTTACAAAGGATATATTATTTTGTTCATTCTAGGATGGTGGAAGCAAAATAACTACCTTCTCATTGTAATTTTCTGGGATATTCTACCGTATATATCTGACCTCTCTAGCCGACGTTTCGGATCCCATTACAGGGTCCATTATCAGACCTGGAGTGATAGTTGTGTTTTGATGCAATTCCTTGGATTCTAAGCCAATAATTAACCCTAACATCAACACACACTCATCACAACGACACTGCAAGGGGATCCGAAACGTTGGTCAGAGAGTTCAGATATACACGGCAGAATATCCTAGAAAATTACACATAGAAGATCCTGAACAGCTGTGAAAACCTGAGAACATTTTTAAAATAACTATCATCATTCAGTTTTATCAATGAACGCTCTTTCTAAATTGGGAACGCAATGATTTCAAATTTCAACTATAAATGGTATTTCGTTGTCTGCCCGTCTGTAACTTCGTGTAACTTCTGTAATGTCGTTCGAATTCACGGCTCAAAAAACAAATTAAACGATCGGAGATGGGGCTTGAATCCCGGGCCAGCAAACCCGAATGCGGCAATGATAGCGATGTTTCCACCACCACACGTGCGTGACCTGTCAAAAATATAGTACATATAGGACGTAGCAAAGACGCGAACTATTTGTGCCATTAAGTGCCCGCAGGGGAAATATATTTTTTATAAAAGGTTCAAATATTTTAATAAATGTCGTTATCACTATCTCATGTGTGACTGCTATAAATAAGTAAATAATTATTTTTTAGGAATCGGCATGTAAAAGTACCGCCATTTTTGACGGGTTACGGCTAGTTTACCCAATAAAAATGCACGCTATGCTTGTTATTCTCAGTGTTTGTGAAGCCAGCGTATGATTTTGTTTTCTGCTTAGTTTCGTAATGACTTTTTTGTTTTCCCTCCTTAATAATTTAAGTGGATTTAAGATATTAAATTAATTATCCGATAATATTCGCATCGCCAGCGTTACCCTGACAACTGCCGTGTGTTTGGTTAGCTCCGGGTAAACGAGGAAGATCGCTGATGTCCCGGAGGACACGTCGTGACGGTGACGAAGGGGGTATTCCGACCATCCTAACGATCTCCCCAGCGTTAATCAGGCTCCTAGCGGAATTTATTTGGAAATGTGGTGCCCTAGACATTTTCACGAGATTTATTACGCTGCCATTTGTTATATCTCCCGCATTTTGTTCGTACAAAAGACATTTTTAATTATTTTGTAAAAAAATCTACATCGAATCTACTTTCTGTGTAGCAGACCATCGTCTGTTTCCAGCGTCAGATATACGCACGTTGAAATGTAAAAAAAAATATTCAACCCATCACAAACGCCACCGAAATTTAGAGTCCTGTGATGGCTTTTGCGCAACTCCTGCGGTTATTTAATACTGACAATATTATTACATTAAGTGCTTCCATGGCACATAATCGAAAGCTCCCGGGCGGACTGAAATATTCCCGAAGAAATCCATATGCTCCATGCGCGAGAAGAATTTTTCATACTGTTACCGTAATGATAGTTCAACTTTTTGCAAAAAATAAGTCAGAAATATTGAAAAAAATGCAAACTTTGATATCGCATAACTATTGATATTTGGTCATGGTTGCTTGAACATTTTCGACTCATTATCAAGGTAGAATATGCAGAATAGGCACGAATAGGAATGAGCTGGGCTGCTTTTGGCAAACTCAAACACATCTTCGAGAACAACGAGATCCCAATTAGCCTAAAAAGAAAAGCCTTTGAATCATGCATACTGCCAGTGATGACGTATGGAGTGGAGACTTTGGCCCTTACAAATAAAAGTGTAGAAAAGCTCAAATGCACGCATCGATCCATGGAGAGATCCATGCTTGGAGTAGGCCTAAGAGATAGAATTAGAAATGACGAAATTAAGCGCAGAACTAGAGTATTGGGTATCATGGATCGTGTAGCGAAGCTAAAATGGCAATGGGCAGGACATGTTGCAAGGCAGGATGCTATAAGCTTCTGAAATGGAGACCTTGGGAGAATAAAAAAGCCATCGGAAGACCTCAAAAGAGATGGGCCGATGATATAGCCACTGTGGGGGGGGAAAGAAATGGCTAAAATTAGCAAACAAAAAGGAAAGATGGAGAGACCTATATCCACCAGTGGAGGGACGAAGGCTGATGAAGAAGAAGAATAAGATCAAGGCAGGAATTCATCTGCAAAGTTTTTATACATTATTTATTAATTATTTTTTAATACATTATTTTATGGTGTCTCATAGCTAGTAGCTATGAAACGCCATGTATATAAATTACTAGTATTAACATGGATAACTATTGTGGTATACTTCAGTGCTGGCTTTTTACGGTTTTAATCTTCTTGTCATCATTTGCATTCATCGTATTTCACGCGATATCGTTACGATCTACCTATAACATTATATTAACCAAAATGTCTGTTTACTTGACAAGTCAGCAAGCAGTTCACAAACAGATAACTCGTCGAGCCACTGCACCGCCGTCGGAGCGTCTTTACGGGCAATAAAATCGTATTGCCGGGAATTAATATTATATTGGGCGGAAGAAACCACAGTCCTGTTGAGATAAATCTGCGGGAAATGACGTCACGAGCGTCGGTCCTTTTCCCGACGGTGAATCCTTTCACTTATTCAGCAAGTACAAAACTCTCGCCGTAATGATTGCCATTTATTTCTTACCGGTTCTATACCGAGCCATGCGTCTTCCTTTCAGCGCCCTCTCTCTCCATATCTTTATCCCTCTCTCCTCCGGACCCGTTACAAATAATAAACTCGCATTGAAAATATATCAGCGCGTCTACTACACCCTGCCGTCTTACTTTTACTTCGCGATTTTCTGCGAAGAATTTAAAGATTTTATAATTTTTAGAATTAAAAATTTCAAATAGGTTTATTACTCAAACTCAAAAAATATTAGGAATGTAAAAACTGATCTAACAGGGAATTGAAAATTGAAATATTTTTCAGGCGTCTTCTAATGTATATGATAATAATTCTGATGAATATCATATATTGTGTATTGTGTAAACAAACTTGTAAATCTATAACTTACTCCTGTATTTATTAATTTGCAACCGTCTTTATTTTGTTCTGAATATTATTTCCAGTTTATTTTGTCAATAAGACATTATTTATTAATAATTTGTCATAAAAACTGTATTGTTTAGTTATATCATATTCAAAATGATAATAAAATATTTATACTTGTCATTCAAGAACCATCTATTAGGGTCAATAATGGCCTGTTGACGGTCTGTTTGTTAAAAAGATTAAAAAATAAAATATACATAAAAATAAAGTTGCTCCATACTCTTAAAATATAAAGTATCATTACCAGCGGAGACTTAGTACTTTAACATGCGAATAATAAATTTCAACCGTAGACAGCGATAGCTTAGTTTGTATTGAATATAGGGAAACGAGGTACATAAAATATTATATATACAACTTTCCAAAGTTTTATAGATTGGTGGTCGATCATGGGTGGAATCGGCGAACATTACATCGTGTAAAGTGATCACTTAAGCCAGACAATGACAGATCGTAACACCAAAAGACTACCTTACCTACTTTTCCATATATGTAAAATAGCTTCGTCTGCTTGAGGCATCTATAATAACTTGAAATCAGTTATGGATAAGAGACTTAAGTGTCACATCAAATTGCCAAATTACGTGGACAGCGCACCTTGCGGCGTTTCAACTGCATCCTTTGCAGTAGAAACGTGTCTGGCAGCATTTACAGCGCACAAGCGAGTTCTGCTTTGGGGCCCGGAGCTGGGAAAATATAAACAAAATTAGACGTAAAGTGTTCAAAGTGCAGCCTCTCGCTCATGGATATGTGCAACTATGTGAGTGGTGTCGAAAATGTGTTGGAAACGACATCGCGTAACCGTAAAAATAAAATAGAAGATAATCTGGCTTGATCAACTTCATAACATATCTTAATAGGAGCCCCAATTATGTATGTTCTGTGTATAAAAGTATGATTGTAACCAGTTTAGGAACGTGAACGTGGCAATATTTTTTCAAGAGAATATATTTGAAATTCTGCATTCCCCGTCAGACCTCTTAAAAATTACATTTTTAATATTGGGCAGAAGGTAATATATAGACAACGTAGCACAAAACGGTGCTCAATGGAGAAAGCAGACAAGGAAGGCCGACCCCAAGTAAAGGGACTAACGATCTAGGAAGAAGAAAAAGAACACTGGTCAGAAGATAGTATCATAGATTTTGATTTATAGATCTGATAACTATAATGTCCCATCCCTTACCTCGGTTTCTGTAACAGTAGGTAATATTATTTTCTTTAGGTTTTCTTAAACAAACGACTACAAAACCTTAATCAATTAGAAAAGACATACAGAAAAATCAAATTAACGAAAAAATATTTTAGCTGCTACCGGGATTCGAACCAACGGACTTCCACTCTATACGGGAGTGGCGCGTTATCCAATTTCGCCACGGCAGCCTATAAAAAGTAGATTGCTAAAAAAAAGAATAATAAATTATATTAATCAATTAAAAAAGGGACTACTAAAATTTTGCCTTAATGTACCTACTAGGTTGCCGTGGCGAAATTTGATAACACCTCATTTCCGGATAGAGTGGTGGTCCGTTGGTTCGAATCCCGGTAGCAGCTAAAATATTTTTTCGTTAATTTAATTTTTTTGTACGAATAAAAAAAAAAATTTTGACCTTAATTTCACACTCCCTTGGTAGTTTAATCCCCTAAACCAAAGTGATGAGAAAAAATTTGACCCAGTCAGTGAAGTAATACAACGTCTACCTGTCTTGCGGTTGCTTTCAGTTTTCTTTAAATTACATCCCAAACCTTTACATTTATCTTATTTTCATAATGCTGTTTTTTCGCTGTAATTTATTTTATTGCTTCCGTTCACGATAAAATACATAATGCCTCGGGGTCGCAATCGAGACCTGTTTCTGATCTCCAGGAGTTGGCTCAGCCCGTTTTTGACGGCGGCGCAAACAACAATCGCGAATAATACGCTTTGATATCAAGATTCGGATCCCGCCGAAGTCTGCCTTGAACAGTAATGGTATCCTTTTAATAAGGCACTTTTCCCGCGTGATTAAGGTATCGCTGAATCACAGCGAATATCGATTGACGTAGAAGTTGAAATTAATCTGCCTTTCCAATTAACCTTGTTATTAAGCCAACCTGCCGGCCGATGATTACACTACTCTATATACACTGTCGTATAATGTATGCGTGCATTACACGAATGGTACCTGCTTACTAAATATAGGGTGAGTGCTGGAGAGGCGCCGCTCTTATTCCATCTTCTAACGTGTTCATTAGATGTCACTGGTGTCTTTGTCTACAAACCCTTCATCGGCCATTACCGACAGATTAGCGAATGAAAGTCTACTTTTTGTCGCATCGGGAGTATCATTTTTTGTATTAAATTTGAACTCTACATACTTTATTAATACGCCGTGTTATTTTCATCATTAAATTATCATCAAATTTAAACTGATTTATTTTAATGCTAGGTGTTGACATAAGTTTTTTTCCGTTTATTCCAAATGAAGAGGACAAGCGGACACAACAAAAAATAAATGAAAACAAACAAATAATATATTCTGCTTTATTGCTCTACAATTTGTTGCTAGTTGCTACCCTTCTACAAGTTTTTAGATGCCTCTACGGTGGTAACCATTTATTAAACGCGAACAGAACGAAGTGTCGAAGCTGCTCACTTTTGTTTACTTGACATTCCATTTTGAAGGTCTGTAATTTAATAAAATAATAAATGTAACGTTAAGGCCAACACAATTTCTTGTAGAGCAGAAAATTTTCTTTCGAATGAAGTAGGAATAAAACGGAAACTTCTTTTGTTAAAACCTAATACATGAAAATCAAGATAATAATTCATGTTGGTTATTTAAAAAAAGCTATTCATTTTTTATGGTCCGGCATCTTTCTTCTGAAGGTGAGAGTGAGTTGCCGCATTAAGTTTACATGGACAATTGAATCCTTAAAAGAGAATTTTGAGAAGGAATTGGAATATTAATTAATTAAATGAGTAAATATTAAATACGAAATTCATGTTCATATAACGGTGAGACGCATGATTACAAAGAAGAACGTGAAAGGCATTCCAGGTCCAAAAGACATTTTATCCGATATTACCTAGAATTTTAATTAGTATTATAATTCATAATCTTTATACGTAATATTCCAGAGAAAATAAGGCAGATATTTTTTCAAATGAACAACTGAGTACCGCAGCATTTTTCCCAAAATTCGCGGCCACTCACTCACACCCTATGTGAGGGTGAGACGCCGCTTTACACATCTTTGACTTTTTTCATTAAAACTTATTTATGAAAAAATCTTTAAGGGTTTGTATTGTTTAAACAAATACACATTTCTTAACTTTTTTAAAAACAGTTACTTTATAATCATTTTTCAAAAACTGCGGCATCTTTCCCGCCCTTACCCCACGCGACACCTCGCCACGCACTACAAGGCACCTGTGCTCGATGACAAGGGACCGTCCGGGTCGAGGCAGCCGGTGAAAATAAATTTATCGTGTGTACGTGTAATTTAGTCCCTCAACGCGGTACTTGCGGATGCAAAACATGCATCTGTCCCAGTGATATCTAATTTACATGCGTTCTGATAGTCTCGCGTCGCCCATTCAAGGAAACCCAGCGCTGAAAACAACGTACCCAAGTTCGTGTGCGAGCAGTCTCCTGTAATAATACTAAAGCGCGATTATTAGTGCTCATTCGCTTGGTGCGAAGTACTAAAGACGTCGTTTATTACACCAACGTCTTCAGGCCAAGTCACTTTTCGACCTTGCAGAGACAGGATGAAACATGTTTTTCGATGTCATATATTTGAAATCATTCTGCCATTTGTGGACGACAGTTCCCAGCTTTAAATAGACATTTTATGTCAACACTTCTCACTTATACCCGTATCCTATGTGGCGACATTTCAAATATGATTGGCAGTTAAAACTGCTCTACGTGTTATCAAAGCAAACCTTATATTCTTTTTATCCATCGTCGGTCCCTCGTGATGATTGTAATCTTAATTAAATCCAGTATTTTTGATTATTTCTACTCTTCCACTTTTCTCTGCAACCCGCACATCTGAGGATTACCACCAGAGAAGTGACTGTTTTTTTTTTAACTTGGTCAGTCTAACAAGTGCAGGATATTCTTTTTCCTTTCGACCTTCGACATGGCTCACCACAGTAAGTTTCTCTATATTCTCTTTTCGAATAGGTTGAGAATCCATTGCTGTTGTGTAGTTTCTACAGGATGAGACATTTGTGCTTCTGTGCATTTGTGCTTCCAGCGTATATGCAAATTACGCAATGTGTAAATTTGTCTTCTTTCCTTTGCATGAGCTTCACTTTATATCATTGTTGTTATAAGAATTCATTTCAGTACAAAATACTTATTTTTAAACGGTATAATTACTCCAATAAGCCACAACTATTCCTTGTATGCTCGAAATTAAAAAAAGATTTTGCATTTATAACTGTTTACTTCGTACAAAATGTGTGCTGAGTTGTCGGGGAAAAATCCCTCGAAAGTGTTGCTAAAGTTTCTCTAGATATGTAATTACCATTCACCAGATTCTCCCGGTGGTCTGCCGTATTGGTGGTCTTCCGATTAGTCTGACCCTTGTCTTCTGCCGGCCGGCTGTGAACACATAAACTAGAAACACATCAAATATTTCGGTACTAAATTTTTGACTCCCGCGTGAATCAAAACCTTTACGTTACTGTGCGGCCGTAGAAAAATTGATTTTCGGCAACTCACACACATACAGAGAAATACGTGTCCATGGATATCTGGATAGCTCAAAAATAACTATCCATACAAGAGTCGCGGAGAAGTCTCCATTCAGCAGTGGACTGACAATAATTGATAAATGATAATGATGACTTTCCTGATCGGAATCCACAATTTCACATAAATTTGTCTTTTTCATGGCACTATAAAAAAATAAACACAAAAACTTATTTCTTATACAGGGGTGTATTCTATACTATTGTGCCTTTAGAAATCAATATAATGTTTTTGGGCTTTAAAAGAAACGTTACATCATTCTGGATTCGTTTACTTGTGAAATTCTATTAACGCGGGATCTCGATCTTCCACGTGATACGGCCGGGCAGTTTCTGTGACATATTGGGTAGACATTGTTATCCTTGGACGTATTCCCGCGATTGTTCTTTAGATTTATTTACTCATGTACATTAAATTTTCTTCAAATCTATAGATATTTGTTGTTCTCATATATGGTTGAAACATTTCGACTCTCGCATTAAAACGTTTCATTCGATATTTTCACACATTAAATAATATCTAAATGTATTTTAAAATAACCTGTACACCTCGTTGCTTAAAAATGTTACGATTTTATTAATTTTTGAAATTGACAATGGAAAAACAACGCATTCGATGCGTCTTAAGCGCAATCATAATATAGATTATACGTACCATTTTTTTGTAATACTTTAAATATTTGTATTTTAAATTTTTGTAACGTAGGCATGTCCGGCGTAGTACAACAATCCCCCCTATTCGTAGGTTTACAAGATTAACGCACTCAAAAATAAACAAGACACACTTATAAATATTCGTGTAACCCACGCTAAGTTTCTATTAGAATTGTCGAGACGCCCTAAATATACAATGTTACATAATTGAGATAAATACGTGATTTTTACGATACCGTAAACCAATAAGCATATAGACCCTAATTACCGGATGTGTTCACATAAGCGTAGCAACTATCAATATATCATCATCATCATCATTTCATCCCCTTATTGTAGGAGGGTCGAGTAAAGGTTTGAAAATGATTAATTGTTTTATTTATATTATTATTTCAAATTATCCACGCTCTTATGGGTTTTTACATTATTTACATTTTATGCTTATATGCACACTCAGTTACTTAACAAATAATTAATATGTGTAATAATCCGTTTCCATCTTTCCCTGTCTTGTACTATTTCAATACTTGATGACCAATGAAGTCTCTAATACTGTGTTACTAGTTGTCCAAAATTAACTTTTCAAACATATTTTTTGAAGTGATATGTTAAAGAAAACCAATATGTAGGTATATTAATTAATAATAAAATTTGTTTATTAAATTGTTTATGAAATATGAATATCTATGTTACATGTACGTGAGTTAGATTACAATTTTATAATTTCCTACTCATGTTTCGAGAGTAACAAATCATCTCATCGAAAGGTAAGTATTTAAATTATTACTTCGTCTGTTTAATACTTCACCTATCGATGAGAGATTCTTTTACTCTCGAAACTCGAATAGTAAAATATAAAATTATAATTTAATTCACCTAGAGGTAATACATTTAGTATTTTTTACCCAATTTAATCATCATCGTGAATAATCTCTACAACGTTAACACCAAATCTATCAATAATAATAATAATAAAACTATTTATATAGCACCATTTTCGTTACTCAAGGACACTTTATACACGATCCTTTGTCATACACAAACATTCTTAGTTATTGTATGAACTTATTGAAATAATTTTGCGAAAAGTCATGTAAAAATAGAGTGAAATGGTAGAAAATACTTATTCTCGATATTCGATTCCACTGCACTGCTTAGCCTTTTGGAGAATATTCCATAAAATTTAATTTGCTACCGGCTTTGTTATTTAGTATACCAACCACGACACACACGTGGCAAGTATCGGTCACGTTGTTTCCTTGTCCTACGGCTCCGAGAAAGGTACAAGAGTGCCTACTATTATTGAATACCTAATGAGTATGGTCGAGCTGCTCTTTTAAAATTATTTTAAATTTTAAATTTAATATTTACTGAGGTATTTATAGGTACACCACCTGAAATTAAGGTAGATTTGATGATATTTTTACAATTTATTATTTTTTTAATATTATATATGGAAAAAAAATGGTCGCGTCATCTCCATTCCTGTGGAGCTCCCCCGCCGTGACTGAGATTCAACTTGCCCCGATGCAAGTTTGTCCGAAACAGAAAAAGAAGCTCATGTGCTTATTAAGAAATTAATGTCTATAAAGTGTATTTCGGAAAATTCTATGCCGTCATCATTAATATTTAATTTCTCAATAGGTACATGATCCCATTTTCTGTCTCTGACATACCTGAGAGTACTGCATCTCAGTCACGGCGGAGGAGCTCCACGGAATGAACGCCGTCATTTTCTTATTTCTTGAAAAAATTTCAATAAAATGGAGTTATTTTTTACCGTTCTCGAGGTGTTTGTTTATCATGTAGGTATATGTATATGATATTGAGGTGGTTCTCATCGTGTGTATGCCATAGACACGATTTAATAGGATATGCCAAACATACAGCCACCTCACTCTTATTCTATTCCTATTTTTTTTTTTGCTTTTTTAGAATTTCTATACTTTATTCTTATATTTATTATTCTTATGTAACTGTATTTTTATTAATTATTTCATATTCTGGTTATTTGCTGCAATATTTTACGTCGTGAATCTCTGTTATTAGATTATTAAAAGTATTGTTGGGATAGCGGCGATGGGAGACTAATGATGCACTCAAAATTAATTAAAGTTATATTTAACTGCATAATCATTATAATCAAATGCCGAATAGAGACAGCCCGTGCATCTTTTAATAAGATGAAAAGTCTACTCTGTAATGACGACTTAAACTTGAAGCTCAGACAGAGGCTGATCAAATGCTATGTATGGTCAGTTCTACTTTACGGTCTTGAAGCATGGAAGCTGAAGGTGTATACTTTAAATCGCCTAGAGGCGTTCGAAATGTGGATACATCGTAAAATGTTAAGGATATCTTGGACTGACATGACTAGTAATATTGAAGTTGAAAGAGTGAAATAGAGCAAATACAAACAAACAGTTACTCAACACAGTAAAGCTCCGTAAAATTTCGTACTTTGGTCATATAATGGGAGGCGAAAGTACTCCATTCTTCAGCTTGTCATGAAGGGGAAGATTGAGGGTCACAGGGATCGGAAGGAGGCGGCATTCCTGGCTTCGAAACGTCCGAGAGTGGACCGGTATAAAATGCGTGGAAGAGCTGTTCCGCACTGTCGTGGACAGGGAAACTTTCTCCCAGATGATCGCCGACGTCTGAGGGACCCGACAGGGCACGTGAAGAAGAAGATATATTTAACTCAAAAATCACTAAACACGAACATAAATGGAGCCTACTCGTCTTCCCAGAATGTTCGTACGTCTGCGATCGCATTTATTCGCTTAACACCCCGTAAGTGTGTACTCTCTAAATTAATCGCTAGTTTATCTCTGCTTTCGAATTTGTCAAAACAACAACTGTTGCGTATAACGGTTATGTCGCCCTTTAAATAAGTAATGTCATTTCGCGAACTTTCGAGTATGATCGACTGACTTCTAAAACTTTCTAGTCATTTCTGATTTACTGCAAAACGTACAGAGTAATTTTTTCTGTTTCTATGTGACTATATTGTACGGATATCTTGTCCACCGGGTAGGTGCTGGTACGGCCGGTTTAATAATGTGGCTGCTCCACCGTGAACCGGGCAGCAGCCCAGAGTGGAGCACAATGACGGCTCGGAATAATGGATGTCTCCTAATCGCCGCCGTCCCTGCCCGGGGCGCCGCGCTGCGGGGAAACTGCTGAACACGGCCCGCCCGCCCCGGCCCGGCCAGGTGCGGCGGCGACCGGGTCCGCAGCAATAATGCTAATCGCCGGGCTGCGCTAATTGGCGATAGCGGACCTCCGTCTCACCGCCCCGGCTCTGGCCGTTTGCACAAATACACATCGACAGACACAGCCAGTATATAAGCTACAGAAAAGTCAAACAATGCGTGCTTAAATTAAGTGATGCTGTTTATTCAATGCAATGTTGACGCAGATATATTTTTATTTGAAAATTAGAAAAAACTTTTTTACATTTTTTTAAATCTTTTTTGAAGAAATTTTCATTATCGTTGCTTGACAGCATAAATTATGATACAATGTGTGTTCTTATACATATGTTATTTTATTGTTGGATATTCACACTCAACTGTGATCACTCCGGAATGTACTCTAAAGCCCCCGCACACTTTTAATATTATTGATCAAGAATATTGAAAGTGTTTTATTGATCAATAATTTTCTCGCACAGGACAAAGACTGTAAAGCCATGTATTCACTAGGGGACAAATTATCTCTCAACATCACGCGCGGCATAGAGTCTACGTGCCGTTGCAACGTCGCGCACTGTTCCGCGTAAACATACCACGTGATACTGACGCGCAGCCCGATGTCCCCGTGAGCTCGCTCGAGTACCGTGCGAATGGCAACGTTTCCGCGGTACGTAGAAATGCCCCGCTGTTGTGCGCGACGTCGCACACTGTTCCGCGACGTCGCGCACAACATAGCGGGGCATTTCTACGTACCGCGGAAACGTTGCCATGCGCACGGTACTCGAGCGAGCTCACGGAGACATCGGGTTGCGCCGCAGTATCACGTGGTATGTTTACAAGTGAATGCGCATGCGTTGTATCTATCAACTGACATTAACGTGGGGAAACGAAATTATTGTTCTACTCAATCGCCGAACTCATCGCCGTACAATTTTGTGGGACACTTCAAATAGTGAATATAAAAATAAAATGATGTGAGGGCCAACAGCGTTCCTTAATATTGTCTTGCTTGGCTATGGAAGGCCCGATTATTTGTAATAAATTGTCAAAATCAGTTGTTGTCATTCGAGTGAAATTGACAAAAGATCCGTCAGATATTCGAAGATCGCATAGAAAATCCATCCTTCTTTCTCTTTGCAGTAAATGATTTCGCACCTACCACCTTTTTCTCCTCTTACGTTTCGATAAACTCATTAAAATAAATATATACGCAGCTGTCATCCTACCCTCATCGGGCGGCAAGTGTAAATAGATACGCAGCTGTCAACATAACCTCATCGGGTACACGTCAAATGACCGCGTCATTGTCCCCGAAATATGAGCGTAGATGTTGATGTGACATGCCGCGCGGAATGTTTCGCGATTTGTCCCCTAGTGAATACGTGGCATAAAAGCAGGGATGATCCGCCAAATTTCACTAGCTGGTTTTTGACGCCAGGAGCAGGATGTAGAGAAGGTCGAAATAAAACACTGTTTAAACTTGGTACTGGATCGAAGACTAGAAGCGAAGAAAAACGAAGAGATTGCTTTTGCTCTCCGATTCCAGACCATTTATTTAATTTAACAGGCTGAACCCAGCGTGCGTCAGCCAATCAGCGCGTCGCCCATTTCCGGTACGGTATACACGTTGGGTCAGATTTACATAATATTTTAAAAGAAAAAGGCCCTTATCAGGGAGACCAAACGTATTTGTTAATTTTAATAAAAAACATAGATAAACATGTTCAATATTAAAATTTAACATAAAAATACACTTGTCGCGGCTTTATTACACGGAGGGCGTTCTTGAATTATTCCTGATTGAAACAATAATATTGACAATGTTAGGATAAATCATGGCTTGACCGCTATTGTATAAGGTTGTCGCTTCTTCAATTTTGACGTTTGACAGATATATCTTAACATTTCTCGTAGAAACTTTACCCGTACGTCTCGTAAATTTTATGTCCTATTTATAACGTCATTGTTATAATGACAATACAGTAGATTGCCAAAAATATGGTCATTATTGATTTATCCTCACGTGGTCAATATTATTGATCAATAAAACGCCTTCAATATTATTGATAAATAATATTTATAGTGTGTGAGGCCTTTTGTCACGTTCCTGTATGTCCTTACATTGCTTCACGAAGTACTTGTAGCAATCCATCAATCTTCATTTAGCGTATACATCATTATCAATAAAGTATTTTTGTTAGTATTATCACTACCGGTGAAGTTTTTCACACAGGTACAAAATACAATGTACCTGGTCGAAGTGTTTTTTCAAATATATCGACTTTGATTTCACCTTACATTCAGACTGACAAATGAATAAAAAAATAAAACATTCAGTTTTCACTGAACCAGAGCACTGTAACAACAAGTACATTTTACACTACATTATATTGTGAAGCTGTCATATAACTTTGCCTCTTTCTCTTATAAATAGCTAAAATGTACATATTGCCGGCTGTACAATATATTCTTGAAAGGTCTGAATTTGAAATCTGAATTTCTTATTTAAAAAGTGAATTTGGTTAACAAAAGGAAATAATTTTCTGTTTATTTTTACTTTTTTATCATCCTGATGAAAGAAATGGTATTTTGCGAAACCGTTTGCTTTTTATAAATGAACTAAAAAATGATAATTACAATTTGATTAATTAATTATATTAATAAATGACCCCAAGTTGTCAAAAGGTCGTCCTCATCGCACTGGCCACGGCATTAATCACATGTCATGTCATGTCGTGTTCCACGGTCCTGATCCTCTTCCTATTCGTGACATAACGAGTGTAAAAAGCGGGTATCCTTGTCAGCTGTGATGAAAAAATGTGTTTTCAAGGGTCATTTTTTAATTGGCTGAAAAACAGAGTTCGTTACGACCATTTGATGTACTTACTTTCTCCTAATTAATGCACGATGGAACTGCGCAAAATACATAAAAGTCCTTCCTGCAACTGTCCGTCAGATTTCGTTTGAAGAGTCGGCTTTCGGGAGCATTATATTTGTTCTCAATGTTTACTCGCTGTTTCCTAGTTCTGCGGACGTAGCTGAACATCGACGATAAAGTTCGCTCTTCGTAATTACGGCCAGCGCTTTGCAGTATTTTTTTAAATGGAAATTTTATTCCTGTTTGGTTGTCTTTTTGCTGGTAGTTCCGATTTGTCAGTTTTCGACTGTGAATGTTTTAAAGCGTGTTGTTAGTGTATAGTTATGAGCGAAAAAGAAAGCTTTCCTCTATGTAATTTCTATTTGTATGTACACTGTATTTTGTCTTTAACGAGCAATATTTAAATTACGTATTTTAATTATCTAGTGGCCAGCGGTGCATATTCAGTACTCTGAAATAAGCTGTAGGTACCTACTTAACTATAATAAATCGATATCATTGAAAGATTTGGCAGATACTTCGTGGTGCAACATTATAATTTCAAATATGTTTTATTATACTTTGTAATACACACACACAATATGAGTTATTAAATTACAACTATAGTTTCGAGAGGAGCAGTCCCTCTCATCATCAGGTATAGATAATAACTAACTTAAATACAAAATTTATCAATCTAATTGGGTAGGTCAGGGGGGTCAGGGGGGCGCGCGGCAGGGAAGGGTATTTTTTTCGCCGAACAGCTCTAGGAGTGGTGAACTGGACTGAAATGTGATATTATTTATTAATGTGTTTCCAGAATTTAAATTTTTTAGGATTTCAACGGTTTCCAAACTATTCATTATCCATCGTCTATGAGGAACCGAGACGACGACTCATAGACGATGGATAATGAATAGTTTGGAAACCGTTGAAATCCTAAAAAATTTAAATTCTGGAAACACATTAATAAATAATATCACATTTCAGTCCACTTCACCTCTCCTAGAGCTGTTCGGCGAAAAAAATACCCTTCCCTGCCGCGCGCCCCCCTGACCCCCTGACCTACCCAATTAGATTGATAAATTTTGTATTTAAGTTAGTTATTATCTATACCTGATGATGAGAGGGACTGCTCCTCTCGAAACTATATTTGTAATTTAATAACTCATATTGTGTGTGTATTACAAAGTATAATAAAACATATTTGAAATTATAATAAATCGAAATCAAATATCTCATGATATTCGTATCACAATTATTATTATCATATTATTCAGTTTTTAATATAAAGAAGATATCAGATAAATATGTAATTTTTAGTTTTTTATCACCCTTCGTAGTATTACTAGTAATAACTTTTCTCAATTCGCGAACCACATCATCAAACATAATAATTTCATTGTCTGTCTATCCGTCTGTCTGTTCGTAACCTCGGGTAACGTCCGTGATTTCGTTCGAATTCACGGCTAAACAAACAAATTAAACGGCCGGAGATGGGGCCTGAACCCCGGGCCAGCAAACCCGAACCGGCCGCTCAAAGCGTATTGCTATCGCCGTCTCTCCATTCATGTGCCGCTAAACTTCTTCATCCCGTCGCGCGTAAACTCGGGAATTAATTTGCTTAAAAATATTACATTCACCAACTCTTATTCTCTCTTATCGATATTCCCGTAGTAACCAGGCTTTATCAATACCTAATTAATTAATTATTCGATTTTGCACCTAATCCTTCAAAATCCAATCCAAATCCAAAATCCAATCTACGAGTATATCTATATTCGAATGTACGTAGTCGGTCGATGTTATTATCGATGAGAGATTCTGATACTCTCGATACTCAAGGAGTAAAATTATGAAATATAATTAAATTCATGTAGAGATAACATAGTATGTATAAGTTTTCCATGCATTTATACAGTTTATTTTGATCTGACTGCACGCGCACGCTAATGGCCCGTACACGGGAAAAAAAAATTTAAGAGATTTTCTATTGTTTTGGTTTGAGTTTTTATCTCTGATTTTATCTCCAGATCAAAATCTCACAACGTCTTGACGATTTTATTAATCATTCCTTAGATACGAGCCTTACTGTTCGCTCGTTAGAAAGTTCATTAATATTTTATAGCAAGTGATTAGTCGTACGTGACCAAAATGGAATTATCTTTCAATTGAGACAAAAGTTTTAATACACGGGTCATTTATTAGCATTTAAAGAAAATTTCATTTTCTTCACTTCTTATAGAGAGTGTATATATTTATGTATATATTTTATTATAATAGTTTTATTTAATCAAAGTATGTACCATTGCTATCTATGCACTTTTGCCATCTCATAGGTAGTTCATCGATCCCTTTACTAAAAAAACCATTCGGACGGGAATCAATAAAATCTTTGAAGGCGGTTTGTACTGCCCCATCGGAGTTGAATTTTTTCCTTTGCAAGAAGTTATCCAAATTTCGAAAAAAATGGTAATCTGTTGGGGCAAGGTCCGGAGAGTACGGTGGATGTCTTAGACATTCCAATTGAAGCTCCTCTAATTTGGTAGCCGTCTGTTGTGCAGTGTGTGGTCTAGCGTTATCATGAAGCAGCAGTGGCCTAGAGCGATTAACCAGCCTCGGTTGTTTAGCAGCTAGCTTTTCCATCATGGTTTGCAGTTGCTGACAATAGACATATGCCATAATCGTCCTGGCCAGAATTAAGAATTTTAAATGCCCTTCAGTATTGTGCCGTTGAGTAATGCAACGCAGCAGTAAACGCGCGTTTGTTGATTTGCTTCACTCAATTCGTGAGGTACCCACCTTTCAAGCTTTTTCACCTTACCAATTTGCTTCAAGTGGATTAAAACAGTTTTATCACTAACACCGCAGCCTGCAGCTAACTCGGATGTGGTTCGCGATGGATCCGCTTCCACAATAGCCTTCAATTCTTCATTATCAACTTTGGTCTCCGGCCGTCCACGGGGCTTGTTCTGCAGGTCGAAATTTCCAGAACGAAAACGTTGGAACCAAAAACGCACCGTGTTTTCTTTTGCGGCACCGTCGCCATACACATCATTAATCCTTCGAGCCGTTTCTGCAGCACTGGTGCCACGGTGGAACTCGTACTCGTAAATAACACGATATTTCAAGTTTTTCATTTTGTAAACTGAGTGACGCAAAGAAAAAAACAATTGAGGAAAAAACAAATGAATTATAATTTTCAAAACACAAATACATGAGTAAATAGCTGTATAAATTTGGATTTGGAATTCCCAACCAAAGAGAAGATATTTGAGATCAAATTTGCCAGTACGGCAAAACGCCAATTTCATATGTAAGGACCTAATATAACACAAAAAATTAGATTATCGTGCCCTTGTGCGTGTCATTAAAAGTAAATCACGAAAATTAAATTTACTAAAAGATAGTTGCTCATGGGAGAAACACAAGCGCTACAAATCAAATTTTAACTGTTCCAAGAATAACAAATAATAATGGACTGAGGATACTTAAATATCCAATTTCCATGCTCTTACACAAAATACAAAGCACCTTTTCCACAGGTCTAAAGACTCTAAAATCGGTGGCAAAACTCAGAAAGTGGTTGACAGCAAACGATATACGTTATATATGAACTAATGTGATGTGTATTATTATTTTAATGATCATGAATGATTAGTTTTTGCTATATTTAGATTAATATCATTTATTTATATAATTGTACTTATAATTGTTTTTCTCTCCCTCTTCTAAATATAAAATGAATGATATTTAGTAATAGTGTAACATTAAATTGTGAAAATGAACCTGCAGACAAACGTCTTTTAAGACGTTTTGTGGGACTAGTGATAATGTAAAGAAAATAAATAGATAAATAAAAAAATCAAAAAAAAATCTTACTCCTAACAGTATCATGAATTTCTTATTTATTTTATGAACAAAGCTTTCCCTACCTACATATATATCATTAATTTGTACCTAAATATTATTTTATCCACTATTATCAACCTTTAAAACATGATTCAAGAATGATAATGTAGGTACTTAAATTAATGTCGGCATCTAAATGATTTTCACATATGAATTTATAACAATGCATATATTTTAACCTACACATATCACACGGGCTAGTGACGCAATAGAGAAGCTTTAGGCATGACAATAATGAAATTACATTTTTTTAACGAATTATTCAAAGTTTCTGATTATGCTTCACATTTTAAATCTACAATAGTCATTAAGAAGAATAGATACACATTCTCTTACTTAAAATATGGTATATTCATATCTTTTTTCCTTAAAATGTGGTATTTTCAATATGACAAAAATCTTTTTAAAGCCTGCAGATTTATATCCTTTTAAATTTTTTCAATCTATCATTTATTTCACTGGAAATGGAGACGAGGGTTATATGGGAATCTAAGTGTTTAACCCATAATATTCGACAATTTACGACAAAAAAGTAAAACCTGTCACCCACATTGTATCCTTCTTCTCAAGCAACTTCTAAATATTTAGCCGTACTGAGAAATAATTTTGGATGTATTGGTGTTTTATTGTTTTTATTGTTTAAAGAAAAAAGTTAAAAATCCAATTTATATTTAAAAATTTAGCTTAATAATAAATACACGTAGCTGACTTTAAAATTAACACAGATTTTGTCATATCTACTACATTTTATTAAATTAATTTTTAAGCATAGACAGATTAGTTATGGTGGGAGGAGATTAAAAGTGGCTTAGTTACAAATTATATAAATTAATAATTATAATGCAAATAGATTTATGAGAGAGGTATTTATATATCTACTACCGTTAAGGCAGCGTTTGTAAAAAACGTTCGACCATTTTTTCGCCGACTTTAGTTGTAAAATAGGTCACCAAGAAAAGTGCTTTTGTTTTACGGGGATAATATATAGCATATAACTACTCTGAAAGTACATTCTAAATATGTGTGAAAAAATTTTTGAAATCGGATCAGTAGTTTCAGAGATTACCTCCTACATCCAAACTTACAAACTCACAAACTTTATCTTTTTATAAAAATATTAGTATATATACAGGGTATACCAGAGATAGCTGCAGAAAGTTTTCCGGTAGCTTCCTGCCTATGTTATGAGTCTAAAATGTTCAAGCAAGCGTGGTCTAATATCAACAGTTATGGAGATATGCAATATCAAAGTTTGCATTTTTTTTTCAATATTCCTTACTTATTTTTTGCCAAAAATTGAACTATCATTATAGTAACTTATATCGATTATGAAAAATTCATTCGCTTTAATACCAAGTCGAATAAAATGATAAAAACCTTGCAAAAATTGAAATAAGTTATTTTTTACGAGGTTTTTTATCATTTTATTTACGTTGTTTTGAAAGAAAAAAAAATTTCACAATCGATATAAGTTACTTTAATGAAAGTTCAACCTAAACAAAAAATAAGTCAGAAATATTGAAAACAAATTCAAATTTTGATATTGCATATCTCCATAACTATTGATATTAGGTCATGGTTGCTTGAATATTTTAGACTCATAACATAGTCAGGAATCTCACGGCCAAGTTTCTGCTGCTAGCTCTGGTATACCCTATATATTGGTAATGCTGATATTCCTGCAGATACCCGATCATCATTCAAAAAGTCACTCTTACACAACATACATTTTCTTGACAATAACTTGATTCCGTTGAACATATTAAATAAATTATTTATTAACATATTTTTATATGATCACACACTAAATATACATATTCTTGTTGGTAAAGCAGGTCAAAGACATTTGTAATTGGGATAGTGGGCTAAGTATTAAATTGTTATGTATTTTTACTCCCTTTATATAAACTCGTGGCGTCTGCTTGCTTGCTTGCCGGCTTGCCGTCGAAAAAACTTTGGATCGATTTTTGACCCTTTTCCCGTGATCCAATCGAGCTAAAACTTTGCAAGCAGACTTGTGGCGACGATCAAGAAGATCTATCAAATTTTTGTTAAAAAATAATTATTATTTTAGTATAATTTTATATTTTTCAAAATTGTAATCTTTACAAAAGTTTGATCGCTAGCAAACGGCGGCCCGATAACGTCGCGGAATATTTTCTAAATTTGAATTACTCCGTCGGTATACATAATAGGTACTTCACTACACAAAGCATGAAGCGTCTTATCAAAGCTCAAAACATATGACATTTTAGAAATATATTAAATTACTGTAAGTTTAGTGTTATGTTATATGTTTTAATTCGTCTTTAATTGTTATTATATCTTACAAAGAAAGGGAGTATAATAAAAACTTGGTTTTTATGGGTTACTTTTTTTATGTATTTTGTAGCCAGTTATTCTGTTAGTGTCTCATTTTAAATAACATAAAAACATCAAACATTAAACAAACACATATATAATTTTAATATAAAAACAAATATTCTGATACCAGACAGTATACTATAAAATTAGTATGATAAAATTTATAGGAAAATATCCTTAATGATATACCTATTAATCTTAATATTACCTCGAATAAGGAACGGTGGTTCTGATGCCGATTGATATTAAAATTAAAATAAAGTGGTTTTAACCAAGTAAATTCGTATATAATTTAATAAAAATGTTTATTTCAGTAAAACTAAAAATGATTTGACATTAATTCGCATTAACGCAATCTAAATCAACAATCAGTTTTATTTTTTCTTAAAGCAAGCACATTAATCTTGTTTACTTTCTGTTTGAAAACAATCAAAAGCATAAACAACCATATAAATATCCCATTACGAATCAAGTTTAGTGAATGTCCCTCTCCACGGCTATTGCAGCATCAAATAATTGAGATAAAAGGAATATGTGGTCCACGAAAAAACGTATAAATCGTCCTCCTACCGCACCAATCTCCGATATTACATTCTTGTGTAATCTTCATTCGAGATATTAGATACAGACCTTATGGGATAAGAGACGCAATAAACAAAATGTACCAAATAAACCGACTCAAGAAGCGAGTCGGCGGTCGAATTATCCGATCTCTGGCAATATAATGGTCCGTACAGACCTCGTTAGGAGATAGATAAGAAAAAGACAGAATGCCCCCACGCATTGAAAAATTGCCAAAGGTCGGGTCTCTCCCTTGCAGACGCAGACCTGTAACAAGAACCTTTCGTGGAAGGTCCTTTTACTACAATCGTGACAATATTCGAATTGTTCGTGCAGTGTCCTCACTCGAAAATAAGTTTTAATGTAGATTTTATCAGTGAATGAATATCCGACGAAAATCCAAAGTCGCTCCTTATGCGCTGATTTTTAATACTTCTTTCATTTTCGTTGTATAACTTCGTTAAATTTTATATTACATTACCAGATATTGAAGTACGCTTTCGCGGGAAATTGAAAGATGGGAGTTTTACTAAGAAACTAAATGCTTTACTTGTTTAGTTGTACATTTAGTTCATTAATTTTTTTTTGTTATTTTTCTAGCCAATGTATAAAGTTATTTAAAACACATCAAACGACTTAAACATCACTTTATTTTTATTAATTATGTTATATTTTTAATGCTGTAATTTCTTAAATTTTTCAAATTTTAATTTTGTTTACCTAGAGTGTCCTAGAGAATATCGTACACATTAACCTGACTTTTTTACCTAATACCTCGGTCCAATTAAGCAGACAGTCACCAACCAACTAAAAAATGAAAATAAAATATATTGTAAAATTATACAAAAAAAATAATTGTAAAAGTATATTACTAAGTTTTCACAATGTTGCGTAACTTTACAACATTATTTATATTTAAAATAAATACGCATAACTATATCAGGGGCGTTCAGTGAGAACGTTGACATTTACATAATCACATATTTTGAAAAAATATTGAAGTAAAACATAAATCTCGTAATATTCCTACCAAAACTATAAGGTATCATCTTAAAATAAAAAATCATAATATTTTGTCAGATAAATATATTTTTCCAAATATATGCTAACGTAAAAGTCACAATTCAATATTCTCACTGCACATGCCTGGTTGACACGCAGTTATCCAGAATACAAATTAACAAAATTATAAAAAAAAAAAATTCAGCGCATATATAGTTTTTTCGTTTGTTTAAAAACTGATCTACGTACAACTCAAGATGTACTATATACAACGGAATGAAGTCAGGGAGGTGTAGAAGAAATTTCAGTTTCGTATCGTTCATTAAGTCTGTTTAAAAGCTCATTTTTAATAAAATTACATCGTATTTCTGAATTCACAATTTTTCAGGACTTATACAGTTCTGTGATAATTAAAACAAATCTAGATAAATAAAACTAAGGAATTTCTTAACCTTAAAATGGTGTTACAAAATGCTTGTGAATCGTGAATCTTGAATTATCTTCGCTAAGTATAGGTTAAACGCATAAGAGTATTCTTAACTAACCTATAAATCCTATGCCCAATAAAAGTTTCCGATTATGGATCCAAGAATTTAGTTTTCAAGTAATCATATCTCCTTTTTTTGTATATTTTTATTAGAGTTAATACTTTTTTAAATATATTTTTATGCTAAGCTTCTTCTTCTTCCTTAGCCTTTTTCCCTCCACTGCTGGATGTAGGCCTCTTCCATTTTCTTCCACTCATCTCTATTTCTCCCCCTTCGCTTCGAGAACCTGGATGCGAAGGGGGAGAAATATGCTACGCTAATTATTCTAAAACTTCCATATCTTTCCTGTACAAGGCAAAACCACTTCCCTTTGAAAAACAAATGTTTTGAATCCACAATTCTCATACATGTTACCCTGAACTGGTCGATAAAGCAGGTTTATTTACATTTTAACATAACCCATTACAATACATGGATATTGCGTATTCATAATTATTTATATACTATGAAATTGTCTTCTCCATCTCCCTGACTTCATTCCAACTCACTGTCATCGTCTACTGTTAGAGTGCTTAGTCTCTACGTCCTTTTGTCTTGGATAGCGTTACCCAATCATGCCTATGCATCTGACCATCCCTTGGCACTACCCTTAAATTTTTAGGTTTCCCTCTGGATGTAAATCGGGAAAGATCCACGGAGATCGCCCGGTTGACAATAGGTTCGAATATAATATAATATAAAAATAATTTCTTAAAGAAAATACTTTAAATTGATGCATATATATGCGACACTTTTTATCTTTTTTTGAAAGTCATTTTTCTTTAGACGCATCGAGAGTGAAATTTAAGGGTGCAACGAAATGTGTGTGCATCATGCAATGGAATATTTTTACACCATGGAGTCAAGACTCACTAATTAAAAGCTAACACGGCGGTTTTCTGAGTAATATTTAACCAATAGCAATTCTTTAAAGTGACCGCATCTCAAAAGTGTTACGAAAATTGCATACGCTCCGGGCGCTGTTACTGTTGATTATTTTTATTATTTATTTCTGATATTATTTGATAATGTATTTATAATTTTATTTATAATTTTGAGTAGCTTGTTGGTCTTGATTTATTTCTGGTATTATTTGATGATGTATTTATAATTTTGAGTAGCTTGTTGGTCTTGTGGTTAGGACTCTCGCCTCGTGATCCAAAGGTCGCAGGTTCGAATCTCACTCCGGACAAGCAATTAAGCTAAACGCTTGTGCTATTTTCATAGCACAAGCGTTTAGCTTAATTTGAAAATAGTAAGAATATTGATGTGACACAAATTCCGTGTTCGCATCTCTATTTTTTTTTTAAATAATAATAATAATAATAATATTTTCATCCAATTCCTAATGAGTTATGACAGTGATTGAACTCTTTTTTTTACAAGCAAATTTTTTTTATCCATTGATGGACATCTGTCATTGATGCCAGTTTGTGGAACGTAGCTGAACAGTGGTTGTTTCATATGCTAAAAAGTATATCTTCTTACGAGTGTTTTTAAAAATAAAAACTATGCAGATTAAAACATCCATTTTTACAAATCAACTTAAACGTTTTCTTTATAACTCTCAACCGAACAGCAATAAGCAAAGTAATAACCAAACTATTATAAGTACGTTTACGAGATCGCAGATACACGACGTTGGGAGTCGCATCAAAACAACGCAATAATGCGCGTGTGTGTGCCAAACGGCGAAACTATTACCACTTCAACCCTCCCCCCGCCCCCAGACAATTCCGTTTCTGGCTCCAATCAAGATACCCTCCCTGACGACATTATTTTTTCATCCCCCACGATGACGTTATTTATTTGCGCTTAATTCGGCCAAAGCGCCATACAAATTGCTTTCTTTTCTTGCTCGTTCTTTTCTGTTCTCGAGGACAGATTGAACCACAGCAGCCTCCTCCCGCCTAGCGTCGTGTTCGCAGATAAGGGAGCGGGGATGATACGCATTGACACGGATACAAATTCTGCCCGTTAGGGTTAACCTTTTCGTCTTTCAACGCAGCCCAAAGAAATATTTTATTCAATGAATTTTAGATAAATTAAGTCTGAAGTCTCGCAGAGACGAAGCTGTTTGTATGGGAAACGTGTATGCAAGTCTTTTTAAGGTGGCCAAAGGGACCTGTATTAATTAGTCAAAATGATTACTTTACACAATGCATCGTTCACCGATTTCATTGAAAGAATATTTTTTTTAAATTTATTTATTTCTATATTAAAAATTGTAAAAATTTTGACTGGAAAATTTATGTCGAGATTCAAATATAAAATGTTACAATATAAAATGAACAATAGAAATATATGTGGAGACCTGCAATTGGCCAACTATGAATATTAAATAAATATATAAACGATGATTAGATTACAAGCGAACAGTAATAGTTAGAAACCTTTAACAAATTAATAATGGCGTAAAATGAAGATAATTAAACCAATATACCCGTATAAGATAAGAAGATAAAATAAACGAAAAAAATATATATTCCAAGTGGAGCAATATTCTTTTAAATGTATATATAATATTTTTCTGAATTATCATATACACTAGAATACATCTGAATTATTTTTTTAAACTCGTTTTTATATTTTAGACCATTTTATATTTTAAGGAATATTAACACAGTTGCTGGTTTTTGTACACATAGAGATAAGAATTAATCGTTATCCAACTGTGGATAAAATCCATTTACTCTGTTCTCAGAAAGTAAACATATAAAAATATTATAAGCATAATATTCGGTTGGTTGAAATGACAAAAAATAGATACATATATTATCAATGTACTATAGTAACTGTTTGTCGCTATTCCTTCTGATTCTGCTCAATTTCGGTCTGTTCTCTAACTTGGTCGGTCAACCTCGTTGGTAATTAATAGCTCGCCCTTCATCTTTCCACTTTATCAGAAACCATTTACTTCTGCTGGACCTCTCCATCTGCTGGCGACAGAACAAAGACTGTGTTTCTTGCTCTTCGTAAGAATTGTCGAAGGGTGGTTCCATCAATCTTCGGTGGAGTGTACGCTACGATTATTTCGTAGCTTACAGGCGTAGGTTGAGAAGTTACACAATAATAGGCGAAGTCAGTGTTTGAAATGAATCAAACAAGTTGTCAGGTTGTGATAAACCTGACCTAACCGTGTATAAGGTGGTTGAGCCTTGGCTCACCGAACCGAAGCTACCAACTAAATTTTTTTTAAATGTAACCGAAATTAATAAACCATCTAATATAAGTTCTAATTCAGATACGCAACCTAAAATACTCTTACTGATCTCGATCGTACTGTTCCGAAATACACATTATAAAATAGATAATAACCTATAAGTATCTCTACGTAGATAAAAGGTTAGAATTATCCGTTTTGAATGAACTGAAAGGATTATTTTGTAAGAACGCGATGCGGTCGTAATGTTTCTTATCGATGTTTAATTAATATCAAAATCCTATTAAGTTATCGCAAGTTTCATTCTAAATGCAAATACTACCTAATGGCTTTTATCCTAGTTTACCAGGATATGTCTCTATACTAGATTATCTATTAAATGGCTCATGATGTCGTTTTTTTCCTAATTTATAAATAAATAAATCACTATACTCTCACTCAATTACTATAGAAACGTCGAAGTTATTGGCTCGTGATATCGTCTTTAGTCTATAACTCCCCCTCTATTGTGACGCACGTGGCAACCCTAATATTTCAGAAAATGTGTTGGAAATTCTATATTTACACATACAAAGATAATAATATACTTATAATTTTAACTCGGACTTGACTACAATACATATAAAATTTATTGTTTAGAGTTTCCATTTACTGGAATAAATAACCATAACAGAAACGTAAAATATCTGAAAGGAAAAGCACATTTACATATCATTTTGTTTCTAAATTTGCTTACTTTTGTTGGCTGCTTCTATATACAATTTATAGTTTGGAGAAAAACACATAATCAGATTGTTTCAGTGATTCGCCTCTGGATTGGTTATCTTGGTAGAAACTGTATTTATCTGCAAACCGAGAGTCTAATAATTTGAAAATAGGTCTACTTCCGAGTATGTGGTGTCTGTCGCTAACAGTACTTCACTTTTCTCGTTAGGAATTTATTTAACAAGTTAAAAAATGAATCTATGGAAAGGAGGATTATGTCCGTGGGTAATGACATATCCTCGGTTTCCGCGCTAAAGGGGCCCCATCGTCCCGCCCCTTTAATGGCCATGAAAAACTTCCTTCTATACATTTTCTCTGGCGTTTCCTTTACCTTGATAAACAACCCGAAGCTAAATCTTGATATAGCCACGTAGTATGTTCCATTGCCTCGACAAATCGTCAGCATTCCGAAGAAAATGTAAATCCAAGGTATACCAAAACTTTAGGGATCACTTGCGTCTAAAGATTAAGTTGGAAGATATTAATAGTGGCACCTAATTCTTTTTAGGGGTCCTTGCGTCTAAAAGAATGTTGGTTATTAGTTTAAAGCTGATTATTGCAATTTATCCTCTGTGGAGTATAAAGATAATTTCTTGGTAAATGAAAATGTGAATTCCTCCTCGTAGAATGAAGACAAGTATGTTTAACCAATGGAACATTCCACGTGAACAGAATATATTAACCATGTGTCAATACATTCATAGATATCCAAAGCGTAGTGAATAAATCTACCTCACCAACTTCCTATGACCATGTGACTATATTTATACAATAATTAAACGAGTTATCTGAGCAAAATAATTCGTGTAGATAACGGGAATACTTTATTTCAAATATCGTTGAAGCAAAATTTAACGTCCGAACGAAATCGCAATATTCAGGGGTGTATCCTGAATCGGTTGCGCATAATTAATAACCCGATTCACTTTCTCTCCCTCCCGTTCATATAAGTCAGAATCAAATATTTCGAAATCACAGCGCTCTCACCCAGAAGTTTCTTCCTTCAATCAAGTACAGGTGTAATTTCGCCCCATTGAGGAATGACCCATCTGTACTTCTTGAAATTCCCTAGTTAGAACTAGTTCTTTATATATAGGGAATATGCACGTAATTATGGATTTTTGTCCTCATGATTGAACGTCTCCTTGGCAAGAAGCGGGGCAAACCCAAAACAATCAACCCACTTCATTTGATCCCTCTCTTGCGTTCAAATGATTTGAATTACGTCTAATGGGATTAAAATAGATTGGTTCTTGTCTTTTTCCACTCCATAGTCATATTATTTCAATCCTAACTGCATTATTTATAATGAATCTAAAATATCGTCATAATTTTGTTACTCGTAATCAATATATATGGATTATTCTATCTGCCTTCACGCACTCCTGATGCTGAAGGCATCCCTACGATAACTCTTGTTTGTTCTAGTATAACTGATCCATCAGAAATCACGCCGAACTAATTCCGGGGGTCAACAACACAGACTTCGGACCAAACGTCATACCTAATGAGTTATTTCGGGCAGTTTCCTTTTTAGGAATATAAAGCCTTACTTATAAACCCATTGTCGGACGTATATCATGGTCTTTATACTCCATGCTTGCTACCACCAAAACTGAACGATGCCATCGCAAGACGAGTCATGTTATTTCAATCCTAACTGCATTATTTATAATGAATCTAAAATATCGTCATAATTTTGTTACTCGAAATCAATATATATGGATTATTCTATCTGCCTTCACGCACTCCTGATGCTGAAGGCATCCCTACGATAACTCTTGTTTGTTCTAGTATAACTGATCCATCAGAAATCACGCCGAACTAATTCCGGGGGTCAACAACACAGACTTCGGACCAAACGTCATACCTAATGAGTTATTTCGGGCAGTTTCCTTTTTAGGAATAAAGCCTTACTTATAAACCCATTGTCGGACGTATATCATGGTCTTTATACTCCATGCTTGCTACCACCAAAACTGAACGATGCCATCGCAAGACGAGTCATGTTATTTCAATCCTAACTGCATTATTTATAATGAATCTAAAATATATTGGTTCCCGTTTTTTTTTTTTGATTTAACCACAACAACTTGAAATAATAGTTTATAATCTAATTTGTCTATACAGAATCTAAAATATGACTTGTAACAACGAAAAGGTTATAAAAGTCCATCGGAATGTATAACACTGTATGTGAAAGGTGAAATCCCGAAGCACTGTTTTTTTTTCTTCCTTCCTTCCCTGGTTTCACCGTGTATGTGAAAGGTGAAATCCCGAAGCACTGTTTTTTTTTTTTTCCTTCCTTCCCTGGTTTCACCGCTGTCTCGTTCCGAAGGCACGTTATTTTATTTTGAATTTATTCTCTAATATTATTTAGTCAGGGACTATACTGTATCCACTGAGGTTTTTCAAAACCCAAGCGTCATCTACAGCATAACTTCCTACGTGAAAATCAGTCAAACACTCTCTCGTTTTTTCACTCTGTCGGCTTATTTATAAACTTTCATTCCCGACTCTACACCTATACTCTTACAAAGTCCGAAAGAGCCGATTGGTCGGTTCAAAAAAATGCTTTCAAATTGGACCTATCACGTGCCTACACATAAATGTTCGTTCCGCCAGGGGCGCAGTCAACTTATCTATAATACGCCATCATTAGTATTTATTTATTTTTGAACCAATTTCGTTTCTCCAGTGGAGCAGTCGCAACTCTCTCGCATACAAGCGATAAATTAATCTTAAATAGTTCTTTTGAGATATTCGATATAATTATTATTTTCTTTCTCATTTCTTTGTAGTAGGGTGGCAGGTTAAGTCCATCACAAGGTTGCGAGTAGGTTTTGCCCGGCCGAGCAGCGAAGAATTTTTTTCAGAATATTTTGAATGTTTTCAATTTTTTTACATTTTTTACGTCATTAATCAAGATATGTTATAGATGTCTCTTAGAGACGAAACTTTTTTTTTATATGGGAATGTAAATATCGAAGTATCACTTTACACAATATAGCATTATCTCATTATCACAATATCTCGTTATCAATGGTGACATCTGTACTGATTTAGAGGAAAGACAAAGTTTTCGACTGCAGGTGGCGGTAGTAAAAGTACAACTCACATACGAAAAAAAGTGTACAAGTTAAATATATATACACTTTCAAAAATTTGATAGATGTGGTAGTCTATCATGGGTGATAGGTAGGTCGCAAGCTCTATGAACACCCAAAAAAAATTCTTCCATACCTACTTTCCCAATTAAAATTAATTAATTAATCTTAATAAATTAATGGTTTCAAACTATTATTTATCTATTTATATCCCGACAAAAATTATGTAGGTATTTTTTCTATATACCTACATACATAATTCGACAGCGAGTTAACGCTATAGAAGTGCGCCATCTAGCATTAAGTCTTCTTAACTTAGTAAGTGTCGTACGTTTTTATATAGACATTGGTTTTTTTTTGCTTTTTATTCCTCATTGTTTTTTTGTATCTCATCATTATTTACGACATTTGGTAGCTTAAGTGACGCACAAGGTTATAAAGAGAATTATTAATATATTTATAACTCATCATTAACATCTGTCTTTCTGTCCATCCGTAACATCCGTAACTTGCTGTACTACGCTGGAATTACAACTTTACATAATTAAAGGGCTCGGGCAACGCGCTTGGGTCGCCCACCAAATCAAACAGTCTTTACGTTTTCATATTATTATTTTAATATGCCTATTAAGTTTAGGTTTGAGCAAATAAAGTCAAATTAAAAAAATAAATTAATTTCTGTATACGAATTTTCTGCTTCAAAATCCGGCAATTATTACGTCCCGTGATTTTTCAAAGCATTATTAAAAACGTAAATATAAGTGTCGTAATAATTATTATTTTAATCGTAGATTTGTAAATAAATATACAAGCATATATCGTCAATATAATGAGCACACAAAAATAAATAATCTATTATATAAGGGGAGTCCACAAAGCCAAAAGTTATAAGCTCGATCCTTCAAAGAATTTTCGGTTCAACGGGACAATAGCTCTTCCACTTGGCATCGATTGGCATATTGGTCCCACACAATGGGAGATAGACCAACCTTTGGTAACCTATAGATTTCTCTCCGTACACCAGAGCTTTTGAGCTTGAGTTCAAACTACAAGACCATTGAAGGGCTGGATAGAAAAATCCACAAATTTTAAAGGATTATTTTGGATTGATAATGTGAGTATTGTCGTACAAAATATGCACAACGTATATCAACATAACTTACATGTAAGTTACGTTGATGTACGTTGATAGATGTTATGTATAACACAATACTAATAAATGTTAATAACTCGGAAGAATGTCATATACATGTAATAATGATATTGCTTTAAAAACGCCAATCAAAAACGGTGGCGGTAGTGAGGATACTCACATATGAAATAAGGTATGCAAGTTAAACATATTGTAACGAGGCTAAAAAAAGAATCACGCACTTCTGTCAAAGTGACAGTTGTTTGAAGTTGGCACAATACTACCGAAGGATCTGAAATCACCTCCGACTTTCGAGAAATATCTCCAAAAGTCTGAAAAACGCGAGAAACTTCTCGAAAACGCGGGAAACGTCTCGGAATTTCGATAACAGTATTAGCCATATAAATACGACACACGGGAGTAAGGTGTGAGTTGTTTTCCGTGCGCGTTGGTGCGCATTGACAGGCGATAACAAAGCAAAGGTAGCCGCGGGCGGCGGGTCAGGTCGGACGCGAAATTAATAAGTGCGAAAATTGATGGAATATTCTAGTGAACAGTGAATAAAGTGTTAAAGCGAATATAAAGTGTCTACTTACGTGATAAATTTGAGAAACAGTTTAATTTAAAGAATAGTGTTACATTTAATCTTCACGTTGGACCATAGAAAAGTGAAATATTGTTGGACTGTATTTATATTTGACGTTTGACGGATAACCGTCATGTACTTCTTTCTCTCTCTGATCACAGCACCGACGTATACCTAGGTCTCGTTTTTTTTATTTTCGTCTGTTATGTGTAGGGATAAAGATCTGACATCCCAATAATGCTATTTTCAGAATAGCATAGATTTATTATTACTTTCTAGTTGCCTCTGGCATTCCATTGAAGATCTGTATTCATGCACTATACATCATATTTTCATAAGCTAGGAATTCCAATTATTCTGTAACATTCAGTTAAGTTAATTTCTAAGGTGCAGGTAATTTTTAATGCACAGCGGGTGCCCAGATCTGCTGGGCGACGCGAACCAACGCGTGCACATGGTTTCTCCCAGGGGAGAGATCTCTGTCGGTGAAATCCAAAGCCACCATAAACCTGTGCTCACACACTCGGGGACATAAAAATCTTATGACCGCTATAAAAACAAGATTAATAACCGATAACTTTTATCTTACACCTGTTCGGAAAACATGTTCCACCATTAAACTTCTCTTTCCTGCACTCAAACGTCTATCAATTTTTATATAAAAAAATCTATTTTTTTGCAGGCACAATGTTTTTTAACAATGTTTTTATATATGTTACTGGATTTTGTCCGAAGTGGGATAATTATTTTTTAAGATAAATTAAAGAAGCCTCACAGAGACAAGGTTTTATCTAGAAGCGTGTATGGAAGTCTTTATAGGGTGGCCCAGAGCTTATGACCTGTGTAGGTTAGCTTAAGTGGTCTGGATTAAGAATATACTGTTGCATCGTGTAAAGTGAAAACCAACTCATACAGGTCATTAGCCCAGGACCACCCTATAAAGACTTCCATACACGTTTCAATATAAATATCTTTGTTTCTGTGAGACTTCTATTATTTATCTTAATTATTTTATTTTATTTTAAGTAACTGCAAATAATATAGTTTTATTATTCCATCTCTTTCGAAGATCATTTTACAAATGACATAATCGATTAAATTATTTATATAAACATGCACCTAATTGAGATTGGAAAACATTTTTTGTGTTTAAATTTGGGGGCAAAACAAAACTAATAATCCGCATTGAATTATACAGGATTACTATTATTAATAAATGCGCTCATAAACGCTTATGTGAAACTTAAGGGTCTTACTGCTGTCGGTTGTCTGAAGTGGGTTTTTAATTTTGATATAAATCTTGACTAATTCACTTCCACTTATTCACGTGGTAGGATATAAAAATTTTAACCCCTCGATAAAGTGGTGCCAGGCTGTACCAACTCGTCCTGGATTTGGGCACTGAAATTTTTCCAGCCACCTTGGTGTGTTACTAAAAAAAATTCTTAGCTACGCATTATTTTATTTATGTGTATTTTTGGATTTGGAGTAATGAAAATTTTTGATAGATTTAATTAATATGTAATGCATTGAAAAATGTTAAATTTTCTGCAGTTGGAAATATTGAAGGCTTCTTTAAAATTACATTGATAACTAATTTATGCACCCTGCCTATCGATAAATATGATTGTGTCATTACCGAAATTGAGCTTAACTTCCAAAACCCTCGAATAAATCGATACATATTCTCTACAAAATTACTTTTATACTATATATTTTCAATATCGCTAATAAAACATATGTTTAAATAATATCGTATGTAGATTATGATATTTTACTTTTTTCTTTTTCTATTTTAATTTTTTTTCTACGTTTTTTCTACGTTTTTTGTGCTTTCTTTATATTTGTAATATTATTTTAAATAACTGTTACATAGCTACAAAGTTACACTGACACTCAGAAACGTTCTCAAGAGCTAGTTGAGTGGCGATTCCAAAAATTTGTGTAAAAATTGTATTTAATTTGAAAAAAATGTAAATTTGGATTCTTGATAAAAAAATATATATATATTTACCTTGTTTTTTGATTTTCGTATACATACTTTTAGAAGCAATTATTTTATCTTTTATTTATTTTAATACCCTTAAAGTGTGTAGCGACGGCCTAGGGTGGCCGAAGGGAGGTGCGCCGCGCTGTTAGTGCGATAGTACGTTTTTGATTTAATCTTTTAATGATATTACGTCTTTGAGTGCTGACAAAGGGAAAACATCGTTGCTCCGGCGAATGTTATTCCAAGAAACAAAATTTAAATGAATAATAATAATTCCCAACTTGCGTACGTATTTAAGATTAAGTTAAATTATGTGCGTCTGTACTTTCCGTAAACGAAATTTACCTCGCTAACGAGATTTGTCTTCAAAATATGATTTATTTATTATTTTTAAAAATGAAATAAAAACTTTTCATATTTTTATTATTTCCACATTTTTTAAAATATTTATGTATACATAATATTTTACATATATATACTTATATATACGTATATATATGTATGTATATTTACATATAGTTAGTTTTGGTTATTTTTTATATACATATACATATATGCATTTTAATGCCTTTACGTACTTAATGCCTTTTTTTTGCTTCAACAGGCCTGGAGGCCCAATTACAGAAGCGAAATATACCACAAAATACCCAGGCTTGGGAAAATCGCATATGCTTTACATAATACGCATTATATAATTTTTATAGATTTTTTTTTTAAATGTTACTTTAAAGAAGCCTTCAATATTTCCAACTGCATTAAAATTTTCAACGCATCAAATATTAATTCAATCTATCAAAAAAGTGTTTTAGTAACACACAAAGGTGGCTGGGAAAATTTCAGTGCCCAGATCCAGGACGAGCACAGTCTGGCTCCACTTCACATATCGAGGGGTTAAAATTTGTATGTCCTTCCACGTGAATAAGTGGAAGAGAATTATTCAAAATTTAAATCAAAATTAAATATCTACTTGAGACAACCAACAGCAGTAAGACACTTTAGTTCCACATAAGTGTTTGTGAGTGCGTTTGTTAATTATAGTAATCCTGTATAATTCAATGCGAATTATTAGTTTTTTGTGACATTATTCTACAATGTGTAATATACATAATACCACAAGACAATGTCCCCAAATTTAAACACGAAAAATGGTTTCTAATCTAAATAAGGTGATTTTTCATATCAATGATTTATTTTTTATGTTCATATAAAAAATAATATTTTGAAAATAACCTCCATTTTCATGTCCACAAACGTGAGCTTCTTATGCACGTAAAGTAAGCCTCAATGTTAATAAGAATATCATGTTACAGATTAATCTAAATATAATAATCTCGTTGTCTATCTTTTGGTCCATAAAGTCCGTGACTTGCTGGAATGACGCTGAAATTACAACATTATTTAAAATTAGAGTGTAACACGCATTCAGCTCGGGTTCAGGCGACACCTAAGGGGCACCCCGCCTTGACATTTTTATATTATTATTTTATTATATGTGGGGTATAAAAGCAAAGGCAGCAATATCAAAAAAAAATTAAATCCAGTAATTTAGGATCACTAATTTTTAATGTACTGAAATCGAGATTTTATAGGAAACATGATTTTGGAAGCGATAGATACATGAAATCTAGAATTCAGTACATTTTAAATTAGTTATCCTCGGTGACTGCATTCAATTTTTTTTTAATTTTTTGGATATTGCTGCCTCTGCTTTTATACCCCACATATTTGGTTTAAGGTTTAAGGGGGGGGTAAGGTTAATTCGTACAAAAAGAGGCATGTTTTTGTGAATTTTTTGTGACAACACAGTTAAAATCACTTTATTAAAATCAATGTTACATTAAAGTATGACATTTGAAGAATATTGTGTAAAATTTTCATAACGAAATATTAAAAAATACGGCAATGGCAGCAATTATTCGGACGTGTCTCGGAAAAAAGTAGAATTGCGGTGTCCATCATAACTTGGTTCTAGATCATCTAAAATCAAAAAACCAAAGTTCATTCGTTAGATAATAGGTTTTCCCAGGTAACTCTGGGAGGGTTTTTTGAAATTTCAATTTTTCAATTTTTTGGAACACTTTGAAGGGAAAAACGCGATTTTTTGCGAAAAATATCGACTAATTTGTTATTAAAAAATAAAAATTAATAACAAATATGAAAAAAAATCTCCAGCGTTACCTCGTAAATTATGTACAGAAATAGTGTTCAAAATTTCAAAAGGATCGGTGCAGTAGTTTTGAAGTTATGATGGACACCGACTTTGAAAACGTGAGATGTGGGGAACACGCTTTAAAGTTTTGCACACTGTAAAATTCAAAATAAAACTCAACACTTATTTTATACTTACACATAATCGTCGATACCATGTTCACACAGCAAAGAGCTTTCATCATCAGCATCTTTTTGTCCTTGTCTACGCAAAACTCTTCCAATACAAATAGCACGTCCGGTAGTCCTCAGGTGAGTGCGTCGCTTAGCTGCCCGAGCAGGTATAGAAAATCAGTCTGAGTATCGCTCAAATGTTCATAATTTCGTCAATTTTGCTCCGATTGACTTGAAATTTTGACACAATATTCTTGCGATGTTGTACATTCATTTAAAAAATTAAAAATAAAATGCAAAAAAAAAAGTTAAAAACCTTACCCCACCCTTAAGCGAATAAGGTCAATTTTTAATTCTTTAAGAAAAAATGAATTTTTGGTTTCAGAATCTTTCAATTATCATGTTCTATATTTTTTCACGGGTACGGCTACTAAAAAATAATTTAATTCCAGAAGATTATTATTTTATAAAAGTGCTTTATGTAGAAGTAAAAAATCTCCGTCTGCCTATCTTCTTGTATTGAATTAAATTAGTATTTAGCGTAAGTAGGTACCTATTTCAGATCTACCTACTCACTCAGCTGATACGGCACTACAAGCTCTTATGAATGTATTAAGTATTCACATAATAAGACTTGGCAACGTATGGCTTAAAGTTATTCAAATGTTCTGCCTGAATTATTTATATATCATTAAGTTGCCTATAAATTACTTTAAAGTTTAATAATGACAATGTTGTAAGTAATAATAAATGCATTTACAATATACAATACAATCACACGTAACAAAAACTGGTTGTATACTACTGCGTACAAAAAAAAAAAAAAAAATTTTAGTCAACAGAAACGCATTATTGGCAAAGAAGTTCCTATAGCTTCTTCCGTTTGGTCGGTCCAACGAGTGAAATATCTTCCTTTTCTTATTTGATTCTCACCATGGCACACCACAACAATATATTTTCTTAACCTTATCTTATCCAGGAATGAATTTCTTCTATCATAATGTTCAACACAAGCCAACACCGCGAGAATCTCTTTAGAAGAAAACTCTTCGACAAAACGTGTGAGGAATCATCAGAGACAAAGTACAAAACTGCGAAATTCGAAAGATCGGCAATGTCGTGCGATGGGAAAGAAATAGTAAGAAATACTGGAAAGACCACGTAGACAGAGTGGATTCGACATAAGTGGTAAGACTACTACGATGGATGACCAGCTGGTCATCCAAATCGAGAAACAAAAAGACGAAGAGAAAGAAAGATGTGCAAAAAATTTGAAGATCCGTCTCAAACAAGTAGTCAAAACTCTCTCCATGATGTTTAGTTCTTGTAGCATCGAGACATTTATGCGGCATGCGTAATATGTATTTCTAACACCACATCTCCAAGGCATCGATCGACCGTCTCTCTTTTTCTTTATATACACACTATAATTACCCTTATCTCTTTAAGAGAAGTTTCCTTGGTAATGCACACACTTCTCTTAGCGGCCTTTTATTATTGAAAATACTTCTGCAATGCGTCTTTTGGAATTGTTCAGCTTGATCCAAATCATTTTTAACCTTAAGAACAGCCAAAAATCGCACGGAGCCATATCAGGGAAGTAGGGAGTATGACAAACTAGGGGAATGTTGTGCCTGGCCAATAAAGTTTGAATCAGATGTAAAGAGTAGGCGGGTCATTATCGTACCGATCCAATTATTACCCTAATCTAGTTCTTGGAGTGCGATACAACGATCTTGCATGGATAGAGTCCGCTCTTGGTCATATATTTTTTCGACTTCTTGAGGGTCTGTCGAGACGCGGTTTGCTATCCACTGATGAGCAGCCATCTTTGAAGCGGCTGTAGAGTTCTTTTCATTTAGGAAAGACAATTGAATTAGTATGTGTATGCCTTACGTACGAGGCACATTGTTTCGTTGCGTTTAACGAAACAATGTGCGTCATAGGCACAGCTTACGCATACTAATTCGATTGTCTTTCTTAAATGGAGAAACCAAGTAACATAGTTTTATCCGTTAAATGCTCGTAGTACGGTCCTAGAAAGTCTGTTAGATATTTAGAACGTTTGGTTTCCATTCGGCAAAATTAAATGCAATATCGCTATTCAAAACAATTGAAAATCTGACGGGTAACTACACTTCTTCACTCAAATGATAACTGCCATCGACTGACTCTGCGGGCGTTAAAAAATTCACACATGGACTTGAATTTACATGGTGTTTGTACCCGTAAATCTAACAATGTGCGTCGTACGCACGGCTTACACATACAAACTCGATTGTCTTTCTTAAATAGAAAGACCTATACAAAGCATTGTTCTTGCTTACCCGTAATAACGCTCTTATTGTATTTTATTTTTAATTAAATTCGTAATTAAATCCCGCTTTGAGGATGTACCTTTATAATCAACTCGGAATAAAGTTTTACTCCGAAAACGGGCAAATAATTAGTTTACGCAAGTCTTCTAATACCATTAAAGGTTCTCATAATGTTCAAGTTCTCTCTTTGTTCTGCGACAAAAAATGTTCGGCACCAATTAAGATCGTCAATAAGAAAAAATCTGTTTACTCTTCGTTGGTTTTTTTCTACCCACACTACCATCACGCCATAAGAGCGGGCAAATAAGATAAAGCGGAACACGGAATAAAAATAAAACATTTTGAAGAAATTTTGAGTTTGTCCCTCGAATATATATAGAGATATATTTCTGGCGTATTCTAGTGTAATGCTAATAATTCGGACGATCATATATAACACTCAGTACACATATAAAGGATATTAAAAAATTCCAATCAAAAATAGATATCTCATTAGTGACATCTGTGGTCAATTAAGGATGATGAAAAAGCTTTGGATGCCGGTCGCGCTAAGGATAATTACAACATACATATGAAACGAGTTGTAAAACTTAAATATACAAAACTTTCAAAAATTTGATAGATGTGGTATCATCACTTTACAAATGTTACATTGTGTAAAGTGATCACTTAAGCCAGTAGTAAAATAGGTCGTGATCCTTATGAACATTCAAAGACTTTCATATCTACTTTTCCATAAAAAATATAATTTCGTCTCTATGAGACATCTATAATATATCTTCTTCTTCTTCTTTTTCTTCTTCTGCTTGTGTTAGGTCTATGCCCTATTGTTTCTCGGCTCCTGTTCCTGGTATACGGATCACCAACTGTCTCTCCATCGTTTTAGCGGTCTATTCATCAATTCAAAGTATAGATATTAATGTTTTATCCTCCCTGTCTACCTATGTCACGTCTTAAGTGAAATAAGTCCAATCCCGATTTAATTATATATTCATCGTCTTCGAAATATATCAGATACTTTTGCCATAGCATATAAAAAATATACCAACATAAACTTATATTTTATTTTTTAATATATACAGTAAGTCCACGTTTATTCGAACCCCGACAATTCGAAATTCGCCGTAATTCAAAATGTTTCCCAAAATGTTAAGTATGTATATATCCTTAACTCCGATAATTCTAAAGCCTCGGTATTTTATAATTCCAATAATTTTTAGCCTCTTGCGCCATAAATGAATACATTTTATTTCACAAAATTCGATTTATTTTTGAAATTTGACGAAATTGAAAAAAATACTTCGATTTTTTTCGCAAGTGACAATAACAAATATGTCAATATCGGATACTTCTGTTACATAATCTTTATATTAGCATAATTAATATTGCGTTCTTGAAATGATTTCTTGAAATATGCAAAAATACAGACATTTTTACAAAATTAATGGCTAATTTCATGAGTTTAATGATTTTGGGCGAATTTAGCAATGGTAATTTTCGTTTTAAAAAATGTTTCGAAAAAACAAGGTGATTAAATTCATGAGATACGTTAACTACTGTGAATCTCACCAAAAATATATGAAGTTTTGTTAAAAACATTCAATTCTAATTATCTCATGTAAATTCGTAGGTCAAGCTGAAAATTAAAAAAAAAAACTCCTTTCTCCACAAGAAAAGAGTAAAACACCACTATCTACCAGTTCCCATGAAATCATATTTATGAATGTGAAAGTGTGTGCGAAAAAAATTGGTATAGAACTTTTAAATGAAATAAAACCCAAAAATCTTGGAAGTGGCTTTATTGGAAAGATCATTTTATGCCATTAGTGTTTAAATAAATTCCGCGATATTTTAAATAAATTTGTATTTTTTACAAGGGTTGTTCTAGCACGCAAGTCTACTCATGGTAAAATTACAAACCAAACTGAACACAAATTGGCTGTCGCTGGAAAAAATGTTGCCAATTCTAAAAATAACCCTCTAAAACAACACCTATATATAAACACCGACATCACATTTTCGCCGTACTACGATTTTTATGTTTTTTTATTTCATTTTAAAGGTATATACATTTAAAAATACACCCTATTTTCTGTACTAAACGTTTCTATAGTATAGTTACTACCGTATATTTTTATATATATAAAACATTGAAATCACCTCCTTTGGTACGTTATAAGATGAGCAATCCCCAAGCTACAAAAGTTTTTAGCTGTTTATAGTTTTAATTAATAACAATGCAGTGTTTTAATACTTCAATTAGTTTTATTCCTTTAAAAAAAACACTCTATAACTTATGCAGCTGAATATAAAAATGCTTGCATCTGCATCTTTATTCACGCTGTCGGAAAATGAACTTATCTTAAATGCTTATTTCTGAATTAAATTAAATTCCTGAATTTTACGCGCGCGTTTTCAGCTCCAGCCGGAATTAAGCTGATAAGTCGTACAAAAATATGGTTCCTCCGCTGGAGACGATCGGTATCACGATTTACGTCCGAAATGGAAATAAAGTTTTCCCGTTCTGCGTCTTGTTTTTCCACTCTGCGTCCAACTTTGTTCTTTTGATTGGTCATAATAAAATTGGCAACTCTGATAAGCCGCGGCCCGCTGGCGGCATCGGACTTATCGGGACATTAAACCACAGACCGCCCGCTCACCACCGGCCCTGTCCCCCTGCGGGCGACACCACTTCTCATTTCAACGTATTGTCGGAAATAACTGCGTATAATATAGGATTTTCCATCACAGTGAATCGGAAAGTGGAAAGTTCTGGTAGTGTCTGGAATACACGGGAATATACCTGAAATTTCTATCGTACAAATACGAGAGTGAGACGCGCGTCGACATTACTTTTGTTTTCACGTTTAGTCGAAACCAGGCAATCCAATGCGAATTATAAGCTACTAGCGAAAATCTCTAAACTGGATGTTTAGGAGTTTTCGATAACGATCAGTGTTTATTTATTTATTTATTATTTATAACAGCTTATTTTTTTATTTTTTTATTTTTATTTTATTTTTTAATTTAAAGGCTATCGGCAGGTCAGAATGACCCTAATGGATAGTCATTTAGGACAAGGTGATTAGTACAGTTACAATTTACGATAATACATTAGAATAAAACATTAATACATTATACAATATAAGTATACTACAATAAGTGATTACAAGATGAACGAAGTTCACATTCTCCGCACGACATAATAGGCATGTAGGCTCCCAGGTTAACTAAGTCAGAAAATGTGTACCCGCGCTTTGTGACTATAAAATTTTTGTTTAGGTCGATTTCCGAAGAAACTCAAACTATTTTCGGTCAGGAGCAATATAATTTCTCTCTTAAACTGAGGTTGTGTCATGTGAGATATGTGGATGTTGGGGTTACATAACGTGACCTCGTTGTACTGGTTTAGCATTCTAGGTAGAGGAGAGAAATAACCTATGTTGGTGTTGTAGACCTTTGTTTACACCTATTACAATAAAAGAAACTATATATATCTAGATGACAGTGATCTACTTACATGATCATTTAAAAATGTATAGATTTGAAATTTATAACACAATATCTATCTGTAGAAGTACATAAATCACAAATTATGTAAAGACAGTGTGACAAGAACCGAAAAAAAAAAATTCAGAAAACTAAAAAACTTTGCATAAACCATGCTGATTATTTTTAAACATCTACCGGTTTCAATACTGAATTGTATCTTCGTTAGAACGACCGTGCAATAACTTCCATAAATTAAATTTATAAGATTCAAGTGTTGGGTGGGGGTGTGACCTCACTTTTGATGGGGAAGAGGGGTGGAGTTTGAGGGTGAGACATTGAAATAAGGAATATATTAAATAATGGATTATTCGTTAAATTGAATTAGTTAATATTAGACTTGGTGTAAAGTATTCGACAGACGTGCGAATATTCAAGAAGTTCCTCGATAGTGACATTTAATCCGAATTACATAATACTGCTCCAATTAACTTCGCGATTAGTTACTTTATTTTGTGTTAAGTGAGACATTAATTCATTTTTAATATTTTATTTCTCTTACATTTCTATTTTGATACTTTAATTTTAAGAAACATCCTACTAAGATAACACTTACCAAAAAATCTTGGTCAACTGAATATTAATAACAAAAAAGCGAAAACCTGTTGGTACTTCATATTTTAAACATGTTTATTCGTCAAACAATGAGCGAGTTATCGTATAATATTGAAAAATATCCTGTTACTGTAGGATTGTTTTCTCTTATTTTAGTGTGCAATATGGTCACCCTTCGTTGCCCAGCAGACATCCCCTGGAATGAGAGACTATACATCCTGGAGGCTTCAGCTAAGGGGAAACCTTCTCCTTCGGTGATTGTCTGTAATTCAGCGGATATAAACTGTGGTACTGTGAACTCGATGAACCGATAAAACGGTACCAAAATCTATAAAATCGATGACAAATTTTTGACTTGTTTCTTGGACATTTGTCCGACCTCGGTAACTAAGAATTTTATTGTTATTCCAGTGCTTCAACCAGTCATACAATGTGTTACTATAAAAATATATAAATGCAACATTTTTTAAATATTCATGTGTACAAAAACAGCTCTTTAGTTGTTTTTGTTGATAATTTAGTTTTAATATTCAGTATGTGGTAGTAGGACGTGAAAGACGTTCATAAACACACGTAATGAACATTTATAATAGACTAGCTGTTACCCGTCAAAAATGACGGTACTTTTACATGGCGGTTCTTAAAGGATAAGTGTTTTCTTCTTTATAGCCGACATATTAATTAAGTTTGTGCCATTTTAACAAGATTTTCGTATTTAAAATTATTTTTTTATGTAGGAAAAATGTGTAGAAATGTTTATATAAGAGTTAAGGAACACTGAAGATATTTAAGAAGCAATATCCGAATATGCATATCGTCTTTGCTTATGGATCATTATTTTGATATTAATAAGGGTTTATAAATTTCATATAAAAATTAAACAAAATTTACAGATTGATAAATAAAAAAATTTGGAAATAAGAACATGGAATGTTGAAAAAGATATAGAGAGGAGAGTGACTGCGGGGAATAGGGTGAACGGCGCTTTGAATACAATAATTTCTAAAAGAAATATGTCTACCAAGGCAAACCTAGCGGTACATAATGCAATTTTGGTACCAACGCTGATGTATGGAAGTGAAGCCTGGAGCTTGAGGAGGAGAATAGGAATGAAAGTAGACTAAATGCAGTTCCCTTAGACGTATGTGTGATAAATCCATTTATGATAGAGTAAAGAATGAAGATATTAGGAATGAATGTAAAGCTGAGCCTGCATGCGAAGATGTATGAATGTGGATGAGGCGATAGTTGTATGACAGGACAGAGTTGTATGGCGCTCTATCCTTTCTGCCTACCCCACGGGGAAACGGCGTGATGGTAAGTAAGTAAGGAAATAAGAAAAAGTGTTAATAGTAAATTGAGTATTATAAAACAACTAGGTCCTTTTTACAAATAGTTATATTTTAAATTTGTTTTCATATGAGTATTTAATTTTTTACTCATTTCCCAAATATTATTTTTTATATTTTTATTACCTATACTTCAATTTTTGATTTTATTTTTTTTGTATCCTGATGATTGGCATTAAACATGTTGATATTTTCAAAGCGCAAGCGGTGAAAGCAAAGTATAGTTTTATTAATTATACAAAAAAGATAATTCTGTAACGTAAATTTAATTAATTAATTAACCAACTGACAAATAACGATCAAAAATCTCCGGTCGTCTCCCTTGTGGGATTTATTCTCCACCACATTTTACGACATCTAAACTAGTTACGAAGTTTATCTCAATGTGACAGATCCTGGTCAAGGAAAAGTGCCGCAGAATTTGAACGACTGAAAATGTCTAACTTTAAAATAACTAAGCTGGAAAACGTAAATATTTTATCTCCAGTTTACGACAGCGATAAAGGTCAAGTTATTGCAAGAGATGTTTAAATTCTTAATTATCCGAATTCAAACCATTTTAACTTCTGTTTTTATCTATCGATGTAGTAAATACTTTATTTTAGTAAATTGTGATAACTTTTATGAAGATAGGTATATTATTTAGCTGTTTGTACGCGGCATTGCCCGTGTTTAGTATTTAGCTAAAAATAACTTTATGGAGATTCCAATGTTTTGCATAGTCAAAAAATTTGAGTCAAGTCGATCAAACGGTGTTTTGTATAGAAAATTACCCGGGCGACCTCACACGCGTAGATTTTTACTAACTATTAGTCGTATTTTATCATTCTGTGTATTAACCTTAACATATAGACATATATAGTTGCGGAGTTTTTAATATAACTTTTTGAGTTCTACAACTTCTTTTTAGAAAGTATTTAAACATCTCTTACCGTTAAGGCGGAGTTGTAAAATACGCATCGCACGATCATTTTTTCGTCGACTTTAGTTGTAAAATAGCTCACTACGAAAATTCCTTTAATTTTAATGGAATAATATAAAGTTTTTGTTCATCTTGCAAATCCATTCTAAATATTGGTGAAAGAATTTTTGAAATGAGTAACCTCCTACATCCAAACTTACAATTTTTTTTTTTAATAGAGATGCGAACACGGAATACGTGCCACATCAATATTCTTACTTTTTTTCAAATTAAGCCAAACGCTTGCGCTATGAAAATAGGACTTACTTGCTAGTCTGGGATGAGATTCGAACCCGGATCATGAACCCTAATCACAAGACCAACAAGCTACTCTACCTTTTTACTCCCTTTTTTATTCCCTTTATTTACTCGTGGCGTCTGCTTGTCTTCTTGTCTGACGAAAAAACTTTGGATCCATTTTAAACCCCTTTCCCGTGATCCAATCGATCTGAAACTTTGCAAGCAGACTCGTGGCGACGATCAAGAAGAACTATCAAATTTTTGTAAAAAAAAAAAAAAAAAAATTTTGGATTTTTCAATTTTTGAATGGTTTTTTCATACAACTTTGTTGTATGAAAATATTTAAGGGCGTCTGATAGACGCGAAACCTGATTATAGTATAATTTTGGATTTTTGGAAATTTTTTATTACTCCCTTTCGTAGCGTCGCCCCACCGAAGCCCAACGCGTAGGTTAAGCGAAAAAAAATGTTTCAACTAGTAAATGAGAAAGGGAGTATAATAAAAACTTGTTTTTTATGGGTTACTTTTTTATATATTGGTATATTTGGTTTTGTTATATATTGTTGTTGTTTGTTGTTGTTATATATTGGTATAGTTGTTTCTTAGAGACGAAGCAACTTTTTTATACGGGAAAGTGCGTACTGAAGTCTTTTTGGGTGTTCATAGGACCAGTAAAGTCTGCGCCTTAAAAGCGGTGCAACTCTGAAAATAACATTTACTTATGAATTAAAAATTACAATTGCAATTTTGTAAATATAGTTACAAAGGTGATATATAACTGCGATAAATTGTATTAAAAAATCAGGAAAAGTATTCTACGTGCGAAAATGCCATAGAAAAATCTGTTGCCCGGCTTGTCTACAAGGAGCACAGATGAGTGAAGAGGTGACGTAATAACCCGGTTACATTCCCAGATCAAATTTCATACAGAAAGAAAAGTACGTCTGATTGGAGATTTGCTAGCGCCAAAGAATGAGAAACTGAAATTAGATTTGTGGTATGATAGAATATCGGCCGTATTCTGAAATAAGCAATATTTCTATTTCTGGATCTTGACAGTTATTGATAACATTGTAATGCGACCAATATTGACGTTTTAAGTTTGACAGGTTTGAAATTAAATGAATGCAATCAATCAGAAAGCTCGATAATATAAACAAATGTTTAGTTATTCACAATTATGAATAATAAAGTTTATGATTGATTAAATTATTTAATTTCAAACATGTTAAACTTAAAACTTAAAAATTTGCACACTATGATGTTAAAACAAGATACAGATATAGCAATAAAAAGTAATGTCAATTCTCGGTCTTTGTTGTTAATCAAAACAAGAATTATGAACTTATTAATTACTCATTAATAATATGCAAGGTGTCTCAAATCTAGTAACAAAAACTTCAATAAGGTCATCCACGTTCAATTTTGAATAGTAAATATTCTTTACACTTTGAACGAAATGTCGACGGTTACGGAGATAATCGACGTCGAAGTTTTTATTTTTTTCAATACTGCTTATTTACAGCCGATCCCCATGAAATAGTAATAAATATCTTTATCACAATATTTTAATATTTTTTTAATATTTCCCCTGCCGGCAGTTAATGATACTATTTTAAACACTGTCGATTGGGCGGAACATGAAGTGGTTTGCGTCTTTTCTAAGTATAAGTACTATCTTTTTGACGGGTAATATAGTCTCGGCGACAGCAACATCGCTATCGTTGTCGTCTCCGGTCGTTTAATTTGTTTTTCTTTTAGCGGTGAATTCGAACAAAATTACGGACGTTACACGAAATTACGGGGACAGACAACGAAATTATTATGTTTGACAAGTTACTGAAGTGATAGTCGCTTATATCCGTAACCGTCGATATTTCACCAAAAGTGCAAAGAACATTTTCTATCCAAAAATACTCTCTCGAAGATTTAGCTACTAACTTCGACACATCCTGTATAACTTATATTAATTACTAGCTAGCTTGGTGTTACGAGGCGATCTATTTGCGTGGCTAGCTACATGCGATAAGATACTAGAAGGCCAGAGCCAAAAATACGTAAATAGCGTCGTTATAGTCGGATGGTTCAATTCGCCGCTCTGTCCACATGTCAGGATGGCCGAGCGGTCTAAGGCGCCAGACTCAAGGTATACCTTACCCGCGCAGCGCGGGTTCCGAGCTCTTCTGGTCCTCTCTGAGGGCGTGGGTTCGAATCCCACTTCTGACAAATACTTTTTGCTTTTTATTTATTTTAATACTAAGAAACTTAATTTTATTTTTGTAAGAATATTACATTCATTCAAGTTTTTGAATTATTGAATTTTTTTTTTTATTGAAGAAATGCATGTTTACAGAATATATTATATTATGAGACAATATAATAAAAAAATTAATAATGGATGTTGCCACTCAACTTGCTCAACGGACGGTTCCTGACGATCTGTATAAAGTGGATAATTCTATGGAATAAATCATAACGAAATTAGAAAACGTATTTATACGAGTGCATACAAACATTATTATTGAGATGCTAAGAATACAAAAAAAAAACAAATAATACTGGAAAAAAATAGACGAAATTTCAAAATGTTCAAATCATTTTGATTTTATCGACATCTCATATACTGTAATCTCTCTTATTACGGTTGATGTTGAAAAGATCATTCCAATAATAATAATTGCCTTATCTATCTGTCTGTATGTAATTTCCTGTAACGTCCGAAACTTCTTTTATAATAACTCTTTTTGTTATTTAAAAAAATATTTATTCTTAAAAAACCGACATGTTACAGTACCTACTGTCATTTTTGACGGATTACCGCAAGAACGTATTTTTTGTATTAAATAAAATATTATATATCGTTTCTTGCAACCGTATCCCGGTGGTAACCAAATATTTTTTCAATGAAGATAAATGATTAGTCTCATGGAGACGAAGCTATATATATGAGAAACTTGTCAAATTCTTGACGGTTATATGTATGCTCCAAATCTGAAAACCTTTAATTTATTGAAAGATTGCAACATTATAATTTAATATATTTTGTATTTTAACTTTCTAATACACACACACAATATGAGTTATAACTAACTACTCTTACTATTAACTACTACTATTAATTATTACTGTAGATGAGAGGGACTGCTCCTCTCCAAACTATAGTAGTAATTAATAATTCATATTATGTGTGCGTGTGTGTATTACAAAGTTAAAATATAATATATTTTAAACCTATAATTTATTTTGAATGGACTATGCTAGAGACAACTGTAGTCCTTCTCACAAAAACAGATGATAATGATATCTCTATATTCTTAAAGTGGAGTATTAAGCAATAGCTTCGTCTCTATGAGACTTTAATAATAATTTATATTAATTAATAACTATCCCTCCGTCGACAAAATCCCGTAATTGCGTTCTTAAACATAGGTACATGTTATAATATTGTTAAAAATATTTTTTCTTTACGCAGATTATATTCGCAGGTCTTTCTAAAAGATTAATCAAATTTATTTTTAAATTATAAGGGTACCGTCGCATTTATTCGAATATCTAAATTAATAATTTAATTAATTCCGACGTTATTTGAGATGTTCTGTTTAATTTTAAAGCAACAATAATTCATGCATTCCTTTACCATGAAAGGTGCTCCGTTCCTCATTTCTGATATTAAATTCTTGATGCTCTCCTTGGACCATAAATCCATGTTCCCTGTTCTTGGACTTGTATTTCCAGACGGCTGTTATTGTTTATTTGAACTTCCGTCGTGGAGATGTCCTCTCGCATTCCGTAATTCTACACTCGAAATAATACAGCCAGAAAGGTATTCCAAATTACCAAAGTTATTGTATTCCGAATTTCCCAACACGATTAACGTCAGATGCAAAAATCAAAAAGAACAAAAAGAAAACAAATTGGATCTTTAATCAATTAATGTATATTATAGATATCTCACAGAGACGAAGCTGTATTTATTATGGGAAAGTAGGTATATAGAAATCATTTGGGTGTACATAGGACTTATGACCTATCTTTTTATGGTTGGCTTAAGTGATCACTTTACACAATTGTAACATTCGCCATTTCCTTCGTCCAGCTTCGTCTCTGTGAGATATCTATAATATACATTAATTGATTTATAATGTCTCTGTGACATAAAAATCCAGCACCGTTCTGAAAGATTTGAACAAACTCAAAATATTCTAAATTGGATCATTTTTATCCAAAAAACATTAGATTTCAACCGACACAAATGTTACTCTGTTAACCGTTACGGAAGACAAAAATTTTAAACTATATAGACTCATGTAAATGATATTACGTGTTAACCATAGACCACCAAAATGGTATTAATATAATTAGTTATCGTTTTTTTTTAATTTTAAAAAGCACCCTGAAAGTAAAAAAATATTGTAAATTAAATTGGGTGAAAATATATGGGTTATAGACTCCATTAAAAAAAAGGTTCTACGAGATATTGTGTTTACTTTAACGTTACATTTATTATTTTATTTAATTACAGGTCTTCAAAATGGAATGTTCAGTAGTGCTTTAAGAACATTAGAATGTTGGCATTCAATCAAAGGAATAAATGGTGTTTATCGTGAAGGCACAGAAAAACTTGTAGAACGTTGGAAGAATCGTTGAAAGAAGAAGTTAATAATAAATCAGAATACGTAATTGAACAATTTGTTACATTTTTTTGTTATGTTCACTTGTCCTAATCATTTGGAAAAAACGGACACAACTTATATTAACACTTACATCTATTTTTTGATGGAAAGAATTTTTCTGCATATTTTTCTTATTGATTATTTCAATTTGTTCTGAATATTAAAGAACTGTTTTTATTTATTATATTTAACACAAGGCGACACCTAGAGCCCTGTTGACTTCTTTTTATTTTACCGCGAAAAAATTTTTGAAATGATATACATCCTTGCATACCTTCAATTTATGTCTGATTTGGATAATTGTGACTTAAGAAGTATCTATTTATGATGAGAGGACAATTATTTGCTTCATTAAGGCAACTCAGACCGGATCCAAATCCGATGCAATCAAAGGGGATCAAAAAATGTTGTCCAAAAATTGCAGTTCCTTAAAAAAAGTGTTCTATTCAACCTATGATAGGTACGAGTACTAATAAAAATGTAAAAGTTTGTATTAAATAATATGGATATGGATATTTTTTTAAAGTTTGGCGTTTATATACAATTTATAAATTGAAAAACTTGTAGAAATTTTGAGGTTAGAGATAAGAATCATTCCGAATTTTCTAATCATCTTTTGGAAATTTTACATTCTTTCGATATTAATAAGAGTTTACAAATTTTACACACCTACTTATCATACAGGATTACAGAAGGATTAATTCTAAATTTTGAAAATAAGAAAAAAGTTAATATTAAATTGAATATTATAAATAACCGGGTCCTTTTTATATAAAGTTATCTTTCATATTCGTTTTCATATAAGAACTTAATTATTTAATAACCTCCCCAATATTTATTTTTATTCTGTTAATGTCAAGATTTCGATTTCTGATTTTTAATTTTTAGTAAACTTTATATCTTGATGAAGAGACCATTGGCCCCAATATATTTTGGTATTTTTAACAAATTAGTAGTGAAAACAAAGTTTATTCTCATTATTTATTTTAAAAATAAAATGTGTTTTTTAACAAAAAACGAAAAAATTTGTCAGATTTGTCTGCTGCCAATCAATGCAATATGCATATAGACTAGGAGGTTAACATTAATAAATATTGTGTTAATTTTTTTGGGTTATTCTGACCTGTGTAGTGAACCTATAATGGGATCCAAAACATAGGCTAGAAAGGTCAAAGAGGATTCTGGATAGCCACGAAAAGTATTCACGGTTAAGTCCAAACAACCGAGTAATCATAGGTCATGTGGAACCAAAAAATAAAGAGCGGAAGGTAAAAAAATTATACAAAGGGTTGATGATGCCATAAAAAAAGACTTGACTAAAAGAAGGTAGACCAGTAAGGGGATCGTCTTGCAAAATGAGCAAATTTCATTTTTTCTCAAAAAGATATCATATTAAAATTCATTAATCAGGTTCTATATGTTTTAATTACGGATATCTTATTAAATTGACACAAACTTAATTATTTAATCCTTTAATAAATAACCAAACCTACGATGTTTTAAAAATTAAGAAAATCTTCCACTTTGTGGACTTTTTATGACTGCATGCATCTTTTTTCGATAATATTGCAAAGTAAACGATTATCTTAATCTCATTAAAATTATTGCAAAACATGTCAGCTTGCCTACTTATAATTTATGTTTTAAAAAATATTTTATTTTTTGTATGGTTTTTTTCATCCCTTTTTACATAGTTGACAAGTTTTTGTCAAGGTATTAAATTAAATTAAAAGAATTGATATTATTTTCCAAACAAAAATATGATAAAAAGCGCAAGAAAAGATATAAGAAAAAAATGTGAAATTTCCTCACTTTGCAAGAGGATCGCCTTAACATCGAAACCGAAAAAAATTTGGAGACATTTGAACGAAAAAGAGGTGATTTGCGAGATAAAATAGAGTATAATCCCATGCATTAATATACATATATCAATTATTTCCAATTTTTAGTTTGGTTACTATTCATAAATTAGATAAAGATAGTCCATTTGCGCTGCTAAAGCTGCCTTGTGTGTAGTATTTCAGTATGAGCAGGATTAAAATTGAATTTTTAATGGCTTTATTTACGAGTATTGGTGAAACGTAAAAAGGAAATTTGTCGTGGAATATGTGGAGTTACGCCACTGTTTTTTGCCCATTTCAAAATTTTATTACAGGGGCGAAATGGAAAAATACAGTATTTTAAAAACCTTCCTATTTTTGTGATTTCCATATTATTTAACTACAACATATTGTAGTAGGTACTCACTAATTTACTTTTGTGTCTTATAAAAATCTCCACTGGATCTTATACAACTCGTGCGTACAAATATCGAAGAGATCGTTCACAGTGTCTGGGTTGATGTGCATTTAGACAAATGTATTTAAAACGAAGAATTCAATTAATATTTAGGGAGATGCGCTGACCCAACAATTTCATGGTCAATTTATAGCGATGTTGCCACCACCGCATGTGCGTGACCCATAAAAAATACAGAACTTACAAAGACGCTATACATGTTTATGTAACTATAAAAAATATTATAGGGCGCACAAAATATTTTTTAAATATATTTTCTTTAGGTACACTGGCTTAATAAACATTTTTTTCCGAGACCAGTGACCGGGATTCGATTCCAGGTACCGGAATATATTTTTCACATTTTATTTTTGATTTTATTTTCATGTCTATTTTATATATAATAGTAAATAATTAATTGTGTTATTGCTTATATTATAATTATATAACGCTAAAATGATATTGTCATCAGAGTATCACGTTTAATTTTAGGCACAATCGCCAGGGTTTTAAAAAATACAAAAGGAAATATAAAAAAATATTCAATATATATTCAACATTATTTTTTGACAAAAGTCGTTATTACCATTTCATTGGTGTCAGCTATAAATAAATAAACACTCATTCTTTAGGAACCGGCAAATAAAAATATCGTCGTTTTTGACGAATTACAGCTAGTTTTAAGTAATTTATTAGTTTGTTTTATAATATTTAATAAAATAATAATTATAATGAAAATATTTTAGTATAATGAATATCATAACGATATTAATTTAATAATGAAGTGTGTATCTTGAAACAAAAGGGCGGTGAGCGTGTCAATGTTCCATGTTCAGACATCCTAGGGGCTGTCAGTGATGATGGCATGGGTGGGTGCTGGGTGCCCTTTGATGGAGTGTCTACCGAGTCCGGGGTCGATTTGTCAGAAAGTCGAAGGTCTCTTCCTGGACTGCTGTTTCAAGTGGCAAATAATAACTGAATCAAAAATCCATGACGATGTTAATAATAATTTTTAAATTCAATTCAATTTATTTATTTTTGTATTTAACATTAACATAACAAACATGCATTCAAATCGTAAATGTTGTAAATGATGAATTAACATAATACATTGTATTAAACATTTGTGTGATATAAAAGCAAAGACAGCAATATCCAAAAAAAATTTAACGCAGTCATCGAGGATTACTAATTTATAATGTACCAAATACGAGGTTTTATAGGAAATATACATTGTAAATTTATAGGAAACATGACTATGGAAGGGATTGATACAAAAAATTTAGAATGCAGTACGTTTTATATTAGTGATCTTCGATGACAGCATTCAAAGCATTTTTTTAAATTCTTTGTATATTACTGACTTTGCTTTTATAACCCACATATGTAAAATAATACATATCGAAGACAATCCAGCTTAAATTTTCATTAAAAACTAAATTAACCAATAAAAATTTAGGAATAATAATAATATATCTTTATTTAAGCTAGTATGAGAATAAATTCTCACCTTGCAATATAGATATAGGTATACATACAAGTAAAATTAGGAAAGAAAAGAAAAAATTGTCGAAACTAAAAATTCACTGAACGCCTTGGAAAACAGTCATTGTTGCATGATTGTTTTCCATCTTTTATGCATTGCAGAGTCAGATCACATAGTAGCTACTTGAATAATAGAGTTGCTAGACCCCTCCACATCCTCATTCTTGCACTAGCTATCTTCAATCTTTGAAGAGCAGCAAAGCCATATATATATATATATATATATATATATATGCAAAACTAGATTAGTGGATATGGGCATGGTATATTGCATGGCAAGATGCCACAATATGGACTCCCAAAGTTCTAAAATGGAGACCTTTGAATAAAAGAGGCGATGGAACGCCTCAAAAGAGAAGGGATGACGTGGGGGGGGAATGACTACAAGACGCCAACAATAGGGAAAGATAGAATGGTATGGAAGAGGCCTATATCTAGCAGTGGAGATATGAAGGCTGAAAAAGAAAGTAATCCATTATTTATTGTATTTATCTTGCTAATATTTTTTTTGTTTTCTTATGTAGGTACTTAATACTTATTGCATTCATATTGTTGATATTCTTAATTTTTTGTAATTTTCTTATGTTCTTAGATAGCTTTGCTATTTCAACCCTTTATGTTTCATATTATGCAAAAGCTTAGTTCAGGGCATCTGTTATTAAATGAATAATAAATAACTTCTTCAAAAAGAGCAAAATAATTTTGTGGTGACATTATTTATATAAACAATAAAAATGAACTTGGTTTTCATCACTTTTGTATTGAAAAATATCAACATGTTTCAGAGCCCATGGCCCCTTCGTCTGAACACAATTGTATACTATCAAACTAAAAATCAAGAATCGAAGTATAGACAGTCAAAATAAAAAAATTATATATGGAAAATGAACAATAATGAAGTACCAACCTACTAACATGAAAACAAATTTAAAATAACTATTTGTAAAAAGTTATCTTATTTTATGTTATAATGTTAGTAGGTTAGTAGTTATAATACAGTAAACTACTAGTGTAGCAGGCAGGGCATCAAACCAATTGTAGTGTTTACTTGCTGCCAAGACTCTCAGCAACAATGAAAAAAGCTTATTTTAATTTTGTAAACACGATAAAATTGTAAACTTTGTAACATTGAATAAACATAAACATTGAAATATTAGTAGGTGCTTCATTATTATTCATTTTTCATATATCTTCTTCATTTTCTTCATCAGCCTTCGTCTTTCCATTGCTGGATATAGGCCTCTTCCTTATTTTTCCATTCTTCCTTGTTGTTGGCTAATATATAATTTTTCCATATATAATTTATTTACTACTTCGATTTTTCATTTTTCATTTGTAAGTATACAATTGTATCCAGATAAAGGGGCTATGGACTATGAAACATGTTGATATTTTTCAATACAAAAGTGGTGAAAACAAAGTTCATTAAATTAATTATATAAATAAAAAAAAAATAATATCATTACTCTGAAGATAACACACATGCCTTCATTATTTTATTTTTGAGAACAGGCATGATAATCTGTATCGAATCAAATCTATTTAAATTTTGCAATTTTCGCGATGTGTATCGCGGACCTTGAAAATCATCACGCCAATAGCATTAAAGTCTGCTTAAAAGTCAATTTTTAATATTAGTTAGAAATTACAGTCAATTTAGTATTTCCGATATAGCCCCGTAAAAAATGGGTTATTTCCCATTTTCTATGAAAATTCTCAATTTTCTTCTTTGGCCGTGTATGTCGTAAATCACCTCCTACGCGAATGGAACCCTTCAATTATTTCTCTATTACTATGCACGTAATCAAATTTTATTTTGCCTATCATTATAATACGATTAGATACTCGATATGAACTACCTTTCATTAAAAATAAACGTCACCTTGAGGCCTGAATTATGTCGCGCACATAGCGAATTCAAAAAATGGAAACTTCTTGTCTATTTTTTATTTTTTTATTATTTTTTTATTCGGTCATCTAGCAGGGAGACATAATTGCTTGGTAGGACAAAATATAGAAAAACAGTTAAATGTCTCCCACGGTTAAAGGACGACACATATAGACAAGTCAATTTGATATAAATGACAGTTTAAACAATTTTACATTTTCATTTAAGTATTTTTCCTAATTTAACTTTAAAAGGGTTCGTATAATTTATATGGTCAGGGAGGGGGACAAGTTTTTATTATCTGCCTCACTGTATGACGATGCTCTTCATATTTAGTATTAAAAAATATCTATTTAATTCAAAAGGTAATTATCATCTCAGCATATGCGTGTGATGGGAGGAAGGAAAGAGAAATACTTCTGTCTGGTAGGTCAGAGTTGGACGTGGAAAAACGTATACGTAGTTTTTTGTAGGCAAACCATTTTAAATACCTATGTTTTTTTTCTTTCTGTAAATGGTTAAAAAAAATACAAGCTGAATATAAATGCAGTATACCTATGTATACATCCGTAATCCGCTCCGCGCGCGCTCATTGGTTAAATGAAATTATGCGCGTCTTATTTTCTGTTATGCATTTCCGTCTTTTTTCACAAAATCACTTTCACAGATTGCAGGAAAGCGAGAGGAAAGATGTTACACATCAAAAAAAAAATTGCTTCTGTCAAGTCGTCATTTGAGCCTGCACATACAAACACCAACAATGGAAGACTATGAGACGGTCGACATGGCACATTATTGTTTTATCGCAATTCCAAGTACTCTCAAGGCATTTTTTAAGCAAATTTAGTTACAGGAATATATATTCGCACGACAAGGGAGAAGATTAAAACATAAAATTATATGGAGCAGAACTATAACTCAGTGGAGGCTTCTTTAATGCCGCCTGTACACGGATGAGACATTGATGTACCGTTTATGAGATTTTACGGTGAAGGTCATTAACAGCCTGCTCGCGCTCAATTCTGTACCATTTTCAGGCGACTTCCAAGACGAGTCTCAAAGATCTTCTGTGCTATCTTTATTCAATGTAATTTTGAGAGTCATACCATTATTTAGGTCCACGGCACCAACAGATATACTTTATGATTAGAAATAGCACTAGTACTCTTCTTTCTGATAAGTATATCTAAGTTTGAGAATCGTTACATAATTTAGGATTACCTTACCGACACATGAATTTTAAATTTTCACACGAAGCAAAACACAACACAGCTAGGAATATAAATACAAGAGTCATTGAATACAAAAGATGCCTAAATACTGTAAGCTATACAGAATTCGCAATTCATTTAGAAAAAAACACACATTTGATCAATCTTTGGGTGTAGATGTACTTCATAGAAATGACATAGGTATACTTCTCAATAATTTAGAAGCCTTAGAAATAAAAAAATCATTAAAAATAAATAAAAAATATTTACTTAATAAACAACTAGATTAATTGCGTAGCCCAATTCTAGATATATTCCCCATCCAATCAAACACACTCACCCATACCTTATCACTCTCACCCAACCCCCTCCACAGTTGACGTTCTGTCTCTGTCTTCCCTTAATGCTTTCTTGATAGTTTGTGATTTTGTTTTTGTATAGTTAATACTGAACCCAGATGAAGGCTCAGCTTAGTTTGTTTAAACTTAATAAAGTGGTGTCAAACAAAGAGTTATTTTATTTAAAGTGCTTCTTTTTCTGATCAGGGTGTCTTAGATTGAGAGTCGTTACATAATTTAGGACTACCTTACCAACACATGTATTTTACGTTATTTATCATTAGTAATAGTAATAGTACTCCTTTTTCTGATCAGGATATCTTAGTTTAAGAGTCGTAACATAATAAAGGACCAAGGTACCGACATACATTTTACGTTATTTATCATTACTAATAAATAGCACCTGGCACTTCTCTTCACAGAAATATTTATTACCTTTGATTTACTGCGGATAGTGATTATTAAATATATTACCAATAAAAATAAGAAAAACCCATCCGAAGATCAACATTTATTAAAACATCTAATGTACCTATATCAGAATTACAATATTAAAATTTAGCTGATTTCTGCAAATTGTTTTTTATTTATCTGAAGAATATACTTCACAACAAAAAGTTAAGGGCCACGTGTCTACACTTCAACGAAAAATGATACATAAACTAGTTGTTACTCATTAAAAATGACGGAACATCGGTTCGCGTCTTTGCTTAACTTTTTGGCGATCCATGGAGAGGAGGTGGTAGCAAAATGCGTAGAGTGGTCGGTTATAGTTTGCTGGCTCGGGTTTCAAGCCCCATCTCCAATTGTTCAATTTGTTTTTTTAGCCTTGAATTTCAACGGAATTACGAACGTTACACAAAGTTACAGACGGACAGACAGACAGACAATGAAATTATTATATGTACAATAAAACATTGGTTTTATATGTAAGATTTTTAACATATATACATTGAATATCTTCTCACCTCTACAGTATAACTGCAAGATTTAATTATAAAAGTATTCATTTAAATAAATAATTATAATTATTATAAATTTTTACACTGTTTTAAGTTTATTTGCGGATTTTATTTTCACTCCCTTTATTCCTACACCCTTCGTTATGAAATCGTCGCTTTATTCCAACGAATCATAGTTTTCTATTTGTTTGTATAAAATAAAAAACTATGAAACTTTCAAATGAATTAATGGATAATATTAATAATTAATAAATAATAAATTACTTATAACTTATAGGCATTAAATAATTAAACCGAATTTTACAAATATTGTGTATTAAAAATACATAAATATTTTAGTTTCGGCCCCAAAGCCCAAAAATTGTCCAACTTGAAGGATATTGATATTTCACTACAATGTTGTAATATATTTTATGTATATCCCTTTAAATTGTTTTATTTGTTTCACAATATTTTTAAATGTGTATTCTTAGACCACAGTCACTGGATTGCGTCGACGGAGGGATAATAATTAATTAAGATAAATTTTAAAAGTCTCACATAAATGAAGCTATTTATACGGGTATCGTTTAAAATATATACTGGTCTATTAAAGAAGTCACAAAATTGAAAATAATAATTTTCCTGCGTATTCTAGTGTGAATATCATAAAACATATATACATTTAAAAGGCTATTACTTAATATTTCGCTTAAAAAATATAGAGGTATCATTATCAGCTACGAAATATATGTATACTAGTCTTGAGAAATACAATATTTGCCTCTAGCATTGTCCTTTCAAATATTAAACGAATACTGATTTAAACATATTTATTTATTTATTTCAACGGTTACAAAACCTATTACATTAATTTGATGTTGTACTAATTACCTTATAATATAAAATGAGAGTAAGTAAAAGTAAGCATAAGATAATAAAGATAAAATATGTAGAATACAGAGTTAATATAAAATAACATAATAATGTTAAAAGTAAGCATAAAATAACAGAGATAAAAAAATAATAATTACAGAGTAATATATACCAACTTTATAAATATATAAAACTTTCAAAAATTTAAAAAGGTTCTTACGGTAGAATTGGTGAAGGTTCGTACATGTGAGACATATAATTTATGTTATTCAATGTTATATAAGCTTATATATATAATGCATATGTGCACTATGCTCTCTTTCGGTATTTATATAACGTTTAATATTCCCCACAAAACGAGGGTTTAGTTTTATATTTCCTTTCATATACGTGAATATTTTCAAAATTAAAGAACCGATAGAAAAATTACAATTTTCTTAGACAAATCTCTCCCAGGGGACTGTCGCCTTAATATCTTTTTCATAACTTGTCCGCGCAAATTATTTCAGTTAAGTCGTAAAAAAGTTTCTTATACAAATAAGCCAGACAGCTGGTAGGTAATTTAATTTTGAGTGCGGCAATATTTTTCATGTACGAGGTGCAAGCAAATGTTAGAAGGTTGTGTGTCCGTAGATATGTCGACTTCATTAAACAGAAAGCACAAATTTCATACCAAAACTTTAACCAAATAAATTAGATGTGAGCTCGTTATATTATGACATAGTTTAAATGTTTTTTTTTTTAATTGAAAAGCACGTATTTATTTATTAAGATAAAATTTAAAAGTCTTTCATTTTCATTTTATTTCATTTTTTAATTTAAAGACTATCTACAGGTCAGAATGACCCTAATGGATATTCATTTAGGACAAGATGGTTAGTACAGTTACAATTACAATTTACAATAATACATTAAAATAAAACATTAATCTTAAAAGTATGAAGCTGTTTATATGTGAAATTTGTATGAAAATATTTTTATAAGATGGCCCAGTGAACTGGCATTATCACTCTACACAATGCAAAGTTCATCAACTCCATTTGTCATAACACTATCGAAGGATCTAAAACGGCCTATAGCAATCTAGAATTATGTATAATATTCGGAAAACGCCTGGAACAACCTAGAAGCGACGGGAACCTTCTCTTAAATACTAGAAAGGAAAAGAATCTTCTCGAGAATTCTATGTAAGCTTTTAGGTGAAAATATCGGGACTACGCCGCGGCGCGGATGTTTGTTTTGACATATCGTTCAGTGTGAAATAAATCACGAGACCCCGGCCAGGTGTGCCCAGTCGTGAAATTGCGAAGCTATAGATATCGAGGGAAATAATCGGGTGGAGTACCTTACTGGCAATTTAAATAATGTTTAAAATAATTTGAACGGAATATTCTAGAAAGTGATAAATAAAGTGTTCCCAGCGATAATTAAGTATTCATATATGAGTGATATATTGCGAAATAATGTAATTTAAAGAAGAGCATTAAGTTCAATTCGTGTTAAGTGACGTTGTCAATTTTATAATTAATTAATCACTAATTAATAAATCACTAACTCATCTTGAATATTGAACGTGAAATCTAGGCGAGCATATTTAAATTTCAATGAGCCATATTTTCGTTACGTCTTAACGATAATGGACCTAGGACTGTAGCCTAAGAATTAATAAAAACCATTCAGACTCAGAGCTAAAACAATTAATTTTAAATAGAAAGATTAGTAAAACAGAAGTAGAAATATTACAGATTTTAATAACTGTAATTAGCTAATTAACAAAAAATAATATATTAATTTCATTTTACTGGTTTTCGGATCCAATTCAACAATCTTGTCTTCTTCTTTCGTAACTGGTAAAGTAAATCGTATAGCGACATAAGTTATTACCATCGTGTCGGCGCGGTATTAAAATATTATTATTTTATATTATTTTATACTTGCAAACAAATAGCACTCCAAGTTAGAGTTTGAACCGCAAAGTACACATTTCATTCGAAAATATATTGTTAGATGCAATAGTTTTGTACATATTCGTTGTGCTTTCCTGTAGCTGTGAAAGTTTAGTTATTATTCAAATTTCATACGCAAATATTGAATTAAATTTCAAATTGAGACAATCTCATTCATGTGGCGTGCTACCTTTTTCAATAATTTTAAATTATATTTATATACAAAGAGAAAATCATATGTATTTTGTATATAATTATAGAAATTTAAATGTTCTTTTGGAAGAATTTCAAAGACAAAAAAACAGTGTATGTTTGTAGTCATTAACAGCCTCTATCTTGGCCAAAATATTTCAATAAGACTTGAAGTAATCAACATCAAACTAAATTACATTAAGTGTAAATAGCCGTGCATCCCTGTTATTGTCAGGAATTTATATTAATTTAATGGGGGTATTACGTCTGGGAGGGTAGCTACACTTTGGGTCATAAAGTGCAACAGAGCATAATTTGTAACGGATATTTAACTGTAATTTCGGACATTTTATATGCACTATTTGTATTACCGAGAAGCGAATCTCGACGTTTCGTTGGATACTTATCCAACGTCATCAGGAGGACGACCTTTACCCGCGAAGGTGGAGGTCGGACTGATTAAAGGTGCTGCTTTCTAGAGCGTAAATTGTATGCACTTTGTTGTGGAGTGTTCTCTTCTTCTACAATAGAGGTCGCCAGTGTGCAATATGTACTAGTTACGTCGGCGGATTTTACTGCGACTTCTCTCAAGGGTTGAATCAGTGTCGTTAGAACACGGCGCCAAATACTAGATAGTTTGTAACTGTAATTGGGATGTTTGTACCTATATTTCAATGGACTCCCTCACTAATCTGGGTATAAGGTACGGTTCTGTTGATAAGATTTTTGCTTTGTCAAATCTGATGAAGTGACAGAGATTCGCTTTGGATGCATGTTCGCAGATTAACGATGTATTGGAGTTGTTGTTTTTAATTGCTCCAATGTATTCCTTCAATCGTGTAGCGATATTGCATTTGGTTTGTCCTATGTGAAGGTCGTCCTCCTGATGACGTTGGATAAGTATCCAACGAAACGTCGAGATTCGCTTCTCGGTAATACATACGGTGCGTATAAAATATCCGAAATGACAGTTAAATATGTTTTACAATCGTAATAACAACCTTAACAATTTTGTAACGGATAGTTTTCAATATAATATGCAGTTATACGAAATGAAGACCCCTCTTCATCCCCGGGAGTATCTAGGGAGAAAGAAAGGGAATTATATATTTTTCGCAAGATCCCAGAGTGTACAAAATATGTGAAAAGTTTTAAAATTGTTTAGACGATAGACAAGATATACGTTTTACAATTTTATGTGTACTGTCACCAGATCTTTAAATAACAGTAACTGCACACAATCGGGAATTTCCCAACACTTTGGACGTATAAGAATAAAATATATCCGCACAACATTTAAAAATTGAGTTGATGAACAATACACTGTGTAGAGTGATCACTTAAACCAACTCATACAGGTCGTAAGCCCTGGTCCATCCTATAAAATGTCTTCTTCACACGTTTCTCATATAAATCGCTTCGTCTCTGTGAGACTTCAATAATTTATCTTGTTTAAGAATAAATTAGAAACACGTAGAATCCCGTAGATTACACGACAGTATACGAGAAGATTCCAGAAATAGAGGACTGTATATAAATGACCAACGCCAAAACTACGAAAGACTTTGTTTTGACAGGCGAGTGCGAGACCAGGGACTCCGGGCGAATAGAAATGTGATCCGGGCGAACGTGTGGAATATTCTCGAGTGCGAAATTCGAAAAATTGTTTCAGTTAAGTTTTTGTCCAGTGTCTCTAATTATCAATAAAAGTTAGATTTTTGTCTTTATCATTAATGATATTTACGTCAAAGTGCTATTTACGCAAATTGTGCTGTGTATTTGTAAGAGATTTGTGCGGGAATTCTTTGTGTAACAATATCGATAGTTCTTCACTGTACATTCTGTCATCAAAAGAATAATTTTCGTGTATTATTTATAGAAAAATACTAAAACCAATGAATGTATATTATAGATATCACAGAGACAAAACTGTATTTATTATGGGAAAGTAGGTATAGAAGTCATTTTGGGTGTACATAGGACTTATGACCTATCTTTATGGTTGGCTTAAGTGATCACTTTAATGATCATCCATAATAAATACAGTTTCGTCTCTGTGATATCTATAATATACATTAATTGATTAATAATGTCTCTGTGACATAAATCCAGCACTGTTCTGTAAGATTTGAACAAACTCAAAATATTCTGAACTAAAACCAATGCTTTAAATGGTTTTAAAAAAATATTGTTAAAGGTACGTTTTTGTGGATAACGCCTCGCAGGTTTTCCTCAACTTTATGACGGATATTTCTCATGTTGGGGAAAAGAATCACTATTGTCAACGAGAGACTGAGCCATAACACAGAGATGAGTTTTTCAGGAAATTGGCCCAAGCACGCCCCCCTCCCCGCCGTAAAGGGCGGTATAGTGGACTCTCGGTTATCCGTTTATTGCAAGCGGTAAATACTAGTTTATTTTTCTCTCAAAACTTGGACATGAAGAAAGTTGGTTTGTTATTTTTTAAATGTGAAAATTGGATTATTTTGTATTACCTACTTCTAGCCTGTTATCATTTTTTTGATCTCAAGAGAACTAACAATGGTAGCGGTTCTCAATCAGTCGCACGCGAGATATGACTGAGCATAGTAATAATTCATTTTATGTAGGATATAAAATTAGTGAAAAAACAAACCTCTATATTTTTATACCATTTTTTTGTCGTACGTATTTGAAGCAGTATTTTTTCATTTCGATAAATAAAAACAAATATAGACGATAATTGGCTATCGAAATATACGTTCAAAATAAAATAAAACGTGTACTCATGGGCGTGGTTTTGGGCTACTTGGGTGGCAACATTCAACAATTTTTATAATTTAATTTCACTTATATTTAAGGGAATAAGTTTTTAATATTCTATATAAGATACGTTGATGATAATAATCTAACGTTTTACAGAAAATAAGTGAGAAATATCGTAAAAAAATTGCGAAAATTGAAGTTGTTTACTTCCATTTATTATTAACTATTCACAAAGCGTAGTTAATAATAAATTAAAAACGCATTGAATAGTGCGTTATTTTTTCATTGCCAGCTTCAAACTTTAAACAAATCGTTTGTTTTTTTTTTTCAAGAAACGGGATCTATCTACATCTTATTTGTAAATACATTCAGACATTATTTAATGTGCAGAAATAATATTAATACATCATTTAACATTCGAGTTACTTTACGGAGAAATACATTTATTACATAGATTTTATTTTTCTGCAGTCAAATATATTTTTGACGCTTAATTTCTAGGTTAGAATATAAACAAACGCATATATATCATCAATATTATGATTGCTTCAAAATAACCAAATCGTATGAAAAAGAGCAAGCAATGGGTGACAGCTAATCGCAGACACTAATAGCCGCGCAATAGTTACTATCTGCCACCCAGTGGCCATTACAGCCGATAGCCAATTGCAAACACCAATGGCCGCGTATCGGGCACTAATGGCCGTCCAGAGGCCAGTATAGCCATCCGCAGGACCTAGCAGCAAGCAACCGGTGATAAGCAATTGCTTAACTACCTACTAGTTAATAATTGTTGCTTGAATATTTTTGACTTATAATTTAGGTAGGAATCTACGTGTCGAGTATTATGGACTAACTCTGTTATACCTTGAATATTTGATAGTAACATTATCACGTGTATAGTCTCGCCTTATTATTTTTATAGAAAACATTTTTTTAGCGATACTACAATTTTTCAATTCTTGTTTTGGTGTCACACGTTTATGTTGAGAGCCGCTGTACTACAGCTTTATAAAAATGAATTATTTTTTGAAGACTATTTTTTCGTATTTTATATAAAACTAATGAATATAGTAGTTTGACAGAAAGGGAATAGTTAAGTACGTTCCGAATTAATTCATATATATAGGTAGATATTTCACTACTCGAATGATAAATTATTTATATGATGCCTGCCTGTCGGATGTCAAAGAGATTTTTCTCTGAACTCCTGGCGCACATGGTCGAAATGTTGTAGCTAATACCAATGCATGATATTTGATTAAAATTATAATTGTCTTTTTATATTAAAAAAAGTATTAATATACTGCAGCATTATTAATGCGCATGTCTCATGTCATCTACGATAATGACTGAATATATTTAAACTATCAAACTTAAAATAAATCTCACTAAGAAAAAAAAAAATATATTTTTACACCTCTGACATCAGACAGACATCAATCAGCCTTGAAAATTAATATAATAAAACCCTTGAATATCAAACTTTGACCAAAATATCTCAAAAACTGTTAACAGCTAAAACCTTTTGTAGCTAAAAATTGTGCACCTTATGACTTGTCAAGGGAGAGTTTTGTTATGACACATGTCAGACTTAATCGATATCATGTTTAGTATATTAAAATAGTCTTTACGGTAAAGGTGTTTTTTTTTATGTTAAATTGGTAAATTTTTGAAATTCAATACCTTCTTAAATATGTGGGCGCGTTACAAGTTATATGTACTTTTTTAGCGTAAAATTATAATTATTAACCCGCAATAGAGAACTTCAAAGTGAAATGAAACGCATAAAAATCGTGCAAATATTTATGGTATTAGCTCAATTGAAAAGATAATATTTTGCCATTTGGGTTTAAATACGGTACCACGATTTTCGAGATAAATTTGCACACTTAGCGAGGAGCGTCGTTCTGGCGTAAATCTGTTCATAGTGAAAAGGCAAACCAAACTGAGCACAAATCGGTTATCAGCTGTAAAATTGGCTATCACTCGAAAAAGTGTTGCCAATTCAAGAAACAAACCACTAAAAAAAAAACGCTGAAACGGGGTGGATTATTTCAAATTATGTGTGCAAGTGTCAAAGGCGTGGAAATAACGTAGAAAGTTTTTTTTCACAATAATTTATTAATAATGTTCTTAGATTTTCACGGCCACTCAGAATCTTCCCGTTTGTGTCTGGGGTATTATTCCTTTTTACAATCTTTCTGGCCGACGTTTCGGAACCCATTGCAGGGTCCATCCTCAGGGCTGATATTCTATATAAATGCTGGCGTAAAAACCGAGAAGACACAAACCAGAAAATTTATTTACAGTCAAAAATACGAGGAAAACACAGAAATATAAACAGTTCTCTAGCACGGTCACTTTACAGGTTATGGTGGGATTTTCAGTAATCCCAGTTCACAAATTCTAATAACTCGACGAGACTCGAACTTCACATGAGCTCGACTTGGTACCAACAAGGTCCAGCAGGAGAACGACTGCGGTGGCGATATTGTTTCCTAGGTTCGCCAGGAATACCTCCAGGACACCTCCTAGTAAGGCGAAGACTGTTGGAGCTTTCTGAACAATTCGACCTGCTGGGACTATCTGCGCACGCCTTTTATACCCTTTCGGCAGCGGTGGGGATGCATTAGAAATGCAAGTGAACAACTGTTTATTTGTCGTTGCTAAGCGGGGTGGTATCCGGTAGCAAAATTCGCCGAAAATATGCGCATATGGGAAGCCTGACGTATTTGGAGCCATGTTGCCGGGTCCAATAACTTTCTTGAAATAACCACAGGTACGGTATTACATTCTATATTTAATGGCATAAAATTATATTTCCAATAAACAGCTGGGAGAAACAACAGAAAATGTGTATGAAAACAGAATGACTCATGCAGATGTAGCGCAAGACAAGGAACATGGAAACACCTTGTCGAGTCTTTGTACCCCCAACCCTACTAGCACAAGGGGATGAAGATGATGATGATGACGATAAACAGAATACTAAGGCGATTATGTGTTTTATTTTATTTTAAAGTTCTATACCTCTAAAATAATATACCTAGGCTCAGGCACGTTCATGAGTAATTTATTTAATAACATTTTGAAATAGCGCTATTTTACCTATTATCCGTCCATGAGCGGATCACTGAAGGACGGACAAGCGGAACCATAGTAGTTTAACAGTGCAAAGCCACGTGATCGCTAGCTAACAAAGTGTTTCCATTCCATTGCGAGACGACTCCAATAAGGAATTTATTGCTGTTTTTGCGTGTTCATTCGCCGTAGGAGAACCGACTCCCTGGAGGTTTCATAAAAACGAGCAAAGTGCCCTGCTCCAAGTGTTGCATATATACCTTTCTAATAGATTTAGGCATATTAAAGTTAAATTCCTTATAAAATATTATGTAAAGTTATATGCTGTTATAATATTTGCTTGATTTAAATATGTACGTCCAGTGAAAATGCAATCATTTAGGTGCACATACCGAAAATTTGTGATAGAGTGAAGAATGAACAAATAAGGAACAAATGTTAATCTATTTGTAGCAGGCATATGACTTTAGTAAACGTATATTTTGAAAAAATATATATATATTTATGCGACAGATTATTATGTTATATCAAAATATGAATTCTATCATAATAATTGTGACAGAAATATTACGAAATTTATGTTGAAATCCTATTTTCTTCAAATAATTGGTTACGTAAAAGTCATGCTGCGATGTTCCCACTACACGCCCCTGATTTGTAGCATCACTAGAAAAAAGTCAGTCGATTATTCTCGAAGTTTCGCGAAACGACATTATCTATATAAGAGATGACAGGCCCGCTGCGTGAACAGTGCGTTGTTGTGACAGAACGCAATGTCACAGAAGTTATTGACCGTAAGCAAATAATAGACGAAAATAAAGCGAAATAAAAAAGTACCTACCTACGTATTTGTATAGTGAATTAAAGAATAGATTTCTAGTTGAATTCGTGTCCAGTGACTTCGGTGAATAAATAAAACTAAATTTATTTATTTCAAATGTTCGATTATTAAACGATTCCTTCAAACTAACGCAAGCAAGTGAACAGCTGTGTCGCGGCGTGGAGGAAAATTTGTAACGTTCCAGCAAATGACTGGAGGATATTTTTAATTTATTTTCATCGCGCGTCGAGTGCGGGGTGTGGACGTATGGACCGGGCCCGCGGTGGCCGTGCAATAAATAAATGTCGGCATTTTCGAAAGCAGTGCAAACAGGGTGCGCGCGTACCAGGGCGCCATGAAGCTGCGGGGGACTTCATCCGATCTAAATGAGTTTTATTTTCCGACCGCCCCGCCGCTGCGTTATTCACGGCTTATTAGTACGCGGACGGATATGTTTTTTCGCGCATATCGCGGATTATTTTTTCCGCTGTACGGACAAGTGCGCCGGAAAAAATAATCTGCCGTGAATAGTTTTCGATGAAAATATAATGTTGTTTATTTCAGAGGGAAGACAAATTTAGCGTTTTCTGAAAAAAATAAATTATTTTCTATCCTAATCTTCTGCACTCTGTAAAAATACATGATTTTTTTTTTAGATCTTCTCATTCCGACGGTGCTTGAAAAATTAACGCGGTTAATTTTGTAATACTCAAATGCTCAAAAACTTTAAAATATGTATATTTATTTTATTGATACTGGATTAAGAGAAAATCACACGATACACGGCCGAATTATGAAAACAACAAGATTATATCAACACTCAAAAATAGAGAAACGCCAAGACATTTGTCAGTTTGGCATATGTATCTATGTAATGTAATAAGTATCAAAAAATAAATAAATATGAAAAAAAAAGTCAATATTTCTACCATTGATTGTGACCAAAATATTATGTTTAATTTATTATTTTAAATCTTCAGTAGATGTGTGTGAAAAAACTGATTTCTAGCAACTTTTAAAATAATGTATATACTTATTTTATACAATATTCATCAAAAACTTATATTTTGGACAAAACAGACAGAAATATCGCTTTAACAACAAAAAAACACCCAGACATTATCGAGGTCCGACACTATAATCCATGTGTGTGTCATAAAAAATTGATGAACCAATTTTAATTTAAAATTGCTTATATGCCTTTGTTATACATTTATTGGATGTTGAAAGTTATATTGCACCATAGTATATATAAAAACCTGTGATGCAATTTCTGCTTCCTATCTTGGATTTTTAATGACAATTATTCAAGAAACATATCAACCTGATTAGACCACGTAGATTCACGACTACCTTCCAAAGGATTCATCTAAAATTTCGTAATTATATTGAAATAAATAAATACGCCCCGTATATTAACAACACCAAACATAAAAAAATATCTTCAGAATACGGCCATTAGTAAACTTTCGTGCATACAAAAACATCAACAAACATTTATATGAGCACTTGATAAAAATTCATCCGCTTAAATCAAAAATTCATGTTAAATGAGCGCTTGCCAAAAAGATAATATATTTAGCAGATCACTTTATAAAAATGCTTTCATCGACACTAAAAAAAAATAATGAATTTAAATGAGCACGAGACAAAAATACAATAATTTAGCAGAACAATTTGATAAAAATGCGAAAATGAGGGAATCGTTCAAACCCTTTACAAAAATATATTGACTAAACATAAAACTTGATAAAATGCATCCTTTTATATAAACACGTGACAGAAATGCGTGATTTGAAATGAATAGCACACAAGAATTATTATATTATACTTCGCCATACGCAAACTCAGATCCTGTATTGTCTCTAAGAAGCTTAAAATACTATTTATATAACGCTTATTAGCATGTTTCTAGGCTTTCAAAATTTGGAATTTGACAGGACAAAATAGAAGGGTCTTTGCAATGTTACCACATCTGCGCCTGCGTAGTGATAAATTTATGCTTATGAATATATGATTGTTGATAAATTGGTTGGTTTTTATTAGAATTGTTTACATTTGAAGGATAATCATTTGATGAAATTGTATCGTTTTTTCTAATTAACATCTGTACTAATTGATAAAATTGCGCTGGCTGGCAGGATAATGTCGTAGCGGACATTTGGGAAATTAACTAGCGAGCAGTCACATTGGACAGGGAAGTAGTATTTTGCTGCAACCATCTGGGTTATGATCAATATTCTCTCTGAGATTTACGGGTTTGCTGCCACACACTCATAATTATTTGTCCGCACACATGTTACCAAACTCCGCACATCACAGAAATATGCGAAACCAAATTTTAGATTTAATAATAATAATGACTGGATAATTTATATAGCGCCGTTTTCTTGAGTACCTACCTCAAGGGCGCTTTACACAGAATATTATCTTACAACATAACTTACAGCTAAAAAAACTTATTAACTATTACTTATTCACTAGTGGCATGCAAGAAATGGAATATACGTTTAATACTATAATGGGAGTGCCTGGATGTATTAGGTGTTTTCGCGGAGTGCACACTAGGAATGGAAAACATTAGCCAGTGTTGTAGTGGTCTGATTCTATATGTTTTTATAGGATTGTCTAAATAAATGCATCTTAATTTGTTTTTTTAATTGTGGTAAGCTGTCTGTTTGTCTCAGTTTATTAGATAGTTTATTCTATAACCTTGGTCCAGCCACCGCGAAAGCTCGATCACCGAAATTAGTTTTGTGGACGCGATTTAAAGCTAATCTATTTGTATTAGATGTTGATGCTGAGCGAAGTGTTAGTTGTCTGTTATTTGCGGAGAATGGAATGCAGAAGTCGGTTATGTATTGAGGGGCCATGTTGTGAATAACCTTGAATATTGTAAAGCAAAGGTTTTATGCAATCCTCTCTGGATACGTAAGCCAGTGAAGGTTTTGAAGATGGTATGAGATGTGCGTTAACTTTGAAACGCCGATTGTAATTTGTTTATTTCTTGTTTCGGGAGATGAGCGTAGATATCATTACAGTAGTCTAAGCGAGAGATGACGTTTGCGTTTATTAATAATTTTGTTGCTTCTGTTGGGATGCTTTTGCGAATAGACCGAACATTGACCAACATTTTGTTACACCAAACATACATTACATGTTGTTGCACCTTCATCCGCTTACGTCTCACTCTGACGCCTCGCGACATTAACTACTAAATTTTACTTAATTGCAAAATTATACCTCTCGTAAATAAAAGAAACAAGTTCTTCTCCAAATGTAGCAAATTTATTTTGTGGTAACATAATTATAATTGATGCAAATTAACTGTGTTTAAACCACTTATTTATTGAAAAATATTTCAAATGTTATTCAAACAGCTTTTTATACTAATAATAAATTTGAAAAATACATATTAAATAATAAAGATAAGAATAATTTTTTTTTAAAATCGGGGTGTTTATAAATTAATTTGTTAATTTATTCTGATTATTTTGTATATAGGAAAAACGTGTAGAAATTTTGAAATTAGAGTTAAGGAACACTTAAGGTGTTTAAATAGTAATAATTATTCTGAATTGGCTAACCATCTTTTGGCTATGGGTTATTCTTTTGATTTTAATAAGGGTTTACAAATTTTACATACAAATTATACAGAATCACAATTTGATAAATTAGAAATTTTGGAAATAAGAAAGAGTGTAAATAGTAAATTAAATCAGGTCCTTTTTGCAAATAGTTATCTTTTAAATTTATTTTCATGTTAATTAGGTACTTTATATTATCATTTTCCATACATAACTTTATCTATACTTCGATTTTTAAATATTATTTTTGTTTTACTGACGAAGAAGCCATTGGCTTCGAAACATGTTGATTTTTTTCAATAAATAAGTGGTTTAAACAAAGTTAATTTACATCAATTAAAAAAAATATGTGTTTAAAATATTTTAATCTTCCGAATCGTTTTTCCACGGTCCCCGCATAAATTCTGTTCTGCATGTAAAAATCCGCAGACTGCGAAATATTGTTCTTTCATCTCGGTCGTTGCATTTGCGAAAGGCACCAACTTGCCGGAGTATTTTAATATCGCAAACGCGGTGCGCCCAAAACGGGATAAGACTCCCTTAAATAATGCAACAAAACTTGCGACTAGAAATGGGTATTGCATTTTCACATGCTTTGACAAACAGTTTTCCGATAAAATTCGCAAGATTCCCGCTTTGGACTTATTGCTTTCAGCATGTAGGACACACCATTTTTCAGGATAATGTACAGCAAGACTATACTCTCTGCGCATATTGATGGTATAAATTCAAAAAATATTGTTTCGAGATTTCGTAATATTGAAGATTGGATGACTTGAAAAAAATCAAAATTTATTTATAGTGTAGGTTGTCTGATGTCCGCTTCTCTGTGTTACCATTTTTACTCCCTTTATATTAACTCGTGGCGTCTGCTTGTCTTCTTGTCTGACGAAAAAACTTTGGATCCATTTTAAACCCCTTTCCCGTGATCCAATCGAGCTGAAACTTTGCAAGCAGACTCGCGGCGACAATCAAGAAGATCTATCAAATTTTCGTTAAAAAAAATTAATAAATTTTTGGATTTTTCAAATTTTGAATAGTTTTTTCATATAACTTATTAAGTTGAATGAAAATATTTCAACGCGTCTGGTAGACGCAGAACCTGATTATAGTATAATTTTGGATTTTTGGAAATTTTTTATTACTCCCTTTCGTAGCGTCGCCCGACCGAAGCCCAACGCGTAGGTTAAGCGGAAAAAATGTTTCAACTAGTAAATGAGAAAGAGAGTATAATAAAAACTTGGTTTTTATGGGTTACTTTTTTTACTGTCTAATCTAAATGTATTTAGGTAATAATTTCCTTGTCTGTTCGTAAATTCTTTTGCTGGAATGACAACTTTAGATAATTAGAGTGTAACACGCGATCAGCGCGCGGCTTATGTTGCGCGGTCACGAAAGGGTCGTTATTAATTATTATTATTTCACGTGATTTTTCACGGGTGTACAGCTAGTTTTTTTATTGCAATATTTAGACTTGGAATATGATTAGTTCTGCGTACAATTAAATAGACTGAGTTTTTTTCCTCCTTTGATTTAGTATTGTTTTGCTGCTTAGTGCTCATAGTTTAGACGCTTTCATGTTTTTAATAGAAATCCACGAAAACAAAATGTGAATTTTCAGAATTGCCTTCATCAAGGCCCACATGGAATCCGCGATCTTACGTATAAAGAATATATAATGAAAACTTTGTTTTTATGGGTTAAATTAATTATTGTTAAAATAGCCGTGCTCACTGTCCCGCCGACACTCATGGGAATGTGAGCGAGACGGAGAGGCATCCACACAAAACCTCTTCTCTGTCTCCGAGCTTGCATGAGGTGTATGAACGTGGATGAAGCAAAAGTGGTTTGCTAGGGCTTCTGCCCTACTCTTCTGAGGATCGTGTTCTGTACTATCTGCCTAACCCTGCAAAACGCCATGATAGGTATTCATTTAAAAATGCACGCTTATTTGCTGACTGATTTAAATTGTATCAGGATATCAGTTATAATAAAGATATATCAATAAACAATAGACAAAGTTGTCATACAAAGCTGGTCAACACAATAACCTTCACAGCTACGAAGATCGACTTGCCTTTTTCAAGATGCACAAACTTGAGTCCCGACGAAAAATATCCGATCTCATTGTGCTACACAAGATTCTCAGCGGAGCTATTGATTCTCTCTGTCTATCTGATATAAATTTGCATGTTAAACCCCGTATAAGAAACCCTGAGTTCTTCTGAATAAGTCAGCACACTAATAATGTCGGTTACTTTTCTCCCATTACAAGGTTGTGTCGCACATATAACTTGTATTGTGCCGACCCTAACATTGATGCTGATATTCTTGCAGACACGTTATCTTCGTTCAAAAACTCACTCATACACAACATCCATTTTCTAAACGACGATATGAACCTATAGATCATTAAATACTAATCGCACTACACTCAAACATAAATATATAATATACATAAATGTACATGTGAAATATAATTAATTACAAAAATACATGTTACTAGACGAAGACACTTGTAATTGGGATAATGGGCATAGTCTTCACTACAATGTTTATTATCTGAGTGTCATGTAGGACCCATTATCCTGTTAGTGTCTCTAATAAATAAATAAAAAAATAAAAAAAAGTTACACAACACGCATATGTTTATAAATATTAGTAGAAAATAATCTACTTGAGAGGCTCAGTTGTATTTAAGGAAAAGGTATTTTTTATGTAGTATTTATTTATATAGTATTTATTTTTGATTTATCAAAATAAATGTTATAATACTGATGTTTATATACGTAAACACTGCTTGTTCATTATTATTTATGTTGAAAAACAAAAAACTTGTATGACATGACTGTTAAGCATGGGTCTGATGGGGATAAACTGATGGGAAAAAAAGAGTTTTAAAATGGGGTGGTTTAATATAAGATTTAATGAACCCTTCGTATGAACGACCCTTAATAAAAATATTTTTTTACAATTCACTTACCATTTTTAGAGATATGCTAAACATTTGAAATAAAAATAAAATAATAATTAAAAAAGGACGGGTAAAAAAAAATTCAATTTCAAAAAAAAATCTAGATAAAAATACAGAAAGGTAGATGGTATTTTTCCAAAAAAAAGGAAATACAAATTTCCCTATCCCAAATAAATCATCTAAATACTTGATACAATAAAATTGACTTCCAAATAACCTAATTTTTTGTAATGGCCGTAACTATATCAGTGGCTCTCAACTTCTGATAGTTAAAAAATTAACCTTTGCGATTATATTCACTCTTCCCTAGTGGAGAACCGAATTCCGATCTCTTAAGAGACAACCGAGGATATTTTTAACTATATTGCTGAAGCATACAAACAACACGTAAAAATATAAGATTCTTCGAAAAAAAATGTAGGTATTTAATATAAGTTCCTTAATTCGTATTTCAAATTTATAACAAAGTTCACCAAGGGCAACATATTGCCACGGGACGTGGCTAAGAGAGGCAAATGAAAACACTGGAAATTAATTATCGATTTATTAATTATTTAAATAAATTCTCAAATTCACCGGACACTGTGTCTGTGGAACCCTTTATTATCGCTTGCTGGAACATTCCCTCGCATTTTCGCAGTGAATTCACGTTTATTCGTACGTAAGTAGTCGCACTTATTCTTCAATACCAGTTATGTACTTCGTTTAATTTATTGTCGCTGATATCACACTCGCACAATACAAAACACGTTGGTTTTTAGAACCCCCGAGATTATTTTATACGTTTCCAATATTTTCTAGAATGTTTCCTTGGCTTTCAGACTGTTTCAGACATTTCCTGAATGTTGTAGATAATTCCAGAGTGCTGTAGGGCGTTCCAGAGTTTTCCATGGTGTTATTATCTACGATATATTACGAGAAATTACGACAGTGCGCTTTTCCTTCTGTTTACCATTTCGTTACACGCGCGTTTTATTAAATATAATTAATCATCTGTAATAAAGTTTGATGTAAAAATTTACTTTTATTTAATTATATCATAAATATAAATCAAAATGGTAATAAAATTTTAAAACAAGGTGGATAAAAACATACTACACCCAAAAATCATACATCCAAAAAATATATAGACATGTGGGTTATCTTGGGTGCACTTATGCAAGAAAAAGGAAAAGAAATGGCCCGACAAGCTATACAACAAGGCTTGTCGTGATGTATAATAATAGAAAATATGTATAAATTTAATTAAAAAATAATAATGAAAAAAATTAAAAATAATGTGAATGTTACATTGTGTAAAGTGATCACTTAAGCCAGCCATATAAGGCATATAAGCATCGAGGTTTACCACATAAATAGTTTCGTTTCTGTAAGACTCTATAATTTATCTTAATTTAAAATATTTCGTGCTACAAAATTATCGTCGTTAAATAGTGTTAAAATAAAGACTAAAAAATAAATTTATATTCGTGAAGAATTATTTATTTATTTATTTTAAAAAAATCCTTGTTTACAAATAAAGATGCTTAATACTAATTTAACAATAAAACATAAGATAAAACATAAGATAAATTACACATTTTTTTGTTTTGTTTAATTTGTGGATTATGCCACTTTACTAGGCTACGCCTGTCCCAGAGTGGCGTTATAGAACACAATTATAATATTTTTTCGAGTTCGTCAGTAGTATTTATTTTCATAAGGTAGTTATTATGTGTCTACAGAGTATCAAGTGGAATGTTAGTGAAAGTTGAGTGAGTCATAAGTCCAAGTGTAAATATGTGTAGAATAATTGTTTAATGTAAAAAGGGTTAAAGTTTTGTTTAAGATTATTTTTTATTTTCCTTAATTAATTAATTTATTTATATAGGTATATATTTTTATTTGAAGACATTATTATGCAATTACAGTAAGTAAATTTTCAGTTGCTGTTCTACCTTTGTAGGTAAGCCAGTTGCTTGCTAAAGCTTTTATTTTATTAATTGAGTATATTCTGATTTCCGGGAAATCTGTTTTAAATATGTTAAATATTTTAGGCCCTATGTATGAGTAATTTTTCTGTCCATGTGTTGTCTTAGTTTTTGGTATTTCGTCAAGGTTTCGTAATGCTTGTCTAGTATTATGTGAATGCGAGTTACTGGTTGCTGTTATTATATAATACATATTTATTTATTTATTTATTCATTTGTTTATTAATTTATTTATTTATTTCAACGGTTGCAAAACCTATTACAGTAAATACAGTAATATTTTGAGTGTAAACACTTTATATAAAGATTTGATGCTCACAAAGTGGAATGCAAGATTTTATCTGCGAGCGCCGACAGTGCACTTTGCAAAATCTCTTTAAAACGTTTGCAAGAAGCGGTTGAACGTATATTTTATGTTATACAAAAGCGTGCATCATTCTGCAATTTACCGACCGCTGTTTCCCAACGAACACTACACAAAACACTTGCTTTCCGATATTTCCGATAACGCGTTTTACTTAAATTTGTTCAATCTTAATATGGTTATATTTTCTTAGAAAAATGTGGCACGTTTCTTGTCCTCCTATATGTGTGCTCGTCTTTTTCTTCGTCTCGCGCCTCGTCTATTCAACGGCCATGACTATTTGATGACTTTCACAATCATCAAAATTTTGTTTACTGTACACCAGAAAAAAATTCACATCATTGCCTCAGATTATTCAGCAGTGATATTAACAAGAACTTAAATAAAATACAGATTCATGCACGTTATACAAGAAATAAAAACAAAATAAGAATTCCAAATTGAAAAAAAGTCATGCGTGCAAAACTTTTAAATCTACCAAAGAACGTAAAAAAACAGACGAAAAACAATAAGTTAAAAAAGTAATTCAGACGTTACACTACACACTGAAATAAAAAAAAAGTTATAGAAAAATTAATACATGGTCACGAGATTAATAAGGGATACAAATACAAATCAACAATTTCTTCTGAGCAAGAACAACAGAAAACACAGTAGCACGACTCTTCAAAAATACCGGAGCCACATCAAGAATGTCACCCAACCTACAAGGTGAGGAAGAAAAACAAGGAAATTCCTTCTAAATAACTTGACTCTGAAAATTTAGACACATCACAGTGCCTCATATCGTTAGCTTCAATGCTGTTTTATTTTTATTTTGAGCTGTTACTTATCTTGATCTCAGTGATTCATATTGATGTTCATGTTTTTTTATATTATTTCGATTGGCTACCAAGTCTCATTAATAAGTTTATTTGTAAGTTGTTATTTTACATAATATTATTATTTTTTATATATATTGTATCCTATGTAAATTAAACCTATAAATATGCGAAGTACTTTATGCAAGAAAATGGAAAAAACGTGCCGACAAGCTGTACAACAAGGCTTGGCATGATCTACAATAATAGAAAATATGTATTAATTTAATAAAAAATAAAAAATAATAGTAATAAGAAGAAAACCTTGAATATGCGAAACTATGCTAGAAACTTCGAAAATATCGAGTCTTGTTGTATATATGTTCTTATCGATTTTTTCCATATATTCGAATGGACTATGATGCTAGAGACATCTATGGCCCTTTCTCATGACATAGTATATGTACCTTTATAGATTTCGCAGCTGGTAATGATACCTTTGTATTTTTAAAGTGGATAAATTTTGAACAAATTTTAAAATTAGAAAAAAAGGTTTATGGTAATTTGAATATTATAAATAACCAGGTCCTTTTTACAAATAGTTATCTTTTAAATTTGTTTTCATGTAATTTGTTAGTATACATTGTGTCCTGACGAAGGAGCCATTGGCTCTGAAATATGTTGATACTTTCAATATTTAAGTTGAGAAAACAACGTACATTTTTATTAATTATAATAATAATATGGATAAATATAATTATGACACTACAAATTGTTTCAGATGTAAAGGCAAGATGAATAAAATTAAATATGTTTCAGATTCTACTCACGATTTATAAAAAAATACCCTATGAAGACTTCCATTCACATTTCCTTTATAAATAGCTTTATCTCTGAGAGATTTGTATAAACTATCTAAATTTAAAATATTTTATATTATTTACATAAACGAAGAAATAGACAAGTATTGGAAAAAATTCTTGCTTTGTAAAATAGACCAGACAAAAGCTGCAAAATGGCGGAGTGCTCCAGTCGTCTCGAAATACCCTCGCCCTTTGACCAAGCTCTCTACTATTATCCCAAGAGTGCGCGTCAGTTGTACAGAGCTACCTTATCCACACCTTCAATATACCACTCTTTTCCCTAGCCAACCTAATTGAGGTACAACAAAAAAAATGTAGCAGACGTCATAATCGTAAGGAGAGTCTGATGAACAAAAATATGTTCTCAGATGTATGGAGAATTATAAAAAATTGTTCTTTTCGTCTGATATATTAAGAAAATCTTAGCTCCTAGTTTTATATATATGTATATATATATTAAAGAAAACCCATTTTTATTGTGAAGTTGCAATTTCAGAACAAAGTTCTGTGAATTTTTAATGAAACAAATTTACAAATTTATTAATCAATTAGAAAAAACATACAGAAAAATCAAATCAACGAAAAAATATTTTAACTGCTACCGGGATTCAAACCAACCATTTAAAATTAAATTCAATTAAAAGGGACTACTAAAAAATCGATATCAATGTACTAGGCTGCAGTAGCGAAGTTGAATAACGCGTCATTTCGGAATAGAATGGAGGTCCGTTGGTTCGAATCCCGGTAGCAGCTAAAATATTATTTCCTTGATTTGGTTTTTCAATGTCTTTTCTAATCGATTAATAGTGTTTTTTATATTTTTTTAAAACTAAATTATGCTAATATCTCTAAATATAATCGTTATAAAAGTAAGTAATTCGAGGTAGTCAATATTACTATGAGGTACATTGTAGAAAAAGAGTAAAATATTTTAATTTATTATTTCTTACGTTTAATAAAAAAAAATATTACCTTGCAAGTTACAAAACAGCTTATAAAATAATAATACATTCGACATTTTTAATTTTTCTCCTCATGTCTTTACGTCAGAGAAATTTGTAGTGTAAAAATTAATGCTTATAATCGTTCAGGTGAGCTCATTTCTCAGACGGATATTTAACCTTCGAGAGGGTGCGCAATCAAAAAATTTTTATTTAATTGTTTATGACTGCTTTGCAGTTGTGTATTTATTATGCATATAATTATTAAAAGATGTAATAAAAATTTTAAAAAGATATTGAATATTTCTAGCATATCATAACATATAACTCGATTTTACTATTGAATTTATTTATTTTAATATAGTTTATTGATTAGGTTACATATTGATAGTTTATTCCCTGAGAAGACAAGAAGAATGTCATGTGACGTAAATTTCATGAGTTGCTTTCATGTAGTTATTGCACGTTTTTAATTGACTATTTATATAATGTGTATCATTTAAATAGGAAAAGTGATTCTGCATGGTTGCGATATTATGTTTGAGAATACAAAGTTGGCGTTCTATATGTCCAGATACTTATGAAATTTTCTTATGTATAATATTTTTGTACACATGAATAAAAGATACTTCTAAATTTAGTATCTAATTTGAAGTCACCAAATTCTTCATTACAATTGTTATTAGTATAATTGTTATGTTGGGTGTCTATTGGTCTCTTTTGAATAAATTGAAATTTTAACGGGTTTGATGTTAGTTTTAAAAGATACACCCCATGCTATGATCCCATATTCTATTACCGACAGTATAAATGTATAGTGTAAGATTTTTAGAAAATTTAGCCGTAATATATTCCTTCCTAAACAAAATACGAATCCTTTTAACAGTCTTATTTATAAGTATAATTAATAAGAATATACTTTTTATTCATCACTAATTTATTGAAAATATCAACATGTTTCGGCCAATGATCTCTTCATCAAGATACAACATAAGCTAAAAATTAATCATAAAAAAATAAAGTATAGACAATAACAAAATAAAAATAAATATTTGTAAAATGAATAAATAATTAAGTACATATGAAAATATAACTTTTAATTTGAAAAAACTAACCTTTGTACAAAACCATACTTATTAGTGTGGTTTATACAAAGTTTGTCAGTTTTCTCAGATAAATAGTTATGTCCAACTACAAAATTTAACGCTATAAACATTAAAAATATAAAAGATAACTATATTTAAAAGGGAACTGGTTATTTTTAATATTCGGTATACTGTTAACACTTTTTCTTATTTCCAAAATTGATAATTTATTCAACTTGAATCCTATATAAAATATTATTATTTGTAAGCAAAGCAAAGTAAATATATATTAATATCAAAAGAGTGATCCATTTTAAGAATATAATTCCAATAATAAGATGAAGGTAACGAAACGTGTTGGTATTTCCAACAAATTAACGGTGAAAACAAAGTATATTCTTATTAATTGTATTAATAACTAGCTTACCCGCGCGGATTCGCAAATAATAATAATAAAAAGAAAAACCTTGAATAAGCGAAACTATGCTAGAAACTTCGAAAATATCGAGTCTTGTATATAAATATGTTCTAATCAATTTTTTTCTTATATTCGAATGGACCATGATACTAGAGACATCTATGGTCCTTTCTCATGTTTATACCTATATAATACCTCTATATGTTTAAAGTGGATAAATTTTTAAAATGAGAAAAAATGTTAATAGTAAATTGAATATTATAAATAACCAGGTCCTTTTTACAAATAGTTTTACATTTTTTTTCATGTTAGTACTTTTTTTAAATATGTATTTTGATTGTCTATACTTCGATTTTTAATTTTTAATTTGATAGTATACATTGTATCCTGACGAACCATTAAGACAGCGTTCGTAAAAAACGCATCGATCGACCATTTTTTCGTCGATTTTAGATTTAATATAGATCACCACGAAAATCTCTTTTATTATAACGAGATAATATTATAATATAACATTTGTCCACCCTGAAAGTCCATTCTAAATATTGGTGAAAGAATTTTTGAAATCGAATGAGTAGTTAAGGAGATTACTTCCTACATCCAAACTTACAAACTTTACCTGTTTATATGTTAATGTAGATATCACCACAAAGTATTAAATAAGCTTAAGCAATTATCATCCCAAATGATTCCCTAATTACCATACGCATTATATATATATTACCATGAATGACAAGTTATATGCAGCGCGCTCGCTCAAAGGTTAACTTAATCTTTTGCTTGTTACTTGGGTACTTGATTAATCTATTCCAATCTTGCGATGGTCATAATGAAGAACTTGAGCTCCGTTCAGACGTCATTTATTGGAGTGTTGTTGAGAAATCAGAGCCTGATGATGACAATGCAGCGGATCTCGATCTGGCTACGCTGCATTGCAGATTCGTCTGCTCTCGCACTCGAAAAATAATGATTTTTAGTTCTGCCGAGAGCGCACTCCAGGTACTGTCATATTGGGGGCTGAGATCGTTATTGGAAATCCCGATTTGAGGTATTCATTATGTCAACAGTTTTCTGATAGTACTCGACTCTACTCGACTTCTGGGATTATAACAAATTCGTCACACATTTATTGGAATCAATTTTTTATTTCGATTCGACAACATTTTTTTTTTCGTGGAATATTGAGAGAAAAAATGAACAAAAATAGTGCGGAGATAATATGCGATAATATGATAATATTATAATTACTCCTTACATAAACTATTGTGCTACAATCTTGTATTTGGCCAACGAATGAAACATCAAGAAACTACAAGTGATGCAAAACGGGACGATGAGAATTATATTTTTTCAACAGTTTTTTATATACAGGGTTATTTGTAAAACATTAATAACCTCGCAGGACTATATTCCTGCCTTGATTATGAGTCGAAAATGTTTAAGCTATTATGACCTAATATCAATAGTTACGGAGATATGCGACATCAAAATTGCATTTTTTTTCAATATTTCTGACTTATTTTTTGTAAAACGTTGGACTATCATTACGGTAACTTATATCGAATATGAAAAATTTATTCTCTTTAATACACGTCAAACAAAAAAAAAAAATGCAATTGAAAAAAAAATTCCATATTTAACTTGTATTGAAACTAATGAATTTTTCGTAATTGGTATGAGTTACTGTAACGATAGTCCAACGTTTTACAAAAAATAAGTCAGAAATATTGAAAAAAAAATGCAAACTTTGATGTCGCATATCTCCTAAACTATTGATATTAGGTCATAATAGCTTGAACATTTTCTCTCACAATCAAGACAGGAATATAGCCCTGCGAGGTTATTAATGTTTTACAAATAACCCTGTATATACTTAACATCAAATAAAAAGTATTGTTGACTACAATAAATTTAAGTACAAGTTGAAGTGTTTTTTACGTTGAATATTAGAAGATTGTTGTCGGGCCACGATTTTAGTGTATTGGTATCCTCGTTTGCTGATTCGTGAACTTTTGCCCACGAAGGATAATTTGCTAACAGTGCAGTGTCATCTGCGTGGAATGCTAGTTCATCGTAGATTCTGGTAAGATGTGTCGTTTGCGCGAGTGAGAAATGGTGGAATTAACACCAGCCTTCTTCACGACAATTCAATTTAAAAAAAGGTAACGCATAAAAACCAAGTTTTTATTATACTCCCTTTCTTTGTAAAATATAACAACAATTAAAGACGAATTAAAACATATAACATAACACTAAACTTACAGTAATTTAATATATTTCTAAAATGTCAGATGTTTTGAGCTTTGCTTTGAAGATTTTCGACATTCGTAGTGAAGTACCTAATATGTATACCGACGGAGTAATTCAAATTTAGAAAATATTACGCGACGTTATCGGGCCGCTATGCTATTAATCAAACTTTTCTAATGATTCCAATTTGAAAAAACAAATAAAATTTCTAAAAATCCGAAATTATGCTATAATTATTAAATTTTTTTAACGAAAATTTGATAGATCTTCTTGATCGTCGCCACGAGTCTACTTGCCAAGTTTCAGCTCAATTGGATCACGGGAAAAGTGTTAAAAATCGATCCAAAGTTTTTTCGACGGCAAGCCGGCAACCAAGCAGACGCCACGAGTTAAAAGAAAGGAAGTAATAATATGTCAAAAAATCTTAACAAATTTTGCTGCTGTCTTACTTAATATATGGGGTTTATAAACTAGAATGTGGTGACTGCGATATAACATGTATGGATCGGACAGACAGATCAATAGAAACTATATTTAAAGAACATAAAAAGTGCCTCACTAATCATAACTTTTCGGAATATTCTAACCATATTATAGAAAATAACCACGCATTCAGCAATGAAAAAATACACATCCTACATAAACAGACATACGTAAAACAAAATAATTTAGAAATACTTGGAATTCGTAAAAACGTAAACACAAAAATAACATCATCAATAATCAACTCACAATGTTTCCGCTCTCCCACCACCTAGACACTCCCTCCACTTCTACTGAATCCACAACCCATATATCAGTCATGCACTCCCGCATACCGCAGTCTCAACTCACAAACCGAAACATGTTTCCAAATTTTGAGTCCGATCGGTCGAACGGTACAGCTTTGCATCAGGGGGGGAAGGGATAGAATTCGAGGGGGGAAATGTCCTAAAGCATAAGTATGCAAAATTTAAGTCGAATCGGATAAACGGTGTAGATTTGTACAGAGAACAGGCAGACATTGCGTTTTATAGGTGTAGATATCGCGATACGATTGGCTGCACTTTGTAATCGCTTCAAACGTTTTATTTAAGCAAACACGACCGAATGTTATCAAAAAATTTGAATTTTAAAAATTTTATATCTTAATATTTATCAATATTGAATGGGTAGGTACTTGCGCCTTTTTTTCAAATAATTTGTGCCAATTCGAATGCAACGTTGTGACAAAAAGAACTTTAGAAGATTTATGATTTTGGACGATCATTAATTTACATTTTTATTTATATAAATTAATAGTACCTACATGAAAACAAATAAGGTATACATAAACATCCTCGTAATTGAATGCAAAGTTGTGCCAAAATTTCAATGCAATCGATGAAGAACTTTCAGAGATAAGAGACTTTATACAAAGGAATATCTACAATTTTATTTATATAGATTAGAGATAACATGGTCGTTAGATTGTAAGTCTGATTATATATACCGTGCAAACAATACAAATAAAGACGTATTTCATTTACAAAAATTAAAATTCGCTTACAAAAACTTCGCTTACGCAAAATTCAATTCCGTTTTAATAAAAACTCGATGAGAATTTTTAAATTCCACGCGCCATAAACCACGGTGTCATAAATGAGTATTTGACGAAACATGCAATTTTCGCAAAGCAAACACAATATTTATCCCGCGTGGGACTCAAGTTCCGGGATTTGCGGAAGCGTCCCATTGATTTAGCGAAGCCTGCATCGGTGGAGCAGAACCAATAAGGCTTTTAATTAGCCCAGCCAAGAGGTGAACTTCCGGTCTGTAATGAGTTCGGACTATCGCGACACTGCGTCCAACTTCAGACCGGATACGGATAGCCGGAAGACCGGGAGATTAGTAAGCTGCATCCCGCACTTGCCAGCTGGTGCATTGTTTGCCACTGAGTCGTATCGAATCGAGTCCTATAAATTATTGCACTTAAGTGCAATATAATGATACTTATCTTCTACAAGATGATTTTATTTTTTTATTATATTTGTACGGAAAGGAATGAAAGTACACTGAATGTAGAATTTAATTAGTTGAAAAATATATCCTTTAGGCATACTTGTGGCAAATCCATTTATGACTAAGACTAAGAATGAAGATATTAGGAAATGTTAAGCTGATCTTAGCATAGTTAGTAGAATTAAAAAAACTAACCCATAAAAACCATGTTTTTATTATACTCCCTTTCTCGTTTGTATTGTTTCCAATTTGATATTCTATCAACATATTCTTCTTGCTTTAAATTCGTGTGGAAAATCTATTCCATGTATATTATTATACTTAAAACTTATAGAATACTGAAAACGTAATAATTAGTATAGGGGGGCATAGCTCGAATCAGACTCTTTGAAACAGGTTTTGCGCCTTTTCCACGCGTCAGGGTCCTTTCTCATTTGTATGGTTTCCGATTTGAAAAAACCGTTAGAATTTCGAAAAATTCAAAATTATACTATAATTATTTTTTTTAAACTAAAATTCTTAGATCATTTTTATCTTCACCACGAGTCCGCCTGCAAAGTTTCAGCTCGATTGGATTACGGAAAAAGGGTTAAAAATCGATCCAAAAAAATTTCAAACAAAAGCAACCAAAAAAAAGCAGACGCTACGAGTTAAAAGACATGGAAACGTCGACAAAAAACGGTCGCTCGTGGAAAGACCAGGTTGACCAGATACTATAAAATAGTCCTATTAAGAGCCTCAACAATCGTTTTGTTGAGATCATGAAATGACTTGGCATCTTTCCACTTTTTCTCGAAGTACTACAGCATAATGTAACGTATATATAAACGGTTTTCGATACGTATTTGAATTTCCGAACCCTATTCGAAAATTGTACTAAAAACAAATGTCAAATAAAAAATGTCGTGAGTAAAGAGGCGGATAATAATGCATAATTTAAGCCTACAACGTCCGTCCGTAACCGTAACAAGAATCCAATAGCTGAAATCATTCCGCTTTCAAAAGAAGAAAAGAAAATAAATGTGATAGCAGAACTCATTCCATTTTCAAAATTCATTTTGTTTAATAATAATTTCATATTTGATAATTGTTATTAAATAAAATGAAACGTTGACTCTGTTTTTTTAATAAAATACTCTGAATTAATTATATTTAAAATATTTAGACTTTTGTAACATTTTATTTTATTAAAAATTAAAACTGATAATTACATCCATTACTATATCGCACATATCATTGGTTTAAATTACTAATCAATATATATAATTATCTATGCAACAATGTCTATCACTCATGACCGTCCACTACCAGGTGACTCAAATAAATATGAGGTATAATACTTATAATAATGAGGTATACGAATCAAAACAAGCATACTTCTCTATTTAATAATGTCCATCACTAACGTTGTCAAGATACTACGTTTTTCTAATAGCGCTGTTTTCACCAATGATATAATAAACTGTAGATACGTTACAAGCGTGAAATCTTTGCAACTCAAAAGTAAGGTAATTGCCTTACTTGCATTCGTTATCGAACGGACCTTCTTTGTGATCAGGCGCGACGCTACGCCGAAAAAAAGTCCCGGGAAAAAGGAACAAAGTATCGTACACTATTGTAAGAATGCGTATGTTATTTTAGTCACCGTGACTTTAAATTAACTAATTTTTCTTAAATAAGTGTGCCGTGATTTGTTGTCTCTTCTTCTTTTGGTGTCATGTCAGGTCCCCCCAACGTTGACTATCACCCGAGAGAAAGCGTCCCTGTCCTGGGCAGCACGTAACAGCTCTTCAACACTTCTTATGCCCGTCCAGTCGCGTATATTGCGGAGCCAGGAAATTTGTCTCCTTCCAACACCTCTACGACCCTCTATCTTGCCCATAAGAATCAGGTGGAGCAATTCATATTTTTCTCCTCTGAGCACATGACTCAAATACGATACCTTTCGGATTTCGATATTTGTCAGCAACTCTCTATTCACTCTAGCTCTTTGAAGAACTCTTGTGTTGCTGACCATATCCGTCCAGGGTATCCGGAGCATTCTCTGATATATCCACATTTCGAACGCCTCAAGCCGGTTCATGCTACTCACTTTGAGGGTCCACGATTCCACTCCGTACAGCAGGAATGACCATATACAACATCTGACCAGACATGTTGTCTTTTACAATGCAATATTTGCTACATATGAAAGCCGGCTAGTATGGGAATAACGTGTCTATATTATAATACGTCAATGGTTTTCACAGTCTTACCTGGCGGCCGAAATATGTATAATAAAAGTACATCATTTTTGACGGGATATACCTAGCTAGTTATGTATTAAAACCTTTGATAGCTAGAATCCGTACACTTGCAATTGATATGCACATCTATATAAAGGGTTTAGTAAATTATGTTATACATATGTGTTAAACAATACAGAATACAAAAGGTCTTAATAAAATTAATGCTCAAAATGTAAATTCAGAATGAATAAGAAAGCTCTTTAAATTTTCTAGGAATACCACAGTACAAAATCATTTGAAATATTTCTTACACAAAAAAAATAAATTATATGAATGAGTTAAAACTGTTACCAGGCTTACCGTGGTGATACATGAGTAAAAAATTATATGTAGGTACATTTATGATCCGATTTCATAATATTGATAATGTCGATCAAGTTTGTAAATTTTCTTATATCAAACACAAACACATGTTTTAAATCGATCTAGTGTTTTGGATATACAATCTTCTAATAAACACTGTTATAACCTTACTTGAGTTTATTAACACTATTCGAGTTTCGAGAAAATCAGAATAGGATCAAAATACAGGCCTGGTAAAACTACACTACCAATCAGAAAGCTCTTAAAAGTAAACAAACGTTAAGTTATTCACAATTTGTCATTAACATTTGTTTATATGTTAGAGCTTTCTGATTGATTTAATTCATAAATTTCAAATCTATCAACAATGATGGCATTAAAATGTAATATATTGTAATGTGTTGCATTGTAATGCCAAGATAAAGAAGTAGCAATATTTCTATATTCAGAATACGACCGAATACGTGTTTCATATTGAAAGTCATCAAAAATTTGTGCAGTTACAGTATAGGATCCCTGAGGAAAACGTAGTCGCCCCACTCCACACCCCTGAATATCATATTCTCCCTTAGTCTCACCCAAATATTGCATACATCGTTATTTCAATTTTAAAAAATAAGACGTCATTCTGAAAAATTGACTCCCTGCACTTTTCAACGGGATGTGCGATATTTTAAGATATATTTTGGAAGCGTTTGTCATGGCTGAATTTAACTTCGGTGAGATGGAGATCTACCAATCTTCCCCTTTGAAACGCTTAACGACATATGTTGTCTTTTATGGACTCGTACGCATAGAATTAATTTTATTCCTACCACACTACGCTACTTCTTAACTGTCTTCCAGTGAAGAAACCGCATATCGTACCGCCTCTATTTTTTATGTTCGCTTTTTGGACCACCTCTCAAGAAATATTACATTGTAACCCGCATAGACACTTGTTATTAATACTGTAATAAACCGCAGCCGTGTATTGTTTCCTCTCGATATTATCATTAATTAATCGGCGATCCAGGATCATTGAAGAAAAGGGCATTCCCATCCCTCACACCAGCATCCAGCATCTCAAGGTAGGATTTTTCATCTTAATTTGGGGTCTAGATTCATGCTGTGATTCATCGATTCTGTTTTCATCTCGTATGTGCCAACCAACGTCTCGCCTTGACTTTGAAGTCCCGCAAAGAACGCTTTCTCTCATTTCAGCAATCTCTCAATGATAAATGGACCTTTATAATTCTACAACCGCATATTTATTATAAACCGCACCACCATCGTGATTATTAAAATAATCATGTTGCTCTACAAAGTAACTGTCATATCAATCAATAATTTTTGTTTAATCGATTGGTTTAATAAATAAACAAATGTGGTTTAAAACAATATAAATTTTACAATTATTTTACGAATTCATAGTTGCAATCCAAAAAAAGCAGTATAATATGTTTTAAACAATTGACTAACAACTCAATGAGCATTTATAATGTACCGTTCCACGGCGACACATGTCCGCCCCGTTTCTCGTTTAATAGGCGACTACCGTCCTGCCGTGAGAGGCGACAGATTTGCAACACAGTGTAAATCACTGACGTTTGTAACTTAATTAGATACCTTGAGTGAAATGCCCAGAACGCTGTATATTAAATTGAATACCGTAATTCAAATTCTCCTCAATTATAAAAATTACAAAACACTAGACGCACTAATTGGAAGTATATTATTTAGTATAGAATAAATTCTTTTTTATTGTTAACTAGCTCTTTGTACCCGACGTTGCTCGGCTTAAGGATTTATTTAAAAATAAATTTGTGGGGGAACACAAAGATTCAATTGACAATCACAAAGAACACAAAGACTCTAATAAAAACAATGTTTCCATTTCATCTAGGCTGGGGTGGATAGGATGTACAGGAGGGAATTGTTATGTTACCCGCCATTTCCTAAAAAATAAGTGTGCAAATTTTGAGTCCGATCGGTCGAACGGTATAAATTTGCATTGAAAATATATCAGGGGGAGGAGAAAGGGTAAAGGGGGGTGAGAGAAATGTCGCTTATATTACCCGCAGGGTCCTAAAGAATAAGTTTCCAAATATTGAGTCCAATCGGTCGAACTGTACAGATTTACTTTGAAAATATATCACGGGGAGGGAAGGGAGTAAAAGCGGAGGGGAGAAATGTCACCTATGTTATCTGCTGGATTCAAAGGCATAAGTATTCAAAATATGAGTCGAATCGGACAAACGGTGTAGATTTGTATACAGAACAGACAGACAGACATTGAGTTTTAGAGGTATAGATTTATCAACATTGAAAGGGTAGGTGTCGGCGCCTTTTTTTCAAATAATTTGTGCGAATTTGAATGGAACGTTGTGCCAAAATTTCAAAGCAATAGTTGAAGAATTTTTAAGATTTTGGATAGTAAAAGATTAACATTTTTATTTACATAAAAAAATAGTAGGTGTATAAAAATAAATAGTAGGTATATAAAAACAAATTAGGTATAAAAAAACACCTCGTATTTGAATGCAACGTTGTGCCAAAATTTCAAAACAATGAGTGAAGAACTTTCAGAGATTAGCGATCTCGTACAAACGAACATGTACATTTTTATTTATATAGATAGTATAGTTAGGCGTATTTTCGGAAGTACGTGTAAATTTATTTGATCGTTTATAGTTAACCATTTGTATAACCTGCCTTGCATGTAGGTTGGTTTTAAGGTGAAATTGTTAACATTTGAAGACCCCATGGCAAGAAGTTGTTAACTAACATTCATGTCATTTTGAGATAATTAGACATTTGCATTTTGCCTTTGAAAAATGTGTTTTCTTGCTAATTCAAGATTATTTTTTATTGATTTACGTCACTAAAATATCAAAAAAGTATTTACAAAGTAAAAAAAACGCATTCATGTACAAAAAATAAAAATATACTAATTTTTCCCTTAAAAAAATTTAGTTAACAACCATTTTTTCGCCTCTGGAACTTATTTTTAATAGAATAACACCTTTTTAAAATTGGTAAAACACGAACATCACACAACCTTTCAAATGCTATCCGTTTTTAACATTCATTATCCAAAATTCAAAATACCTGTCATGTTAATTAATAATACAAAATATGGTGTGTACCATTTAAAATAATTGAAAAATAATATATAAGTACATATTATAATAGTCTTCAAATAAAAGCAAATATATGACAGTACTGCCAGAGTAAAATTTATATTAACCATAAATATTCCAATCAAATTAAAAGGCATCTTAATTTAAGAATGATGGCATGAACATGTTATCTTCAATAATACGTTATTACAATTAATAAGTTACTTATGTAACTGATTTGATTTTTATGAAAAAGTTTAGTTAACATGTTCATCCCTATGATTTGAACATGTTCTAATTATTTGTAATTTCTGAACTTATTTCCAATGGAAAGAGCATATATTATTTAGTTTGGAGGGCTTATTAACTCATTTTTGACAAAAATGTTAGTTAACAACTTCTTGCCATGGGGGGTCTTCATTTGTAATTTGCCTGGATCTTTTTAAAGCATTTATATCAATGTTTAAATAATCCACAAAATAATGGAACAATTCATTGAATTGAATATTTTTGAACGGATTGCGTTTAATAATGGTTTTCATACAAAATTAAAACAGTAGTTTTTTAAATCTTTTGTTTATCCTCCAAAAGTTTTTTAAATCTTTTGTTTATCCTCCAAAATTTGATAAGCCTTGGGAAAAAATTATATTTATAAATAATCAAATTTGAAATTCAACAGTTAAAAAATCCCTATGTTTATAAATTGATTTGTAATGATTGTGATTATTTTTATATACTTTTTATATATTTATATAATAAAAATTTTGATGTTAGAGTTAACAAACACTTGAGGTGTTTAAGTAGTAATAATTATTCCGAATTTGCGAATCATCTTTTGGCATTGCATGATTCTTATAAAATTAATAAGGATTTAAAAATTTTACAAACATATCATATAGAATTATATTTCGATAAATTATAAATTTTAGAAAAAGTGCTAATAGTAAATTGAATCTGGCCCTTTTACAAAAAGTTATATTTTAAATTTGTTTACGTGTTAGTATAGTACTTAATTATTATTCATTTCTCATATATTATTTTTTTATATTTTGATTGTCTTTACTTCGATTTTTTATTTTTAATCTATTAATGTATATTGCATCCAGACGAAGGGCCCATTGACCCTGAAACTTGTTGATATTTTTATTATAATATTTGTGGTGAAAACAAAGTAACTTCTTATTAATTTTACTAACTGTTACCCATCAAAAAATGACGGTATTTTTGCATGTCGGTTCCTAAGGAATAAGTATATATTTTATTTTCAAAAAAGAATTTTGGGAAAAAAACATTTTACTATAAAAAAGTTTTGGGGACATACAGACAGACAACAAAATTATTTTAATTGTGATGAATACCTACCTATATATGATATTATATAAATAAACAAATATACACAAGTATATAAATAAATAATAAAAATAGTTATCTTGCTTTTAAAATCTTTGATTATCTCCTCCCAACACTTAGAAAAATAAGAGATCAGAATAAAATTATAATCGAAACCGAAAACATGTAGGTACCTTTATATAAATACCTGCTAGATACATAAAATGATTACTGTTCGAGACTGTCGTCAGTTCACACCAAATCTGCACATTCCACCCTAATATTATCTGTTAAATAAAAATATAATTTCAGGGCTACTACTTATTCACTATATCTTACTAAATATATTTTTATTTGTTTTGAATCAATGTTTTATATTCAATTTTATTTGTATTACTTAGATCAATGCATTTTTACTCCCTTTCTTTTAACTCATAGCGTCTGCTTGTCGACTTGTCTGCTTGTCTGCCGAAAAAACTTTGGATCGATTTTTAACCCTCTCTCCATGATCCAATCAAGCTGAAACTTTGCAGGCAGACTCGTGGCCACGAGAAAAATGGTCTAACAAATTTTCGTTAAAAAAACTTATAATTATAATTATTGTATCATATTGTATAATAACTAATAATTATTGTATAATATTGGATTTTTCGAAATTTTAATGTTTTATTTATTGTTTAATTTTCGAGCCCGACGCGTGGAGTAGGCGCGAAACCTGTTACAATGAGAAAGGGAGTATAATAAAAATTTGGTTTTTATGGGTTATTTTTTTCTACTCCTTCTCTATACACGAGTTACTGACTCAGAGATAGTTCAAAAATTGTTTCTTTATTTTAACTGTTTTATTGTGCCACTTTATGTAAAAAAATAATAAAACAAAAAATAGTCTAATTAAAAAATAAAGACATAAATTCATTTGACTATACTCAAAGTTGACCGCGGATTGAATTAAGAAAGAAATAGGGAAACATAAATAATAATTGAAATTTTCTTATTCGCCTGGGTGTGAATGGCTGTATCTCTAGACGTATGTACGTTGGCAAAGATAATATCAGGCCGTAATGAACCGTATTTGGCAGTGTTTGTATTATGTTACCCACATCCAGTCTCCATCATGTCTCCCTGGGAAGACGTACTTATATTCGGTCGATAATTATATTACACACAGCTCTGTGGGCGGTGTCTGTACACGTAGCAGCCTGAATACTTAATCGTGGTGCGAGGATACCTGGAGAGGTTTATGGTATCCTGGAGGATTACCCCTAATCCTCGAGAATAATACATTCCGACTGCTGTTTCAAGAGTTCCAGCTGAATTATGTATAAAGTCAACGGCGGGACTTCGATGTTCTACAAAAATTATTGCAGAATGTTAGTTAACTTAGTAAAAATTACTACTAGATTTACCGTCTACCAGTTTCGAGACGTACCCGTCTCCTCGTCAGGACCAACTGTTAAACTTTCACCAATATTGATCACATGCGTGTTAATCTTATCAGAGGCAAGCATGCACTAACTAGCTTACAGAACATTCAGGAATCTAACGGGAGAGAGTCAGAGGAGGCGGGGTCTAAAGTGGGTCTTACCAAATCTTTTGTGAAAGTTAAATTAAACAAAGGGCTATACGGAAAATTGATTTGGTTATTAATTAAAGGTGCTTTCTTGTTCACCGCTCTCCTAATGTAAAAAATTTCTAAATTATTTAATTTTAAACCTTTATTATTAGTATTTAATATTTTCACCTCTATTTTTCAGTAAAATTTATGATTATTTTCTATGGGGTGGTTTACAAATTCGGAAAAATTGTTGTTATTAAAATTATTAAATTCGATATAGGTACTAGATTTGTAACTACTGCATTGAACTGGAGAGAACTAGTACAAAATCGAATTGTGTCGAGGATAACTCTTGAGGATGCCAAGACCCACCAGGCAGGGATTGTAGAGCCAAGAGTGATGATTATCATCTATTTCATTGATGATTGGCAACTGATTTTTCACAAATCGACAGGTAACCATCAGTACTAGACCACCGTTATGTCTTAATTACCAATAACCGATACAATCAGATACAAACCCCAAATAACTGCACCATATATAACCGGTTAAAATAGCGGGTTTTTCATCACTATTATACAAGGTCCGATAAAAAATACGCGAAATCTTTAATTTAAACAAAATAAAAAGGCTGTGTAAGTCCAATTGTTACAATTTTGATGTTTTACTTTTTCAGGTATGTTGGTGGTGAAATTTTAGTAATGCAACGAAATGCGCGCTCATCGTGGCACGAAATTTTTCACACCATGGAGTCACGACTCACCAATCAATCAAAAGCTAAGATGGCTGTTTTTTAAATTATATTTTACCAATAGCACTTCATATAAGAGACGATATTAAGTTGACGATATCATGATCAAGTTATGATTTAAAAATTGTACATATTCCCTTTTTTATTTATTCGCTCGCACTCACACGAGTATCAAAACAGTGAGCACGGCCTCTTTAGCATTAAAAAATTGCAGAACATGCGTGGCGAAAGTATAGGAGCTGTTGCTCATAGAATTGAGTAGTGACTCCCTCTTCACAGCTCCGGGGCTCTCTTAAAATAAGTATTGAAAATACTTTCAATAACTAGCCTAATCGTTTCAAATAACTGTCTATCGAATCCATTCTGTCAGTTGTTTCTTGAATTGATAATTGATTTTATTGGTAGCCATATGGATACTTACATTATTGTTATCTGTCTAAAAGGTTAATCGTGTTTTGGTGAGATCAAGCGATTTTTTACGTATGAAAAAGTGTAACAAAGATGAAAAAATTTAAGGACATTTTGCTAAAACTGCGAAGACAAAAATAGAATCGTTGATGGCGCTATGATGACTTTATTTTGTGCAGGATCCTAGAGAGTAACTACTCAAAATTTGTAACAGATGGCATGCAATGTAAAATGGAAAGGGGTGGAGTAGCCAGGGAGAAAGAGTATTGTGTCTTTGGTTGCACAGATTTCGGGGCCTGCATGATGACATGCTTCTCAATACCTCATGAAAACCTTACTAAGTGACGGCCCCCGTAGTCCAGTGGCAATGACACAGGCTTCTCAATTCGCAGATTATAGATTCATTCCTGGTAAGGTCGTATTACTTCTATGTGAGTTGTGATACATTAATTGTCTCTTCCTTTCGTTATTTAATCTCAACATAATAATACGCTTTGTGGCGTGTTAAATATTAAATTAAAAATTTATTTTTTTTCCATTCTTTCGATTGGCCTTCAGCGTTTATTATCAAGAGGACTATTTGTTCATCAACCTGTAACGTTTCCACCGTACACCTGAGCTAAATACCTAACTATAAGGTTTAATAATATAAGTTTTACGAAAAGCCCAAAGCTTGAGACTTTAAGCTACCGCATCGAGCTTTATTATAACTTTTGTGACTTTTAAGCACACACTTTATGCTTTAAGCTACTAGATAAAACTTAAGTCGAACTTAGAACTTCGGAAGTATGTTTACATGAAAGCTAATATTATTTTTTTTCTGTTAATTTATATTTTCAAAATTGGCCAGTCGTGATCTATCTAGTGGTTAGGAAAATTCCCCCTCCGTTGTGTCCTTAGCTATCCAAAATTCTTTTGATATGTGGTGAGATTCGTATTCTTATTAACGCGACTAGACTAATATAGATCGAATTCTTACCTAACTATGGAAATAACAAACGCACGTAACTAATCCGTACTCGTCCTTCTAGAAACCGCTCTAGAATTCTACAGTTTCGCCTATATGAGAGATAGCCGATATCGTCCACGTCCGGAGTTGGCCTAAAAGCCAATTATATGCGGCGTAGCCGAGGAATAAACGCTAGTAGCAAAACTCCCTTACATTGAACCGCCATAACTATAATACCATCGGGGTTAAAATACTGTAATATAAAACAATACAATCGTTGCCAAGTTAACGGCATACGCTAAAGATTCCGCCCGCATTGATTATCAACATCTCATAATAGCAGCTTAGAACAGTGTCAGCACAACCACATGCGGCACCCATTTATGACAGATTTACAAGATATAATAGCATACGTTATATTCAAAACACAAGTAAGAAACCTACCGATAGCGCGTCTCACGTTGTCCAATCTGCTCAATCTGTTCATAGTACATAGTAGGGGAAGACAAACATATATATATTCACAACAACTAGGCGCAACAGAGGCTCAGGGCAAGCTTTGTCTGACATTATCGCAGCCCGAGATTCTAAGGGAATGGAAGATACAGATTTGTAAGTGAAATTTAAGAAGTGTCTAACCACTTCTGTTCAAACGTGGATTTTAGATGCCCCCCCCCCCCTGTAGGGGGGAGGGGGATGCGGCCCCAGAGCATCGCCGCATCCGGTGGTTAACTCCTGTTTAGACATAACCTCCCACACTAAGCTGCAGACCAAGATCAAGCCGAGACTCTATTGCTCCTGCTGGAATCCCCCGAAGTCCTCGCTTCCCGGCGACAAACATATCAGGAAGAAATCCCGCGTCTGATATTAAGGTTTGTATATTGTCCCGCGGGGCAGTCAAATTGACTGGTGTATATGATGAGGATCCCACGTTGCGGCTACATGAGCCGGATTATTATGATGTTTACTGCTGATTAAAGGGCTGAATGAACTAACTGGGTGACTGGAAAAGACTCTCCCTTGAGCGCGTCAGTCAGAGCCATGTTAGCATCGCCAAATATAGTTGATGTGATTGATCCCACGGTGTAGTCTTATTGACTAGAGATATTAAATGATGGTAAAACAGCATGATTATTACAGTTGATTGTGAAGTTCCTGATATGTTTCTCGCTGGCCGGGAAGGGAGAACCCCGAAGGTCTCTGTATACAGCAAGTTAGAAAAGGTGGTGAATGATGAGTATGATGGTGTTAGTAATGCCATCGCGCTCCTGAATGCGGTCCCGATCATAAAGTTGATTGTTAAACTGCTGACAGATCTCGTTCATTAAAGCGGTCCCGAGCATAAGTATTGACTGTCGAACTGCTACCTGCATCTTATAATTTCTCGTTCATGAGGAACGTCCTATCTCGTCCTTGAGTACGGAGTTATTACATTCACATACATTCATAACCAGAGCCCGAGCTCGTCGAGCCAAGGGGAGTGAAAGAACGTAGGGGCTTCTTCCCTCCGGCTGTGTTTGAGGCACGACGCTCTGGTCCGATTCGAAATGCTTCACCTTTGCTTGACTGAACACATTTTAACTGTGTGGAGGCTTTGCGCAATTCTACTTAGACCCACCCAGAGTGTCCCCGCAGTCCCGTTCATCCCCTGGATCGAGAACACGCACCCCGTCATTTGATCCCAGTTACGTGCAACTATCTGTATCGCGAGTGTATCTCTTTCTTCAATCCCCTTCATTTGCTTCCCATAGTTGCTCGTCCATGCGGAACGCCCTGTCTCGTACGTTGATGAGGTCCCGAACGAAGGTTTCGATTGAGGTACGGCTACCTGAGTCTTTTAGCTGACCTTCATGAACATTCATATCCGGAATTCGAGCTCGTCGGGCCAAGGGAGTGAAAGAACGTAGGGGCTTCTTCCCTCCGGCTGTGTTTGAGGCACGACGCTCTGGTCCGATTCGAAATGCTTCACCTTTGCTTGACTGCACACATTTTAACTGTGTGGAGGCTTTGCGCAATTCTACTTAGACCCACCCAGAGTGTCCCCGCAGTCCCGTTCATCCCCTGGATCGAGAACACGCACCCCGTCATTTGATCCCAGTTACATACAACTATCTGTATCGCGAGTGTATCTCTTTCTTCAATCCCCTTCATTTGCTTTTCATAGTTGCTCGTCCATGCGGAACGCCCTGTCTCGTACGTTGATGAGGTCCCGAACGAAGTTTTCGATTGAGGTACGGCTACCTGAGTCTTTTAGCTGACATTCATGAACATTCATACCCGGAATTCGAGCTCGTCGGGCCAAGGGAGTGAAAGAACGTAGGGGCTTCTTCCCTCCGGCTGTGTTTGAGGCACGACGCTCTGGTCCGATTCGAAATGCTTCACCTTTGCTTGACTGAACACATTTTAACTGTGTGGAGGCTTTGCGCAATTCTACTTAGACCCACCCAGAGTGTCTCCGCAGTCCCGTTCATCCCCTGGACCGAGAACACGCACCCCGTCATTTGATCCCAGTTACATACAACTATCTGTATCGCGAGTGTATCCCTTTCTTCAATCCCCTTCATTTGCTTCTCATAGTTGCTCGTCCATGCGGAACGCCCTGTCTCGTACGTTGATGAGGTCCCGAACGAAGGTTTCGATTGAGGTACGGCTACCTGAGTCTTTTAGCTGACATTCATGAACATTCATATCCGGAATTCGAGCTCGTCGGGCCAAGGGAGTGAAAGAACGTAGGGGCTTCTTCCCTCCGGCTGTGTTTGAGGCACGACGCTCTGGTCCGATTCGAAATGCTTCACCTTTGCTTGACTGAACACATTTTAACTGTGTGGAGGCTTTGCGCAATTCTACTTAGACCCACCCAGAGTGTCTCCGCAGTCCCGTTCATCCCCGAGAACACGCACCCCGTCATTTGATCCCAGTTACATACAACTACCTGTATCGCGAGTGTATCTCATTCTTCAATCCCCTTCACTATTCCATTTATACAACAATCACGTGACTAACCTCGAGAGTCTAGCACCGGTAATAAGATCTCATTATGCTACGTTGGAAGTTAACATTGCATAACCGGACGGAATGCCTATTTCCCGCGATCATATTCAATTTGTAAAACGCAATAATATGTATTTATATATGTTAGTAAAACGTTTGAAATGCAGAATGCACGTATGATGACCTCGCTTCTATCCTAAAGATAATTAAGATATAATCCCGACGTTACGTCCCGACATCAGTACTAATTTGTTTCCGCGTCCGTTACCGTCGAACTCTGAACCCACGTAATGAAATGAAGAGTGACCATGTGACAATGACAAATTATATAGCACGAACATTCCATTTGATACACATAAGAAAACATCAGGAATAAATAATATCAAAGGTTCTTATCTTAGTTCTGTAGTTGGTCTGCTTCTGAGATGGCATCCTGATCCGAAGTAATATAACTCTCCAAAATTGAGCAATTACCAGCGCCTGTGTAGCCCTTCATTTCCCTTGTATATATATTTTAATATCAGCGCCTGTAAAACTGTATTAGATCCTAGAAACAAGAAAACTATTCCCTCTACGCCGAGCACATACAGAACATAAACCCCTTCAATCTAGTTCATCCACGCCGTACAATGATATCACATGCAGACATGACCAATATAATTACAAATATGCTTGCGTCCCGCCGACTGGACGCCTGTGTTTTCCAATAACAACTTTCCAGTCATGTATTTAACATAACGTCCTCCTTGTGTGTATGTGTGCTTCAATATCTTCCATCCAGTTAATGATTCCCAAAATAGTGTTTTCCTTTTATATATATATATATATATATTTCAATATCAGCACCTGTAAAACTGTATTAGCTCCTAGAAACAAGAAAACTATTCCCTCTACGCCAAGCACATACAGAACATAAGCCCTTTCAAACTAGTTCATCTACGCCGTATAGTGATATCACAAGCAGACATAAACAATACAATTACAAGTATGCTTGCGTTCTCCCCCCACATTGGTGGAAATATTCGCATTCGTATTCACCGAATAGTAGGCCTGATATTCGTATTCATGAAGGTAGTATTCGTTGCATCACTCTCAATAATAAAATCATATAGATAAATAATTACGGTAACTCATAAAAATATGATATTACTTATATTAAACGAACAAAGCAAAACAATCTGTCATATAAGTAAATAACGTGATCACGGAAGACCGAAGGTTAACTACCCCTGAACAAACCGCGAACTGCCCACAATAATGGAAAATGTTGTAGAAAGCATTTCAAACATCTAATATTGAATGAATAAACAATGTCATATGAATAACTATCGCAATTACGGAAGGCCGAAGGTTAACCACCCCTGAACACACCGCGAACTGCCCACAATAGTGAATAATGTTCTAGAAAACATTTCAAATATCTAATACTGAATGAATAAAACAATGTCATATGAAAACTATCCCGGCTACGGAAGACCGAAGGTTAACTACCCCTGAGCACACCGCGAACTGCCACAATAGTGAATAATGTTCTAGAAAACATTTCAAATATCTAATATTGAATGAATAAAACAATGTCATATGAAAACTATCACGGTTACGGAAGACCGAAGGTTAACTACCCCTGATCAAACCGCGAACTGCCCACAATAATGGAAAATGTTGTAGAAACATTTCAAATATCTAATATTGAATGAATAAAACAATGTGACTATTATGTTTATTGAATGAATAAAATAAAACATCTTCTCACGTTTCCACCTAATAAATAATAACGAATACAGAAAACAATAAAAGCAAAAGAAGCCCATTATTAGCCCTGACGTGTGGGACCTTATCTTCCCACTTCGCCCAAGCTGGGTTAACCGATTAAAAGGCGTAGCAATATATCGAAAGGTAATTATAATTACAGGTATGTTTGAGTTCCGCCACCTAGGAAATACGTAGATTTTTGATTTCAATATATTGTGCAATATACACTATGTTTATAAGATCGTCCGTTGACAAGTAGTTATGAACTTCTTATAAAATATTATTCCGCAGCAAATATTCAAAGAAATTATATTAACTAAAATATTTCTAACATCTTGTGATCGCATACGAAATTGATAATATCTAGTGCCCTTTGTGAACAAACTCTTCCTCTCTGTAGTCAAATAAGCTGATGTTTATGTTTTAATAAAATAAATAAAAAAATCCAGATGCATTTTTAAAATATATTATTAGTAAGAAACTCCTCGCACGATTTGACTTTATATCACGCTTACAATCGCGATATCAAAACACACAATTAAATTCTCGTACTAGTTGAAACTAGTTCAGACAGCATCCGCGACACCGTCCACGCACAGCTCCCTCGCATACAGGCCGACAGTAAAATAACCAACCGCAATAGAAAACACAAATGTGTTCCCCAGCCGAAGACCGGCCGTATCCAAATTAACCATCCCTATACAACATGTACAATTCGAAATACGTTTCATAAGAATTTGTTAGGAACAAATTGTGTTTAGAACGGCTGCCCAACGACGCAATAAAAACATGTAACGAGTTCAGATAAACCACACAATCATGTTTTAATAAAACAAATATAAAATCCAGATGCATTCTTAAAATATATTACTTGTGGGGAATTCCTCGTACGATTTGAATTTATATCACACTGACAATCGTGATATCAAAACCCCATAAATACTCCGATCCCAATTATTTCCAAACAATACAAATCATATAGAAATCCGTGTATTCAATCGCCAGTATAGATAACAAGCATTCTTTAGCATAAGAATACATCCGCCCTGAAGAACCTCTCGCACATTCCGAACCTCGCGACATTGAATATACATAATTATACTGAATTTTAAAACCCACGAACACACACGAAACACCATTCGTCAGTAAAGTATTCCATTTTAAAGCCTTTATATCTTTGGTAATACATGAATCTCGAATTTAAATGATTTTTCATATGAACAGCGACAGAATTATATATTTCATAAGCGTTATGCAATAATTCACAGTCGCCACATTACGATTTCTAGTACATTAAATCCGAAGCGCGTATAGTAATAATTATCACTAGGCCCAAAATACGTAACAAAACAACCCACAACATTTTTTAATAATTGTTACGATCCAGAAAGTTCTAAATTGAATACACGAAAAAGGCAATAGAAATAAATAATATTGAAAATGCTTAGCTGTTCACTGTTCCAATTCTCTTTGAATTATTATCAACCTCTGGCTTTTTCCTCGATCCAGCCAAATTATCTTCCTTCCTGACTCTCCTCGACAAAGCCTCCGCCGACCTTCAAGCTGAAAACTCAAGTGCCGCTTTCTAATTTGTAACGCCTAACAATAGTTCCTATCTCTCGCCATTTTTGATTCCAACTCGCGTGTAAAAGTCCAAGTCTAACTCTAAAGACGCGTTTCATTGGTCAGATTCGGTGCTAACGCCCGCGTCTGTGATTGGACATCTCGTTAAACAAAATAACATAAAGCCTGCTTTACACGCCCGCGTGCAAAATAATAAAGCTCGTCCGTACTTATTTATCCGGCAAATATTTAATTATAGAGTATTTAACGGTTTGTGAAGCTTCTCTTTATTATAAACTTTAGCAGATAGATATTTTCGTATAATTTTTCAGCAATGTCTATTTGAATAGGCCAATATCGTTACAATACGTTTCACATGACCAAACCATCTCTGCACTCCTTTCTATATTCTATCTATCACACTACAGCCAAAATTACATTCACTTCTAATTTGTCCATTACTCACTCTATCGACCAAAGATTTTCACACAAGCGTCTTAGTGACCGCATTTCCACCGCATTCAGTCTACTTTCATTCTCTTTTGCCAATTCCAGGCTTCACTTCCGTACTTCAGGGTTGGAACCAGAACGCCATTATGTACCGCTAGATCAGCCAACTGATTTTAAGACAGACATACTGTAACATAGACCATTTTAAAACAATAATAATCACTTTGTGACCCGATGTACTATAAATACCTTTTTCATAGGGGAACATTCAATTGCATATTTTACATTATTACGATTACTGCTTTGTCGGTATTACTAACTTTCAAAGGAATTTATATTATATGAGAGATACTTAATGAGTTTTGATTAACCCGAACCTGAAAAGAAAATAAAATATCTGATGTCCGCAAAGAAATTAGTACTAGTATAATTAATATTTGATTTTGTCTCTTCAAAATTAGTAGTCTTCAAAGTAGATGAGTTTGTGTACTTGGGAAGTATGTTCGATAGAAGAGGGAATGTTGAGAAAGATATAGAGAGGAGAGTGACTGGCGGGAATAGGGTGAACGGTGCTTTGAATGCAATAATTTCTAATAGAAATATGTCTACCGAGGCAAAACTGGCGGTACATAATGGAGTTCTGGTACCGACACTAATGTATGGAAGTGAAGCCTGGAGCTGGCAGAAGAGGAACGAAAGTAGATTGAATGCAATGGAGATGAGGTCCCTTAGACGTATGTGTGGTAAATCCATGTATGATAAAGAATGATGATATTAGGAATGAATGTAAAGCTGATCGTAGCATAATACATAGAATAAAAATAGGGTCGCTCAGGTGGTTTGGGCATGTTGAGCGAATGAATGAGGAAAGAATGGTAAGAATGATATATGATGCAAGTGTTGACGGCGCCAGAAAGAGAGGGCGACCACGGAAGACGTGGCATGACCAGATTAACCAGATACTGGAAGATGGTCCTGTTAGAAGCCTGAACAACCGTCGAGTTTGCATGCGCCGATGTATGAATGTAGCCAAAGCGAAAGTTGTATGTCAGGACAGAAGAGTATGGCGCTCTATTCTCTCTGCGTATCTCCCCCCGGGGAATCGGCGTGATGGTAAGTTAGTTAGTTAGTTATGTCAGCAAAGAAATTAGTACTAGTATAATTGATATTTGATTTTGTCTCTTCAAAATTAAAGTTACTTTTTTAAAATCACACTCGTCCGACCCTGTGTGCGAATCTTGCAAATCCAAATATTCAATATTTACCGCCGCGGATACTTGACAGTAAGCCACTGTAGGCGGATATCTGTGGAAATCCAAAAAAAGGCTGCGAAAGAAAATGGGAAAGTTTCAGGACAACTCCTGTCCCGCTTCGAGTGCGGCGCTCGGAGAAGTCTGCTTGTCTTGCGAGATCTTTCAAAGTTGAAACGTTAAACGGAATATTTCAAGGAGCGTATTTAATGTTGATAAAAGAGATGTTCTCTTGTGAGGCTGTTATAATTTTTTTATTATGTAGAATGTTTATGATAATATGTTTACCACACCATATCGGTAACGATCTTCAACCGTTAATATAATTTTGGATCCCGACTCACGTCAGGGGTCACCAATGTGGAGGTGGATGAGCCCTCCGGTTTAGGACGAGTTGATGCGGTGTTGATGATATAAAGTCACGATGGTTTTACAGAATTTATTGAATTGCAAAAGTAAAAGTTATAAAGAATACAGTAGGTACAACGGTTACAAGTGAAAGCATGACGTTCGAAGGTATGACGGCAAGAGCTTCCGCTATACGAGCCATTCACTGGGGAAGTGAGATAGTCTGCTCTGGAGATTACCGTTTTTATAGTTGTTGTGGACAAAGGACCCGGTGTATTTTGACTTCACCTTACTCGGTCGCTCGTGTGGGTAATATTTAGTCTTGTCAGCAATGTGAGTTCATCCGCTCTTCATGCCCTCTAGCAATTCTCGCCTTTGTCCTCGTTCGTTGCCCTCGCTTCCATTGTCGTTCTTTCTCGAATTCAGCGTTCTGATTTCGACCGTTGTACCGAGAGCGACAGTGGTTAGGTGCTGATGTACTCGGTACCTTCTTACTCGTGTATTTGCATGCGTCTTTGACCGCCACATAGTAAAAGATATAGGTGCTATCTCTGACACCCATATTCGCTTCCATATAGGTGTACACATGGAAAACGTATTAGTAAAATACAAAATATTACATTGATTTGTATTTCGTATCACCAGAAATTTAAAAAATCCTAATACTTATTATACAGGGTTATTTGGAAAATATTAATAACATCGCAGGACTATAATCCTGCCTTGATTATAAGTCGAAAATGTTCAAGCTATTATGATCTAATATCAATCGTTAAGGAGATATGCGACATCAAAGTGTGCATTTATTTTTCAATATTTCTGACTTATTTTTTGTAAAACGTTGGACTATCATTACAGTTACTCATATCGATTATGAAAAATTCATTTTTTTAAATACAAGTTGAATCAAATGACAAAAACCCTGAAAAAATTCAATTGGATATGAAGGTTATTATTTTTTTATTTGACTTGTATTAAAAGGAATGAATTTTTCATATTCGATATAAGTTACTGTAATGATAATCCAACGTTTGACAAAAAATAAGTCAGAAATATTGGAAAAAAAATGCAATCTTTGATATCGCATATCTCCATAACTATTGATATGGTCATGATAACTCGATCATTTTCGACTCATAATCAAGGCAGACATTGAGTCCTGCGAGGTTATTAATGTTTTCCAAATAACCCTGTATATATATATGCGCCTGTACGAAACTCATATTCGACCACACCTCGAATATGCATCCAGCATTTCGAAAACCTACTATAATGTACCTACATATTGAAAAACTTGAAAAGATACATAAGAATTCTTAGCTTTAGGTTGCATATTTTATGGCAGTACTATTGCAGGTTCTAATTACGATGAAAACACTGGAAATGAAATTGCGATTTATTAATTAGTGGTTTTTAATTTTTTTTAAATTGAATCAGCAACATTATAGATTGAAATTTTTAAATATTGATTGTATAATTTGTATGTATCTACTTATATTTTTTATTAATTACACCTAAATGTTTCGGAAAACCTTTCCATCGTCAGAGTGTTTTTGTATAACACCCTGACAGCATGTAAAATTGAACGTTTGTGGACTTGGTGAGAAAATTTGCGTTATGTGTTTTGCATAAACGTGCAGATTTTGTCCAAACGCGATTAAATTCAACCGTTATTATCTTGTTCTGTATGCGGCATGGTGTATTGTTGCTATTTCGTTGACTGAGAGTACATACATATAAATAATACAATCAATATTTAGTTATTTATTTAGTTTAATAAATTGACAAATTCAATGAACACGAATTTAATTAAAACACTATACTTTGATTCACACTATTTCACAATTCATCACTCGTCTATGAACACTGTATTATCGCTGGGTAATAAGTTCGAGTAAATTCTATTCACTATCGAACAAAAGAAGGCAATTGATTATTTGTCGCCTGGTTTAAAATACAATGGTAACACTGTTTTCACTACGGTTTGTCGCTACTATTGTATCGGTATGAACGTCATAATAAAAAAAGACGCGCCGTGGCCTGGTTCCGCGTTTTTGTACAAAATACGTTGGTTATTCGAATCTCCTTGATAATTCTATACATTTTTAGTATTTATAAGAACATCCCGTTGCTTTGAGGCGTTTGTAGTTGTTTCTTGAATGTTTTAGATAATTCTAGAGTGTTTCAGCGTATTCTAGAGAGTTTCATAGTTTTATTTGAAAGTGACGTACTACAAGGAATTCGGACACTACATAATTGATTCTGTTTACCATTTCATTACAGTATTTTCACAAATTTTAATAGTTAGTTATAATATTAATGATTGTTATTATATTATTGATAGTTGTTATATTATTGATGAATAAAAAGTTAATAGTTTTTATATTATTGATGGATTCAGCCTTAACATTGTAGAGATGATAATCATTAAATGAATAGAAATCATAAACGATATTATATTAAGTACTAGTTTGATTATATATTTTACTATTCGAATTTCGAGAGTATCAGGATGTCTCATAGACGAGTGAAGTTTTTTCAACGCTTCAACTGTTCACGCGACACACTGGAGCGAAACACATCACAAAAACACCCAGACTTGAGTAAATCATATGACTTTATTGTGACCTCACCGGGAATCGAATCTGGAACCATCGGTGTGAGATGCCAGCATCATGCCATTAAAACCTACGTGGACCGCGGATCGCTGGATTTTGTGAACTGGAAAACTCTTGGAATTCTTTCAGATTTGATTCCGACCAAACTTTTCTGAAAAATTAATCTTTTAATAATCATTTATTAATATACCTTAATTCATTTGCCAGGCTCGCCGCCATTTTGTTTCGAAATAGTGGCTATTTTAAAATAAAATTATAATGTAGGTAATTTTTTTAACATTAGCCCTAAAGAAAAACGTGGAAATATGCTTTCGCCCATAGACAAAGTCTATTCGTTTTTTAAGAAGCCTTTTTTGAATGCCATTCGAATTTAGAGTGGTTCAGTCCTTTGTCAGGGCATAGTAAAACGTATTCCATATATGAAATTTTCTCATTAAAATAATTACATTTTTAACGCACCGACAGGCCATGAAACCCAATTACTGTAACAAAACACGTCACAAAACACACAGGCTTGAGGAAAAAAATATAAATTTACAGCAGTGCTGTGAAACGAAATTATGTAATAAATTTGTTTAAGTAAAATTAGAAAAAATTGTAGACAGTTTTATCAACATAAGTTTATTACCCTTCAGAGGGGTTCAAGTATTTATGTAAATTTAATTACGTTTTTGAATATTGTTGAATAAATATAATAATTTATATGATACGAATAAAATTATAAAACTTTTTTTATTGTACCTGGCAGTGAGGGAGGTATTTCGCATACACTTTTCAACCTTGCAATAAAAATAACTGTCCCATAGGCATGTCATATTTATAGCAGTGAAAATATCTACAATATGTATTTGATGTAGGTCTTATTTTATAAACATGAATAATACAAAGTGTTTGTCTCAAACAATACGATAAATAAGTCACAAATTTCACTGTACGCGTAATAAATGAGAAAATTTATAGCATTTCGTTTTCCCTTACATTGTATTTGTATTTTCGGCATACCTCTGGTTTATAGAGAAAATACAAAATTCTACTTTTGTAGCGTTGGCTGTTTCCGATATCTGTTTTCTGCTATCGATTTTCCATCCGTTTTTTAGTTTTGTACTCAACTTTATTTACATACGTTCTAAAATAATTATCACGTAAAACTAAAATTTTTGTCTTTTTCACAAAGTCACTGGACACGAGTTTAATTGGAGCATTGTTTTTAAATTCTCACTAAATGTTTCTAGTATTTTCGTTGCACTTTTCATCTAATTTCGTAAAATGCTCTAATTATCACTCCTGAATAATTTGTCCCTCATATACTGATGCATGATACTAAAATCACTCAGGTTCACGCTAGAAAACTTCTCGCTCGTCGGTAGTTACTTTCTTGATTTACTATCGCTTGCGAGCAAAACGCCCCGCTCGATTTCACTTTCTAAGATAATGGCCCGCTGTCAAATTCAACATACACTGTAATCATGCAACGCACCGCCCTCGCTTTTATAGATCCGTGTTCACCTCGCATTTTCGATGTATATAGAATTCGGTGCACCATTCGAGATATTTTGATAGTGTGTATATTTAGTATATTTTGATAGACAAAAATAAGTAAGTATGGCGAATTATTAAGAAAAATATTAATAAATTAAGCGTTGTTTCGTTTACAGAGTGGAAGTTCATGATTAACACAATGATTTATACACAACGTTTTATTCCACTAATTTGAGTTATATAAGCCTTAGCGCTTTCGATGGGCACAACCATCATCTTCAGAGGATACTCTGAGATGGCGGACCACTGTATTGAACATGATCACTTGTTTGACCAAAATAATGTTGGGCTCTTACATCTAGAGGCGAAGAGTCGTAAACTGGATGCTCTAGAAATACTAGAAATTAATAAAGCAATCAAAAATAAAAATGACCTAATAAACATTCAAATACCTGCGTCATCCCCAATGTTAAAATAAGTATTATTGTATGTAAAAATTAGTTACTGTTGTATATGTCTATACTCTTGTATATAAATAAATAACTACCCTCACCCCCCCCCCTCCCTCTCCATCATCCCTTTACTTTCTTTTGTCGGCCATATTGATTTACAATTAGTTCTAATATTGTCTCTGAAGATGATGGTCGTGCCCATCGAAAGCGCTTAGGCTTTTATAACTCAAATTAGTGGAATAAAACGTTCTGTATAAATCATTGTGTTAAGAAAAATATTATTGATCCTTTTACTGGGTGAAAAATATAAATTTTGTATCCTCTACGTGAGTTCAATAATAATTTTATATTTTTACAACTTTAATTTCGAGAGTAACACAATGTCTCGTCGACCGGTGAAGTATTAACTGACTACTTTTACATATAGGTGAAAATACGCATAATTTATTGGTTAGGTACTGACAGAATGAGTCGGAGTTATTGGGAGTTGTAAATTCTATATTGTTGCGTAACTTGAGGGACTGGTGCAAGCATAACTAAGCAAGACTTTGTTGTTTTGAGTTCGTAATCGCCAATATGATCGCCGATTTCCGATAGAAGATATCACTATAAAAATAAAAAGTTAGTTTAATACCTACTTCACCTGTAGAGAATCTGTTACTCTCGAAACTTAAGTGGTAAAATATTTCATTAATATAACATTAAACTCACATAAAGGTAACTGAGTTTTTGTTCTGAACCCGATTAAATGATTATAATTTTTCGAAATTTTCTTGTGTAACTTTGTGAAAAGCCATTTTAAAAAAATTGTTAAAAATTTCTAGTTTCTTTCCTTTTTTACCTTGCCTTTACTGCTTCTCTGTCGGGCTATCGAGTAGCACGTATACGTATTATAAGATAATTAATGTATTGTTTTTATTCTTTTGTTTGTTGCTAATATGTACATTCTCTTTATTACATGCAATAAGTGAACTTGAAACCCAACAGAAGCAGAAAGGGATAGAAAGTCAAAGTATCTGACATTCTATTCTTCTTTTGTTTCTAATAAAAATAAATTCACGGGATTATTTGCTGAGAGGAACTGATGAGAAAGTAGACACTTCCATAACAGTTTCGGGATAGGATGGTTCTCCGCCCCTTTCTGCTTCTCTTATACTGAAGATGATGCATTAATTAGCATTCATTAAAAGTTATCATTTTTTAATTATCATTATCATGATTAATTTCTACATATGTCAAATCAATGAATCATAAAAAATATTGCATTAAACATCTTTTTAAAAATAAAAACGATAATTTTGACAATGCCTTAATTTTCTTGGGTAGAGAGATCACGTCTCTATTCCTAAATATTAAATTAGTTGACTAAAATATTCCACTAGATTTTCGATTTTTTTAGTAAAGTGAGAAGGCATTTAAATTTATAATAATTTCATTCCGCTGTGACATATGATTTTTTATCTGTCTGTCTTTCTCCATAAAACTGTAATGAATATACGCGAAGATAATATACTTTTTTTTGTTCACCCTTCCCCTCCCGCAAGTTTCAAAACACCTCCAACTCCCCACCACGAGCCACCATCAGCGGGTCCTTTTTTGATATTATTTTCAAAACAGGAGTAATAAATAATAAACTGACACCTGGATAATAAATACATTGTATTCTCATAATATGAAATTTCCTTTTTTCCTGTTCGTAAAATGTTTTTTCCTGAAAATTATTTTTTTAATATCGTTATTCCTCTGCGGATTTTTTTCCATGAATAGCACATCCATTATGTTTTCAAGTATTACTACTGCATGGATGATTTCTATAACTATTATTATTTTTGCTGATTTTTATTTAATTTCCTTAGCGCCAGTGTATGACATTTACCTATTAAAAATATCAAGAGAAATTCGTACACGGAATATAAACACATCAGTATTCGTTCTCTTTTCAAACTAAGTTAAACGCTATGAAAATAAGACTAATCTTAATAGGTAGACTTAAACTTTCAATTGCTAGATTATAAGTAATTATTTATTACTTATAATCTAGCAGTTATTATTTATATAGATTACTTAGACTGTATATGTAATAGATATAGAACAAAGGGGCAAATAAATATACCAAATTTAAGAACCACCATGGCACAACATCACTATACATACTTGGGGGTTAAATGGTACAATACCACGAACAGTTTAAAAAAGAAGTAAAATCCTTGATTTTGGACTACATGTCTCAAATGGTTTTTGTATAACAAAAATTACTACTTCTAAATGGTTTCTGCTTTTTTTACATTAAATTGGCTTGTAAATACTTCTCTCATAAGCTCGAGCTATGGGCTCAAATTATGGGGAGTATAATGTCATTAAAATGTTATAACATAGATTTAATTTATAATAAAAAAACATTTATGTTTCTTTTGTATAAATATTCGGAAGTAAATAAATAAATATAATAATGCGAGCATCATAACAATTAGCTAACAAGAATTTCAATAATATAAAAATTAAAGAAATGTTAGAAAATATTTTTGAATGATTTGAAATTATAAACGGTTGTTCTCCTTTAGTTCATCAAAGTTTTCAATGATTTTTTTTACAAAGATTTAGTATGGTCACGAGGGAGTCAAATGAAACAAAATTAATTAAAGTTTTATTTATTTCACAAGGTCACTGGACACGGTTCAATCGGACACCTTTCTGTAATTCACATTTAATCTCACACTAGTCACTTGAAAATCTTCTACTCGTATCTAAAAATTCTGATTCATGTCGTTTGTAACGCTCTAATTACTATAGAACACTTCTCACACGTCGGTAGGTACTCTATCTCTGGTCAGAACCCGTACGTCAATTCGAAAATCACGCGTCAAATTCTCTTAAATTATTGTCGCTGGTCACACTGAATCGTCGTTTTAGCTTGATCTGTATGTTCACCGAAATGTCACAACTGAACTGCACTGGACAATGCCTGCGAATTTATAGGGAAGCGTTTTCTAGTAAATTCTTCGCTGATTGGCATTGAATAGAAACAAAAGTTGTGCGAGACCTTTGTAGTAATTTCCACCTTAGTGTAAAAGGTGTAGAAAGCTGTAAAATCCTTGATTACTTGCAATTATTTCTGCTTCTACCATCTCGTTAATGTGTTTTTAAGGTGTTTTGTTTGCTATGAATCATTAAATTGGATTTCTGTTATTCTCCTTCTTTTTCATCTACCCCTTATCACAATGGGTCGGGGTCCTGCATATTGTCTTTGTCGCGTTGGACTCGTATATATACTCTTCCATGAGCGCTACTCCTCTATCTACTATATCATTTGAAACTTTCTCAGAAAAAATTAAAAAGTCTTATTTTTATTGTAGTCATCATCATCCTCGCATGAAAGTATTTTGAGGTTTGCTCGTTTGGAGAGCCTTCCAAACCTTGATTTTCGAGGGCATTGACCATCTTCTGTTTAGTTTTCAAGGAAACTTCGTCATCGAAGTATGCAGAAGCAACAAGCTCTTCAGACAGATAGGTACCAAAGATGTCTTTTTCTGATTTTTTTTCACTTTTTTCAGTTATAAAAGACAATGGCTAACTTTGTGGCATGACCGTAAATTTAGTCTAAGAACAATAGATACGTTATTTCGTATTTAAACACGCTTCCTATATTTTAAAATAGTACGGGAGAGAAGTGTGTTCAGCTTGTCCACGACTTATTGATAATGCAGAGACATACTTAGCCTGAAGCGCTGCAATCGTTGCCCTAAACTATGCATATTTCCGAAACTTTGATCGACGGTAGCGATCGGTAAAGTTTTAAATAACTTTAACGTGAAAAATAAAAAGTACGTGTGTATTTTTTTGGCTATAAAAGTATATAAAGTTTGCCCGATTAAAAAAAACGTTAATTTTCTGGAGCACCCTGATGTACATGTATGCATGTACGTACAAGATAGTTTAAAATTATTTGTAAGGTTGTTATGATTTCATGCCTTTTGAAAGAATAAATAAAACTATTTTTACTCCCTTTCTTTTAACTCGTAGCGTCTGCGGTTTGTTGTCTGCCGGAAAAACTTTGGATCCTTTTTTAACCCTTTTCCCGTGATCCAATCGAGCTGAAACTTTGCAGGCAGACTCGTGGCGATGATAAAAATGATATAACGTATTTTCGTTTAAATTTTTAAAAAATTATAGTATAATTTTGGGTTTTTAGAAATTTTAATGGTTTTTTCAAATTGGAATCAATGAAAATCAGTAATGACTCCGACGCGTTCAGTAGGCACGAAACCTGATTCAATGAGAAAGGGATTATAATAAAAACTTGGTTTTTATAGGTTAGTTTTAATCTCCTTGAGTGATTCTTCTTTTGATTAAGATAGCTTTAAAAATTTCAGCTATGCCGCCTTTAAATAATGTAATGTAGATTTGGGTAACTCCTTTTGCGTGGGATCATGAATTTTGGGGTATCGTGAATAATCATTCCGCGCAATAGCGGTTCAAGTACTGGCTGTCCCAATGATTGAGGTGGGTTTCGTAAAACTTTCGAGACAGTTGCTGGATAACACGATTTAGAATGAGCTTCTTTTATATATAGTATATATTCGGATATATGTATTTAGCGAAAAGTAAATATATTTCTATAGGTCTCCGAGCCCCGGGATACTCGACCACACTTACTGTTGTGTACGGCTAAAGAAAACCTCTTCCCACCTTTTGTCTTTTACTTATATTTTAGAGCGGCTTATAAAGGCAGTGTACGTAAAGAAAATGTATTTTATTAAATATATTATGCGCACTATAATATATTAACAATTGGTTTGAATCCTTGCTAAGTCCTACATGGTGACGACCCTCCGTAGGTTTCCGCATTCGAATCTGCTCGCCCGGGGTTCAAGCCCCATCTTCGGCCGTTTTATTTCGTTTTTTAGCCGTGTTTGAACGAAATTACGGACGTTACACGAAATTACGAGTACAGATGGATAGAAGGACGATAAAATTATTATAATTGCCATTGGGATACTTTGTTTACACCCCTATTTTGTTGTCAATACCAACATATTTCGAGGCCAATTGTCTCTTTATCAGGTTACAACGTATACTAAAAATTAAAAATTAATTTGATTTAAACACAAAGTTTTAATCCACTATGTGAGTAATTATATTTAAGCCTAAGTGCTTTTAATGGAGATACCATCATCTTCAGAGGCAACATAACACAAAAATAATATAGTCGAATTTAATAATGTATTGGGCGGAAGAGGGGAGACTGTAGTTGTATCTCGATTGATTTCAATTGAATTATTTTTAATTTAATTGAAATCAATTTTTTAATTAAAGAACCTCTAAAACGTTTACGTCCTTTATTACGTACGTTTACGTCCAGATGTAGTGCCCATACATCGTTTTGATCAAACGAGTGATCATATTTGATGCAGTGGTCCACCATCTCAGAGTATCCCGAAAGTCCCCGGAATGCTCTAAGATAATAAATATATATTTAATAAATATCACTCTTGTACCTATGTCTCTAGCACATTGTCCGATGTACATATTGTCGCATCATTACATTTAATGTTACAGATGCCACTCTCATCCAACCAATTCTAATATACATGCGTATTTAGAAAAAATCTAAATTATTCATTAATTTTAACTACATATTATAATCTATAATTTGGGTACAAATGCTTAAAAAGGTTCAACGTTAGAAATTCAATGACTCGGAAAAGAATTCGGTTGCGAAAAAAGAGCGCTTAAGAATGATATCAAGTTTTGTTATTAGGTACCTTTGTAATAAAGATTATTCCTCACAAATGAGTGCTAAAATAAAAGCAACATTTTCTTAGATAACCGTGTTATCTGTTGAAGCTTATAAAGGAATTATTTTTCAGTCTCCAGACCTTAACGAATATAATTTCCGCTGCTAAATTAGAATCATTAATAACATCGACGTCACAATTTTTCCGTTTCGATGATCTAGGAAGTTTTCTTATTAAACAATGGCGCGATAAGGAAGAAGATACGGAAGATAAGTAAAAATAAATAGGAAGAGAAGCCAATACCAACCTGCTTGATCAAGATTAGTTAGAAATATTTTCTTCTATAATCATTCATTAAACGATTCACGTTTTTATGACATGCTTACTACTCATGATCAAATCTTATAATTATTTTTTTAAAATATTTATTTATTATAAACAGCATTCGTTAACTTAACGTCAACCAATTTGAATATCACTGTATCTTTGCCAGGATGCCAACGGTTACGGTTAATGAATTGCTTCATAGAATCGGAAAATATGTTGAGAATGATAATAGCTAGTCACGTAGTCTAGACGGGCAGGTTACTTCTATGAGCCCCTGCAGAAGCGAATCAAACATATTATAAACATTCCATCCAGCACGATCACCAGGGTTTAAAGTAGTACCTTTAACTACCAGCAGGGGAAATACAAAAAAACCCAAATATTTTGATAAAAGTCGTTATTACTATTTCAAGGGTGTCGGCTGTAAATAAGTAGGAAAATACTTATTCATTAGGAACCGGCATGTAAAAGTTCCGTCATTTTTGACGGGTTACAGTTAGTTACTTACCTGTAAATATCAATGTCAGTTGCTTTACTTAGATCAAGTGATAATTATTGATTTAAATGATTATTGATCTTATTGCTATTTGATGGTTTTTAACTGTACGTTAGAAAAATATCTATGGAATAATCATCTCGTGATATACATCTCGGATGATTTAGTTTTATATTACACAGTATCCCTTGAATGTAATACTTTATTTTATTTTGTGTTGACATTAATTTTATTTATTTGTTTTCAGATCTTGTCAGTAATCTTACTGACAATTGTTGCAGAGTGTGTCTCCAAGCCGCTAGACTCTAAAAATGATGGATTGAACATTGAAGTTTTGGGTACAGTCGAGAGTAAAATCACCAAGAGGTCACCAAAACCCTTAGGGGTTGGCTACGTCTCATTCGGCATATCGCCCCCGGACCACGAGCATCACTTTGCATCAGATATTGCGTCCCACGGAGCGCTGAAACAATTAGTCCCAAGTTTTCCACTTCAAGTGCAAGAAGCCATCTCTGTAAGTGCAATCAAGTCGGAAGCAATTCATAGAGGTCCTTCGGTCGCGCACGGAGCAGTTGTAAATTTAGTCGGTCACGAAATACACCAAACACACGACCCGCCCGCGCAGCACGAGCCGTCAGATCACGTGATTGTCGCATTGAACAAAGAATCTTCCATCATTCCTCATAGTATTGGCGTGATACATGGACTGACGCACGCTGTATCTAAAGCTAAGAAGACTACAATCACGTCGAAGCTGTCTCATCTGATAACAGACGACGATAAAATGATCCCGGTAATAACTCATAGTGTCAGCCATATTCACGATGAAATATCACACTACCACGATAATTATGTGCCGGTGGTACCAGTGGCCACTCACGTTATAGTGACGGGTCATGTGGCGAAGCCAGTTTTGGCCAGCAGTCACAGTGAGCACGTTTTCGAAGGTCGAGAGAAGGCAACCGATGACCATCCAGTGGCGTTGGCCCAGCGCTCTAATGATGATGATGAAAGAAACAGGTTCAGAGATATGGTGGGTGGCTTCGGAGCTGGATTGTCTTTCGGTGGTCAAGGTGCCGGGCATGGGTTTTACGCTGGATAATCTCTTGTGACAAAAAACGTAAAGTGCGAGTTTACCGTGCATCATTAAGAGGTCTAAAGGTAAAAAAAAATTGAAATTGCTTCTCACGCGAACAATTGTCTAAGCAACACAATGCTGGAGAATCGTCAAAGGCAATCAAGGTGTACAAAGGGACAATTATTAGGGGATAAGGGACTAGAGTGGCAATCATTAAAACAAGTGTTTTAAGAATTTAGAATATACTGAAAGGTTTTGTTTTTAAAATCTTTGTACAAAGTACATTTAAGATATTTTTATTACTTTTAATATTTATATAAAAAGATTAAAATATTACATAAAATATAAAAATAATGTAGGTACTTATGTTTAATATACATAAGTTGTATGTCATTAAACTATGGCTTTGTACATGTCTCATTTAAAAGGTATTTTAAAATTGTGGGAAACGCATATAATGCATGCTTGTATTTTAATAATCGTAAACATTACACAATTACGGTAACAATTTTTAACACATTTCAAAAATGCGTAAAAATAAAGTGTAAATAACAATTTGTGTTCAGCATAATTGTGTGAAATTGTTAAGAATTTTTATAACCTGTTAGCAAAATGATACATGAAAAAACAGCCAAGCTCGTTCATTTTAGAGATATTTTATCATTGGTTAAATTGCCTAGTCTTTCATTGAAACAATAAATAAACATTTAAAATTTTAGTAAGAAAAACAACCCTGTTTGTAAACATATTTAAAATCAAGAATATGTTAATTCAATTAATGTTAAATATTAAATAATCACGCATAAATAAATATATCAAAGATAGAAATGAGAAAACCATTACATGATATTTCAACTTCAAATCAATTTGTACCCAATATTTCATTCTTTTATCCGTAAGCTTAAGATGAAAGCGCGGACCAAATGGATTTCATGAAAACATAATTATGTTAAGAAAAGGAAAAATTCCACGAAGTCAGATTTCTGTGTTAAATATATAAATGTACAGAATGTATTTTTCTACGAAAACAAATAATGATCTTGAGCGAACAATGATAAGACTGCAACGTTTATTAAAAATATTTTTTAAATATTTGTATATTTTATTTAAATAGAGCACAATAATTTCGTGGTGACATTATTAATGTAATTAATAAAAATGTACTTTATTTTCACCACTTATATATTGAAAATATTAACATTTTAAAGGGCCAATGATCCCTTCGTCAAGATACAATGTATGCTATCAAATTTTTGAATAGGAAAAATTTGTGGAGATTTTGATGTTATAGGTCCAAGGAATCATAGATTATTCTTTTCATATTAATTAGGGTTTACAAATTTTACATACAAATTTTACAGAATTAGTATGATAAATTAAAAAAATTGGATATAAGAAAAAGTGTTAATAGTAAATTTAATATCATAAATAACCAGGTCCTTTTTACAAATCTTTTAAACATGTTTTCATGTTAGTACGTAATCATTATTGATTTCCCATATATAATTTTATTTTAATTTTAATTGCATATACTTCGAGTTTTTATTTTTTATTTGTTAGTAAACATTGTATTCTGACAAAGGGACCATGGGCCCTGAAACATGTTGATATTTTCAATATATAAATGGTGAAAAGAAAGTATATTTTTATTAATTATATTTGTATGTTTAGGTGGCAAACAGAGTTTGAACTCTATTATCGAAAGATTCAAGAGAAAACTTCTTCCTGGTCATTTTGATTAAGACTGAGCACTAAATATTACTTACTCTGGATCTGCACCATGTGATGCTGGGAGAGAGTGATCTTCATTATTTGGTCTAATTTTGATAAAAACGATCATTTTAATCGTCTCCCTTTTAAACAGTCACTGCCTATTGTTTTATCACGATTTTGAATTTTCGTGCTATACGTCTACTAAGAGCAATTGTATGTTAATTAAGATAAATTGTGGGGTTTAAAAGCAGAGTAACAATGTCCGTCACTAACGCTACCTCACTCAAATAATAATGGGGTATTCTTCCATTCGTGAGGTTTAAGAAGCAAAAAATCATAATTCTCTATTAAATAATGTCCATCAACATCAAGAAGTTACGCTACTCTCGATAGCGCTGTTCTCACAGCCTTAACGGCTGAAATATCTATAATAAAAGTACTTCATTTTCGACGGGTTATAGCTAGTATATTTACTATTTACCGAATTAACACATTTACTGTTACATATATAATATATTTGATACTGTGCACCCCGATTGTATTTCCCTCCAAGCTTCTATATGTATTTGTTAAATGGTAGGTGTAAGATATTTATTATAAGCATTCGATGGAATATTGCTGAACATGCCATATTGTTTATTTCGTCGTGAGGTACAAAAAGATTTTCATGAGTAAATATTTTATTTATGAATCTTAATACTGTTACACAAAATAATGTAATATTTATAAAATAAAGAAATGAGAAAATACTTGAAGGTGTTTTTTTTCCTTTCATGAAAAATAAAATATTTTTCTTTGAGTGACATGGACACATTCTTGAGAAATGAATACTTATATATAAAAAATGAATGAAATAAAATGAGTAAACAACTTAAGTAGGGTGTATTTCGGTATTATCCACCCACTACTGTAATATGGCAGTAGTGGGTGGGGAGGGGCATACAATTATGAATGAACGAATACAATAATGAAAGAAATGAACCCACTGAAAGCTATACAAAGAACTATTATCAAAGTGATCTAAAAAAAAAATCAAATTTCTCAATATAAACACTATTCTCGAAATTTACAATTCGGAAATTAGAAAATATTTACCAAAAATTTTTTTTTACATAAATAATTAAAGAATATTTATACAAAATTTGAAAAAAGCACACCCTTAAGATCTTTTTATAATTTTAAAATAACAAAATCTAACACAAAACAATATCAACAAAATAATATATATTTAGGAATAAAGAATTTCAATAGCCTCCCTACAGAAATTAAGAAGAAGTTAAAGAAACACTACTGACACAACTTAAAATTAAATTAAATTAAAATAAAAAAAAAAAATTAAAACACAGCTTAAAATTAAATAATTGATTAAACACATATATACAAAGTAAGTAATCACGTGAAAGTGTAAGCCTCTCTTCTAGCATAAGAGTTAGTCTCTTTTTGAAGAGGTACCGACAGAGAAAAAAATTATATTGATTATAGTTTTAAAAGACTAAAATAAAATAAAACATAAGGTGTTCAATTTGAGTATAAATACTAAAATTATTTTAGTTTTCAAAATATAATTTGAAAGGTAATAATGCCACACGCCTAAAGGTTCTTGGCGACCACGATGCGCGACCGCGACCAAGCGAGCAAGCGACCATGGTCGCCGGTCGCGGTGCGACCCTTAGCTTACGGATCTACGCGACCAAGGCACGCGACCCATACTAAAGTTCAGTAGCGAAGGGAAAACTACATTTCAAAATGAAGTCTACAACACACACACGTTCACCAGTTTGAAGACTACAAAGTGTACACTACAATTGTAGTAAAAACTACTTGAAGTGAAGTAATTGTAGTACTACGAAATGAACTGAAGTAAATGAAGTGAAGTAACGAAATGAAGTAATTGTAGTATTAATGAAGTGAAGTAATGTAATGAAGTAATTGTAGTATTAATGAAATGAAGTAATTGTAGTATTAATGAAGTGAAGTGTAATGAAATGAAGTAATGTAGTACTAATAGTTGAGTGAGTTAATATTTTTTTCCCAGCGAGCTAAAAAAAAAAAAAGTCAACGAGAAAAACATTTAAGATAAATAACGACAAAGTAATATTTGGCGACCTAAAAAGGTCGCCAGCCAGATTTCTGGCTACAGTTTCCAGAGATTTCTTCATATATCTACATCAACTTTCCAAAAATTTCACGTAAAAAATGCACTATTTAAAGTATGTTTCTCATACTTTCGATAACTTTGAAGTGTATGTACTTTGTAGTGTTCGCTTTAAAATGAAGTGTACTATTTGAAGTTTATACTTTCAATAACTTTGGTGTTTGTAGTTTGTAGTGTGCACTACACATCAAAATGTGCGAAGTGTGCACTTCATTGTAGTGTAGTACTACATTGTAGTAGTGAGTACAGAGCGGACCCATCACTAAAGTTCAGTGCTTCTGCAGTTGCTAGACTAAGCAGATGTGTTCCAAGTATTATGTCGGACGTTTTAATTACGAATAGAAAAATACTTATAAAGCAGTTATTGGAAGATGAAGAAAATATGATATTCTTATTAAGTTAATGTCAGTGCCTCTGGAAAAGAGGATAAAAATTGACTCAATTTTCACATCGCGAGAAGAAGAGGGTGCTTTATAGGTGGATTTTTAGCAATTAATTCCACCAATACCTCGTCCTCGTGCGAAGAAAACACCGCCATTTTGATGTACTTGTCGGGTGCGACGTGCGACAAGCACGACAGGCCACGCCCACCGGTCGCGCGACGCTGCCGCATGCATCCGTCAGTGGTTCATACTAATTCATACGAAGCGGTGGGTCGCGGTCGCGGGTCGCGGTCGCTGGTCGCGGTCGCGCGTCTCGGTCGCTAAGAACGGAATGCCATCTTAAGGGTGCGTGACACATGATATTTTGCTATCGTGCCACGGAGGCTTTGCGGGACAAGTCGGCACGCATCAGTTTGTTGTATTCGTAAGCTTTGTCTTAAAACTGTATTAGATAGACAGCGAATGACAGCTTCCTCTGCATTCAACTCAATTACGCGTGTTTCGAGAAGTCGCATTCACGAACACGCATACACTAAATGATAAAGGTGCTGATACACATGCTTATTTAGTGGCACGTGAGCATGCGCAGTATCGACCTTCTTTAGGCCTTGCTTATTAGTGGCATGTGTGTACGCACATTGCTAGTAATGAGCATGCCACTTAGCCATATAACCGCCTGTTGATTTATGAGCATGCCACTAAGTGGCATGCCACTAATAAGCATGTGTATCTGTACCTTAAGAGTCTATTTAAAACTATAAATGGTGATGGAATTTGGTGAAATTGATATCTCATCTCATTCCATAATAATAATTTCGTTGTCTGTCTGTCTTAACTTGTTCTATAAAAACTTTTCTTTTCCTTTTTTATTTTATTTTTTATTAATTTATTAGAAGATTTAAAAAATACCAAAGCAAGAATTATGAAGTTCAATCAAAAAATTATGTGAACATGAAATTTTATCAACGTAAGTTTACCTGCCCAGAGAAAAATAAAAAAATTGTCTCAACTTTATGATGAGATTATTTTTAATTTCGTTTTATCGCGGTGACTTTTTTTAGTTGTCGCCATATAATTTGAAATTATTCTTAATTTATTACGTGATTATTTTAATGGGATCTGTAAAAGAAAAAAATTCATAAAAAATCTACATGGAAGTGGACAATGGAGATTTTAATGAAATTCAAAAACATGTTTTTTTGCCAATTGAAGATAGATAAGAGAGGTAGGTTGCATTGTAAAAGAGGCTTTAAACCATATTACTTATCTTAATCGCCATTTCTTGATCCTCTTTCTTATTTTGTCGTTCTTTTCCCATTCTCCTTAAATATAAAGTTTTCGTGGGAGGGGATTACATGGGGACTGATGTGAATGTAATAAATTTAGAAGGAAATTTAATTCCAAATAATATTAAAATAAACTTATTTCCAATAATCTTAAAATAAACTTTAGAAATTTAATTCAAAATAATATTAAAATAAACTTATTCTACGTAGGTATGTTATAAGAACACAGTTACTAGATTTTGTCCGTAGAGAGATGATTAATTTTCTTCTTCAAATATAGCAAAATTAGTTTGTGATGACATAATTATAATTAATATAAAATAACTTTGTAAACACCACTTTTTTATTGAAATAAATTCAACATGTTTCAAATTGAATGTTATATATAATCAGGACCTTTTTGCAAATCTTTAAAATTTATTTTCATGTTAAGTAGGTACTTTATATTATTCATTTTCCATATATATCTCTTTTTAAATATTCTCTATACTCCGATTTTTAAATTTTATTTTTATTATCCTGACGAAGAAGCCATTGGTTTCGAAACATGTTGAATTTATTTCAATAAAAAAGTGGTGTTTAAATTATATAAGTCCCCCGACGACTCTATGAATATGAAAAACGTGCTTATTAGTCTTTTTATACGATGGCCCAGGGCCTACAACCTGTATGAGATGGCATAAGTGGTCACACTACACAGTGCAACGTTCACCAATTCTATCGTGAGAACATCCACACTTTATCAAATTTTCAAAGGACCATTCGTCAACCGACGTTTCGCCTGAATCACAACAGGCATCTTCAGGGTGTCTTGTTAATAAATTTCCGTTACGAGGGGCAGTGCGAGCACGTTTGTTCGTATCGGAAGCTTATTACCAAGTGAGGTCTGGTAAGTCAAAATCTAAATTTGGGTACTTTGGTCATTATTGGCCTTAATGATTTTTGGGAATTTCGTATTAAATATTGGGTGTTCCCGGCCGTTGTTTGTCTGGTTTCTCATATCTGAGGTAAGACATGAGAAAATTATTTTCAAAATAAATTACAATTATTTGCCACTACGATGTTCACATTCATGCACTTGAAGTGAAAAAATATTACATTATTGTATTATATGTGATTATATTACATACAAAAATATTACATTATTGACCATTCCCTAGCTTTGTCCGGTAAGAAGAAAGCGGGGCAAAGTTCCTGACAAGCCCGTATTACAAGCCTCAATATGATATTCCAAATAAATATATATTTTTTAGTTTAAAAAAGGTTGCTTACTTACTAGAAAAACTTATTTTGTGTTCATTATTTGCATTATAACAACACACATACTTTTTGCGTACATTCTTTTGAATGCGGTCTAGCTATAGTCTATAGGTATGTCTATCTAAGTTATAAGTAGAGGGAAGTTTCTTATAACTATTGGATAAGTTAAGACGAAAACTTGGGACTATGGAATTCTGCAGTTTTTAAATATTTTTTTTCAATTTTGTCTGTATTTTCGATTTTGCATCGAATAAAATTTCTCGATGTAAGCACTAGTATATACGGTCATCCAAATTTTTTCAAACTTGCAGTGATGAAAAATATTTAGGTAGGTACTATTAATCAGATACCCAGTTGTGAGAAAATAAAGTTAACTTTAATTCAAGTGCGATGGTTTCTCAAATGTATCATACACGATATTCGAAGTTTATGTCGGAAATATATTTATTGGTTATGTTGACTAATACAAGACCTCGACAAACAAATTTTATCTGAGCTATTGACAAATTAACGGTATATATCCGAGTATCATATATAATATCGTGGGCCCGAAGAGGATATAATCGATTTGCTTGCTGTTGAGAAAAGATAATTACTTACCACAGTGGTGTGTCGATGTGTATAGACACGCATTTCTCAATAACAAAATGGACGCGATGGCGTAACATCCAATGTCTCTGCATTGGGGTCGTGTTGCGACAGTTTACCTGATTTGTCGATTCTGTACCTGATGTGGAACAGAATTGAATGTGTGTATTAAGGAGCGAAATGTTCGAATCGATAATTAACGAAACGAAACGATAAAAAAATTATCGATTGGGTCGATAATGTTATCGTTTGTGTAATCGATAATGAACGATATTAATCGATAACGGCGTTTGTTATCGTTATTTGTTTTTAATACACAATTCATAGATATCTATTAATATTGTGTAATTTTGTACGACCTCGAAAATTAATGTAAAATTTCGTTATTTTCGTATGCAATAAAAAAAATTAAAATTTATATATTTAAAATTTATATAAAATAATTAAAATTTATATATAAATAAAACTAATATAAGTTAAACACCACTTATATTTATTTTCAAATCCTACCGGATTAAACAGTTAATATTCTCCCTGAAGAAGCTACGGTCGTAGCGAAACCCAGTTGGATTTGAAAATAAATATAAGTGGTGTTTAACTAAGTTAGTTTTATTTATATAAATTATAATGTCACCACCAAGTGCTTGCTTCCTTCGAAAATTAGAAAAAAAAAGAAAATTAAAAAAAAAAAAAATTTAAAATTATCATGGACTACACTACAATACTTTAAATATGAAATGACCAGAGACACAATAGAGAAGCTATTTGATGGTAGTAAGTAGTGGTCACGATGCTCGTCTAGTGATCTGGAGGTCGGCAGTTCGGGTCTCACCCCAGGACACCAGCAAGTTAGTCCTATTTTCATAGCACAAGCGTTTAGCTTAGTTTAAAAATAGTACCGAAGAATATTGATGCGATACAATACATAATCTGTGTTTGCATCTCCATTCAATAGAGATGCGAGCACCGATTATTTAAACTGTATAACTGTGCTAAAAAAATATTTAAATTGCCGGAACATTAAATAATGAAAATGTCCTTCAAATCTTTAATGTAGAAAATTACGAAAATTGAAATTGCAAAAATTGCATCTTATTTTAATCATTTTTTAAAATGCATTGATGCATTCATAGAAAGATATAAGAAAGTCTTTAATAAGTTTCTTTATCTGCCTCTGATTCTGTGGAACTTGCAATGAGAGTCTCTGAAGGACCAATGCCAAATATCGTTTTAACAAACAATCAAATCATTCGTTAATGATCACTATCGTTAGACAATGAACAATAATGAAATTATCGATTATCGATAATTTCATTATTGTTTATTATCGATATCGAACGAAACTCAATAATAAAAAATTATCATTATTGTTATCGGAAATTATCGAAAAATATCGATCATTATCGTTATTCAATCGATATGAAACGGAGATTTCGATCCTTAAAATATTACTTGTTTCATTTTTCATACATATTTATATTCAAATCTTTATTTACTAATGACAGATTTTTTCCAGCTAGTTTTAAACAATTTTTAACACAGATTAAATAGCATATTTAAGGATTATTAACTAAAATGTATTTTCTAAAATAATAAATTGATTATTTCCATTTAACGTGCCTAGTAGGTATATAAAAAACACTTAACAATGTAATTTATATTAATTATAATGTAATTTTGTTTTATTAACTGCATTTATTATGAGATTTTTGAAGAATATTATTGCTTGTGTTAGCGACATCTATAATTTACATAGTCAAACATTTTGACAAATCGACAATATACTCGTATAAAAATTGATTTACGTTATAACATTGATAAATCTGTTTCAAATGTCAATTTATTCAAAAAAATTCTCTCAGAAAAATGAAATCTATGACATATTAATCCTATTTTTTGAGTTTAAGTTAATTGGGTAGGGAGAATTTGGTGTATGAATTTTGGCAGATTCTTAAAAATGTTTTTATTTATTCATTAAATCTTTATTTTATCTTTATTTTTTAAAGATTTCTGAAATTTCTTTTTACTTTTTCATCATTTTCATCATCAGAGTATTTAAAAATTATTTTTACATTTAGATACATTTAGAAATATATTTAGAAATCTGCACAATGAAGAATTCATAATAAGCAAACGGCGAATTTTATCAAAAAATCGTACGCTGCATCATAAATAATGTACCTAGTGTTAATGTTATCAATCCAAATATAAAAAATCGTACGCTGAATAATGTACCTAGTGTTAATGTTATGAGTAAGACGTTTGCAAAATTTGAAAAAAATTTGATCAATAGTGTTCGAGATATGATTTCCAAAAGCGTGAAAAGGGGAATTTCGAGAAAAACGAATAATGAAATTCGTTTTAAAATTCATACACCACGTTAGATTTAAATAAACTTACCTCAGCCACGCTATATTTACATAGCTTTTTAATTAATGAGATTTTTGAATGACTAATGACTCAAATTATTTTTTGAGCTTTAAGGTATAAGATAAAACCAAAAAAAAAGATTTTTTTGAAAATGTCAAGGTGGCGTAACCCCTTCAATAGTATTGGTGGACATTATCGTTCGTGCTCTCTTGAAGAAAATGCCATTACTTTACACATTAAAACCTTTATCCTTGACGGTGGTTCAAATGTTAGCTGATGCATAAATGATGCACTCATCTCGTAGTTCTCCAAATCTTCCATTCAACATATTTCATGGCCATAATTGCTAAACTTTCCAAAACTTGCAACCCGGTGTATTAGAATTTGGCCGAACAATTGCAAACTGTTGAAGCGTAGTCAGAAGCTCGTGAATAATTGAAGATTAATTACTTTTTGATGCATCAATGTGCATCAAGTAGTTTCAAATAACGCTAGCAGAACCTCTCGAATAGAAATAATTACGAAAAAAAATTAAAACAGAAAATGAAATTTTGTTGGCCGTTGAAAATAATGTCATACAGCAGGTACACACGAAAACCATTTGCCATATTAATATAATGCCAATATTTTAAATAGTTATTTTATTGTTTACCCTGAAAAAGGAACGGTGGTTCTGAAACCGCTTTGTGTTCACAAAAATATAGTAGTTTAAACCAAGTGAATTTGTCTTTAATTTATTATAAAATTCTTTTAAACAATCATTAAATTATATGGAGCCATCTGTGGGCTACAGCTCCGCCAACATTGTTAATCAATAAAGCGTCTTCAATATTATTGATCAACAGTATTAATAGTGTGACACGCAATCAGCGCGCGGTTCAGGCAACACGCAAGGATCAAAATTACACATTCTTGACATTTTTATATTATAATTAATAAAGCAAATAGTCAATTTTTAAATAAAAAAATGGTTTTCTATTCAAAAATTTTCAGCTCAAAATCCTGCAATTATTATGTCCAGCGATTTTTCACGGGTGTACGGCCGGTAACATTGTATTGAATAAATTTGTTGAAATTAAAAATTATATACCTATTAAAATGTACTTATTAAGGTTGTTCCTAAAATGTATTAAAATTTTACTGTAAATAAAATTTCTGGCAATTTTAAAACAAAAAAAAAAAACCCAAATCTCACGATTCATCGTCACGAACATTTTTGAGATTTCATTTAGTTCCGTTTCTTTCTGTTCTCCGTTCAGCGTTCAGCTCGCTTTGAAAAATAATTAAGCGCTTGCGCTGTCTTTTAGTTTCTTCAGATTTGAACTAAATATTTGTGCTCTGTAACGTGAAACACGCAAACATGGAACAATGCGTGCGTAAAATACACCTCAATGTAATATTCCACTGTCGTGGCACGATGCGCGATGACGTGTTATATACATTCACGTATTGCTTACTCGTACCTACGTGATCTATATTATGTTACGTGGTCTATATGATGTTAATCAATATGACTTTAATTAAAGTTTTATTAATTAATTAAAATAACAGGACATGAATTTAGTTGGAGATTTATTCTGTAATTCACAATAATTTTGCACTAAGTACCTACTCATCTGTTGAATACTTTATTCGCTATTGAATAAGTACTCTCTTAATTTATTGTCTCTGATTTCACTTACTGTAAGTCTTGTCTCGCCTGTCAAAACTAACTATTTATTCAGCGCAATGCCATCGCTTACTTATAATTTTACCCGACGTTCTCAATGTTTGTGGCATAGTTTAGATATTTCTGAATTGTACTAGAATACTCGAAAGACTTCGATATTCGAATTTACATCAATAATGTTAACTGAATTTTGAGTAATCTGCATTTAAACGATCAGTGATCACATGTCTGGAATACCAAATAAATCTGTTTCAAATTCAATTTTCTGTCAGCCATAAATCTATTCATTAATATTTGACTCACTTCTTGACCAACATATTGATTTCATTGGCAAAAGGTATACAGTATGTCCGTATTCTATAACTTATTTCCTTTTCCACAGAAAGGCCTGGTCATCGAAATCGGAAGATTGACCCATTCTTTACCCTTTCCTGAGCGATCAAAATCACTCATGGCATGCACATGTGCTCTATCACTAAAAACATCGTTGACATCGTGAAATGTCTCACCAGCATTCTCTTAGTTGAACAGCGTAATATGGCATATAGATATGTGTATGGTTTTCAATAGGCATTTTAATTTCCTAACCCAATTAAAGAAATCTATTATGACAAATATCAATTAAACATCAAATTCAAAAAAATAACCGTCGGATTTGTTACCATGGCTAGTATAGCATTAGAAAAACTGACCCATAAAAACCATGTTTTTATTATGCTCCCTTTCTTTGTAAAATATAACAACAATAAAAGACGAATTAAAACATATAACATAACACTAAACTTACAGTAATTTAATTTATTTCTAAGATGTCAGATGTTTTGAGCTTTGATAAGACACTTCATGCTTTAAAGATTAAATTCATCACTTCATCAGTCAATTTAGATTTTCGAGATTGGTATGTATACTGACGGAGTAATTCAAATTTAAAAAATATTCCGCGACGTTATCGGGCCGCCGCTGCTAGTAATCAAACTTTTGTAATGATTTCAATTTGAAAAAAACAATAAAATTTCTAAAAATCCTAAATTATACTATAATTATTAATTTTTTAACGAAAATTTGACAGATCTTCTTGATCGTCGCCACGAGTCTACTTGCCAAGTTTCAGCTCGATTGGATCACGGGAAATGGGTCAAAATTCGATCCAAAGTTTTTTCGACGGCAAGCCGGCAAGCAAGCAAGCAGACGCCACGAGTTAATATACAAAGAGAGTAAAAATTAACGTTTCTATTTTTTTCAACCCAAAATAAGTGTATTCTGTAATATGTTATTCCCTTAATTCTTTTAAAATATTTTTATGCCTCTCTATCAGGCTCATTAACGAGCTATTGACCTGTTTATTAAAATTGTATATGTCGGAAGACCTCAAAAGAGATGGGCCGATGATATTGTCGCTGTGGGGGGAAAGAAATGGCTACAATTAGCCAACAATAGGGAAGAATGAAAAATAAGGAAGAGACCTATATCCAGCAGTGGAAAGACGAAGGCTGATAAAGAAGAAGAAGAAGAAGATGATAGTAATATTATGCATGGGAATGACCAATTTCATTCACAGATGGCGGTAGTAAAAATACAACTCACATATGAAACAAGATGTGCAGGGGTGACATATATACAACTTCCAAAAATTTTATAAATATGATAGTATCTCATGTGTGTAATTGGTGAACGTTACATTGTGTAAAGTGATCACTTCAGCCAGCCGTACGAAAGGTCGCAAGACCTATAAGCACCAAAATAGTTTCGTCTCTACGAGACACCTAAAAATATCATTAATAAATTTGTATTATTACGATAAGTCAATGGAAGTGCACTCATTATTCTATGCATAACACAACAAATGTATTTCGGTCCATATCTTAATAATCGTTGTCTCGAGAAAAAATCGTCTCCACGGAGTCGCGCCCTTACTTTGGAGGCTTTTAAAAATCATTTTGGGGTGCCGCAGGTGGTCGTGCTGCTCTTACCATTGTCGTCTAAGTATCGTTTAAGTCAAGTTATCGAAATTCTCAAAATTTGCGCAGTATTTATTTTGACATCAAATTTCTCGTGAAAAATGAAAAAATGTAAAATTACAGCGGTTGAGAACACCTGGATCCCCATTTTTTTTTTATAATGATAGGACGTTAGAAACTCTCTCTCTACAATGTGTTTTGAATTAAATGGGATCCATTTTAGATTTATATACCCTGAGCAAAATATAGTTACCCACCCCAGGTTGGAAGTAAATCTGAATTTGATAAGATTAAGATGAGCCTAAATAATAGATAGTATAAGTAAAAATAATACATAAAAATAGATCAATTTAATCAAGATAAATATAGATGTCTTATAGATATGAAGCTCCTTTTTTTATATGGGAAAGTAGGTAAGAAAGTCTTTTTGGGTGTCCATAGGGCTTACGACCTAGCCTGTGGCTGACTTAAGTGATCACTTAACACAATGTAACGTTCACAATTTTCAGAATTGGTATATATGTTTTACATGCACGCCTTGTTCCATATATGTAAACAAATTATTAACAAATGTACTATAATATCTGAATATTATTTTAACTCCTTTTTAGACCAGTTTTTTGTGTATTCAGAATTTATTGGGTATGTTCAAATATTTAAAGAACACAATACTTACATCATTAATCAAGATGTATTATAATTATATAATGCACCTTGATTAATTGAGTCTCCCTGAGAATAAAATCCAGTATTCTGTTCTTGAAAACTTTGAACATCCTTAAAATATTCTGTAAGTTTTAATTGTTTGAAAGTTTTTCATTTCGTATGCATGAAATGGCACATAATCGAAGGTTCCCGTGCGGATTGAAATTTTTTGGAAGAAAGAAAATAAATATGTGTTTGGAACTCGAACTCGAGAACTGGATAAATTATGCGAAAAGAGCGTGTGAAAGATCAATATAATTTTGAAATTTGACGATGTCATAGATAAAGCGAAACAGACAGCGACGAGCGATTTCAGTGCTATTATTTGACCATTGATAAAGTACCTACTGATAATGAGAAGTGTTGGATAGTGATCAGAGCGATACAAATAACAGAGTGTGAATCAGAATTTCTAGATACAAGTGGAAGATTCTCGAGTGACTAGTGTGAGATTTAGTGCGAATTACAGAATAGATCTCCAGTTCAATTTCTGCGGAGTGCTTTTAGTTGATTAATAAAATTTTAATTAATATCAAGGGTTTGATTTGTTTCCCACCGCCACAAAATGAATAAATTAGCATCTTTCTTGAAATAAGTAAATCCGTTAATATCACAGATGGAATAATAAATGTTAAGGCGGTCGTAGAAACACGAGATTAGTCAGTGATCAAAGCTTTCGAAATTATCATACCCTGGATTCTAGGAAGGGCGTCCCGGGGGTGGGGGAAGATAGACACCCCCATAAGTATGGCAAAGGTGTCATGTGGCTGCGACCACATGTTAGTTCATAACCGCTATTCTCGTTATGGCTCTTAGGGTCATTTTAGTAGAGCTTGGTTTCATTTTGGAATAGGGGTTGAAATCTGATTACTCGAGGCTGTCATAATTCTGAATGCGGTGTTCACGACAAGGTCTATATGTCTCTCGACAATAATTTTATCATATCGAAATTATAAGGAAGGGTAGGTAAAATTATAATTGTTAGTTATTCAAAAAAATTTCACTTATATGTTAAATGTTTGTGAATATTAACATGGATTATATGACTAAATTACAAATGACAATTTTTACACACATTCAATATTATATAATATATTTTTTAAACCTAATCCCCCCCAAACTAGCTTATTTCTTTTACCAATATGAAATTTATCACAAATTTATTTAAATAAAGTTAAAGTACTTCTTCTTAAGGCACGTTGAGGGTGAAATTTTAAAATGAAGTTATTTGTCAAAGTGTGATTTTTATAATGACATCTTATTTTATTTAGTATTATTTTTATGACAAATTTCATATTGGCATTAAATGAATTTCGTATTAAGGAGAATGTCCTTTACCCTGACGTCCCCTCACTGTCTTCCTTCCCATCCAAATTCTATATGTACTCTCTTAGAATGATCTATTTTTATATTTTAAATGAACTTTCTAATTATATGTTTGCTTTATGTTATCTTACTGATTTGTTGTTTTATTTTATTTTATGTTTTTGCTTTTCTTTGATAATTTTTAATAAAGTATGTTTTGTGAAGGAGGTTCAGTGGTCGCATGGCCCTTTCCACGACGCGACACAGAGATGACCTTTAGAGTAAAAAATTTTAACCTGATGACCAACGACCGTTATGGGAGCTTTTATCCACAAAATGGTCCCAGTGGTGGGTGTCCATTCACTGTTCAAAAATTCACAGTCACAATGCTTCTAGAAAAATTTTCACACTTATTATTCAATTTCTTAATTAGTACCAAATATCTCCACGCATTCGTCCGTGGAACACTTTTTATTACGCTATTTCTACCACATCGATCACTTTCGAGAATATTCCGCTCAATTTTACACGTAGGTACTCGCTCGATATCTGTCACTAGATTTAAGTACGCTGGCTACTCTGCACTCGCTAAGATTTATCGCTGGTAATATCGCACTTGTTAAACGCCAAACAATGACAGCACTGCAGTCGCCGGCCGGTCCTCTTTATAGATAAATGTCGCGTCGTGATGATTCGAGAATTTACCACAGCTCAATCATTTCAAGATATTTCGATAGTGCGTACTTCATTCTAATTCTACCATTTCGTTACAATATTTTCAGACATGTTCTAGACGTCGAGAGTGTAAAGAAGTTTCACAAATATTTCTCGACTTCGAAGATGATAGGGATAATCATATTACCTCAGGAAAAACTTAAGTTTTAACATAGATATGTCACAGTGAGATTAAACATTTTAATATTAATGTAGTAATATAAGTATTGCGCAATCAGTTTATGGTTACACTTTCGAAAGACTATTAACTATTTGTATATATCTATCGTATATTAAAATTTCGTTTTCGCATGAAGAGAAATAGCATAGGTTGGTATTGTAAAACTTGACGTGAATTTATTTTTGGGGATATCATTGATCGACAGGACATTTAAGTCCATTTGTGAAAATATTGTGATGAAGTCCAATTTTACCATTACGGTAAAAACTTTAATAAAAAGGTTACTAAGAAACTTTATAGTTGTATTTGAACAATTGATATCCCATACTGCATCTAAATGCAATAATAAAGGCGCCAATACGGAAACTTTTACTATTATTGTAATGGCACATTTGTCTGGAAAGTATCTTCTGATGGAACGTAGTTTCCTGATCGTAAACGGCAACGTGGCACATTAAATTCACTCTGTCAATAATGGCACAATGGTGATGATCTCCGTCGTAACTGTGAAGGGTTATTGCATCGCCAGCAGCCGAACGTTATCCAAAACGTGCCAGAACGTCAGCGTAGATTGAAAATGAACGTGAACGCACCCAGCGAGCACGCGTCCACGCAGGGCACTTCATCGATCTCTCCTCGACTTTGACCGCGTCGATAGTAATACGCGCACACTCCTCGACAGCGAAGGTTTAAAATCACTTTAACTTTTTGTAACTTACATGAAAAAAATTAGTTTGATAGATTTTCTTTCTATACCTGTGTATCTTACTGCTTGCTATACTTAAGAGAATAATTCATGATACCTACTTAAAGTGGGTCCCATTCACAGATGCATTTAGCTTTATATGCTAGATATATTCCAAATATTCGTATTTGTATTCGTTTAACTGACTAAATATAGTGAAGTATAATAAGTACCTACCTACCCGTGTTATGGAAGAAAACTCAAATATTTTTCATATATTTCTAAACATAAATGTCTTTTTTCAGCTGAATACATTTAGTTTAATGGTATGCCAACCTTTTTCAGTCATCCAAAAAATACGATTTCTCGATTTCCTACTCTTTGCTTTTATATTAATCATTGTTTATTATATATATATTTATTTAAATTGTTTTAATGATTGTTCTTTTCTCCTGAATATGTTTTATTTCTATTAATTTTTTGGTGTATTTTTTTAGTTTATTTTAAAACATGTTTTATGTTTATGTAAAAGTACTTGTAACTTTATATATATTGTGAAAGCCCATCAGGGCGTTGATGAATAAATAAATAAATCTTAGCAATATAAACTTCTCTTTCGGTAACGTTTTCCCCATTTGACGTGAACCGTTTTTTTGAAGCCATTTTCATGTTTGGAAACAAAAAGAAATGGAATAGTGCCAAATTTGGAGAACAGGATAAATGAGGCAGCAATTCGTAGTATGATTCGACCAGCTTTGCTGTGGCAATGCATATTCAACACGACCTGTGATTTTCTTTCCTTTCTCCAATTAGTCGGTGAAGATAATGCCTCGTGAATTCTAAAAAAATGGCTGATGAAACCATTTACGCATTCCTTGGAGCAGATTCCCCAAATGAAATCCATTGTTTTGACTGTTCACTCACGTGATGGATGTATGTTTTGTCAACCGTCACGAAACGCCGCAAAAACTTTTTAGGATTAAATATGTCCAAGCAGTGCTCCCTAGTTGTCATATGATTCCGCGAGTAAACGAAGTATCCATCTCGCGGATAGTTTTCTCATGCATAAAATTTGGCAATGTTTTGCCAAAATATTTGCAATTGCGAATACAGATTTTACTTTTTTAAATTCCTAATACCTTCATACATACCCGCAACCAATTATACTGGTGAGATTTTTTCTTCTGATCCTCTACTTTATACTGGCGAGCCTTTTTCCGATCCTCTAAACCATTTCGTATTAACCTTACACAGATTATCTATTCTGATACTGTACCAAATTGGATAAAAATGCAACAAAGTATGATGAAACGTGGCCCGAAGATAAATTCACCCTCGACATGCAGATCCCATCTACCGCTAATATTTGCAAGCTTCCCGTATAACATGTAATGCCCCCATTTTGCCATAAATTCGTGTTATGAGCGGTTATGCTCGGAGGAAGGGATGAACATGGATAATCACTCAAAGTCTAACAATACTTATTGAGGGTTGTTGAAGGGGAGGATAGTTGTTGGCGAGCGTGTTTCGCTAGTTCGTGCAACTTATTATTACGCCACAAATGACGGATATGAGTTTCTTATTAAACTGAAGCGTGACGCGTGGTTTCCAAAATTTGGTTGGTTTTCAAGACATTTATATTAGATTCTTAGTTTATACAATTTTAGGTAATGCATTAAAAATGTATATTGAATACCCTTTTAACCCATGTTTTAACCATACCATAATAGTTTTTAAATTATTATTAAACAATATATATTATAGATGTCTCATAGGGACGAAGCTATTTTTTTTCATATATGGGAAAGTATGTAGGTATAGAAGTCTGTTTTGGGTATTCACAGGGCTTAAGACATATTGTTCGGCTGGCTTAAGTGATTACTTTACACAAGGTATGATAATATAAAAAAATAAAAATATTTAAAAACTAAAAACTGAAATATATAAAAAGGCTTCTAAAAACCTGTTAAAAATTAAAATAATTTTCAGACGTATTCAAGCAAAATGTAAATAATTCTAAGAATATCATACACACCTATAACGAATATTGCTTTAAAAACTCCAATTAAAATATATATACTTCATTAGCAGTAGTGACATCTGTATTGAGCTATGGGAATGACAAATTTTTCCACTGCAGGTGGCGGTAGTAAAAATACAATTCACATTCGAAACAAGATGTGCGAGTTAAATATATTATATATATACAACGTCCAAAAAAAATTGGATGTGGTAGGTAGTGTGTCATGAGTGGAATTGGTGAACGTTACATTGTGTAAAGTGATCGCTTAAGTCAGCCTTACGACAGTTCGTAAGCCCTATTAAGAACCAAAAAATACTTGATATAACCATCACATATAAAAAATAGCTTCATCTCTACGAGACATCTATAATATATCTTGATTAATGTTGTCCCCCTAGTGATAAAATCCACTATTGCGCTCTTGAAAATTTCAAAATACCAAAAATATTCCAAATTATTATGCATATAATAATAAAATATAAATATACTAAATTATTATGCATATAATAAAAATATATAAATTTATGGGTCAGAGCTATATTCTTACTAACTTCAAACTAAGCTAAACGCCTTTACTATGAAAAAAGTCTAACTATCTACAGACTAAAATCTGGAATGAGGTTCGAACCCGCGATCACTGGATAACCTAACCTAACCTAACCTAACCAGGCAAGTGAAACACTAGATTATGAGACTTTTTATTGTTTTACTAGAGTATGAAGCAATATTCTTTTTAAAGTGCATATGATATTCATCCGAATGATTTACTTGACGTATATACTAGAATACGCCTGAAAATATTTTTTTTTTTATACTATTTTTATACCCTTTTTTACTCCATTATTAAATATGTTTGAACACAATTACTTGATTCTGCTTACAGAGCGATACTAATTAATTAAAATAAATATTTATGTAAAATAATGACTATCAATCCAGTAATTGTATGTCTTAGGCCCGGTTGTTTCAAATTCGATCAAAGTAAGCGTAGAGTTTAAACTGAAATTTTACGTTCTCCACCAATCAGACGATCCGTTTTCGTAAAAATCTATGCTTTTATCGACCGCTTACTTTGATCGAACTTGAAACAACCGGGCCTTAGAAGAAATTTACAAAATATTGTATATACAAATCATACGCTTTCAAATTTTAGATCAGCGTTGTATGGAAGATATAGCGTGACCGCAAGTAAAGACCAAAGTAAGTAGTGTCATAATAATAATTGATGCATGTCCAGTAGCCCTTATAATTACCACCCTTTTGAAGGTCTTCCATCAGGTTGTTTAACCAGCAATTTCCAGCCGGATAATTGCAAGAAATTAAAGGTTCTTATTCAATTACAATTTTGAGACGTTGGTGAAAATCTGAGTATAGCGTGCGCAAAGTACGGCGTCTTGAGAAGTAGGTACCCGCCTAATCAACATGACCGCAATTTTTGAATGAATAGGTCTAGCAACACTGAAGGTAAAAATGCGCGGGAAGCGGACATAGTTTCCGTGCGTGTGTTTCCATGTTTTTAGCATTTTTAGATTAAAATAATTTCCAGCTTACTGTAATTAGAATAACCTTGGTTTATACACATTTAAGCCATGTAGTATGTTTAGTTTAGTTTGAAAAACAACTGTGAGAATATTAATGTAACACTTTTTAAGCAAATTTAAACACATTTTAGGTGAAAAATTATAAAAATTATGCATGATATACATCGAATACCATTAACCGATAAATAGTTTAATGAAAATTAACACGACTTATTTAACAACATTGGCTTTTTTTGCAACAAAACTCTGACACTTAGATTTCTCTTTAAAACTTTGTTAAAATCATTTAAAATATTCGAGTATTTTATTATCGAGTGACAAAATATTATTTTACTGGCACTGTAATATTTGTTAGAACAACTCTCCGTTTTCTTGAATATAAAATGTACCAGTTATATTATATAATTTGGTCCAAATCAGAAATAGATTAAATTAATTATTTTTATAAAAAATCACTGCAAGGGCGATGAACGGAATTCGCGTAATAGAAATCGAATAGCTAATATATCAAATATTCAATGCTAAATATTTCAGTGTGTTCTGAGTGTTAAATGATACCTCGTATTGCAACTGTTGTTACAAAAATACATGTTGTGAATAGCATTCATTGTAAGTCAAAAACAAAATACAAAGAATATTAAAAATAAACACTATATTATTTTGAAGGAAGAAATTGATCTAATTTTTAATTAGTAATTAAAAATAACTATCAAATATTCAATGTCGACAGCAGGTTTCTCATAAATATAGTTAAACTTTCGTGAAATGTCTACAAATTCACTGTACTAAGAGCCTAGGAAATGGAGACTGAATGCGGAAGTTTTTCCTAACATGTTCGTAGTAGAAAATATCTCTACACAATTAACAATTTGTAAAGAAAAATCAAAAGAATCAGTGACAAAGAAAGTTATTTTTGTGTCATTTGTTTATTGAGAAATCATGAATATATATATCTCTTCATTATACGACGCAATATTGCAACCAAATTCATATAACTATATAACTAAATCAATTATAACATAACTTAATCTGATCAAACTTTACATAACCTAACCTGACACAATTGCTCGACATTGGGTTATATTATATATTATTAGATGAATCAATGCCTTCTACGATCAGATCTATTGCGCATACTTGAGCCTAAGTAATTAATATACCTAGGTACTTTGATCAAGCGATAAGGCTGTATTTCGATTCAATGCAGGTATTCTACGTGTGTATAGATATTTATATAGAATACAAAAACTACATATTGTAAAAGATCTCGTGAAGCAATCTCCAAATGAGTGCAATTATTAATAAAATACTTATAGATTTAGTTTATTCACAGTTATTATTTCGAGTCCAGAAAAAACTTACCAAGTACCTACTGCATATAAGTTATGATGTACTTTATTATTAAAGAGTTAAGGTTGTTATTACGGTCGTTAGGGTATTTAACTGTAACTGGTTGCAGATATTTTATACGAACCGTATGTTTTTCCGAGAAACGATTCTCGACGTTTCGTTGAATTCTTATTTAATGTCATCAGGAGGACGACCTTTACCCGCGGAGGTAGAAGGTGGACTGATTAAGGGGGGTAAGGTTTTTAACTTTTTATTTTATTTTATTTTTAATTTTTTAAATGAATGTATAACATCGCAAAAATATTGTGTCAAAATTTCAAGTCAATCGGAGCAAAATTGACGAAATTATGAACATTTGAACGATGCTCAGACTGATCATCGGGACCTGCTCGGTCAGCTAAGAGACGCGCTCACCTGAGGACTACCGGACGTGCTATTGTATTGGAAGAGTTTTGGAAGAGTCAAGGACAAAAAGATGCTGATGATGAAAGCTCTTTGCTGTGTGAACATGGCATCGACGATTATGTGTAAGGATAAAATAAGTGTCGAGTTTTATTTTGAATTTTACAGTGTGCAAAACTTTAAAGCGTTTTCCCCATATCTCACCTTTTCAAAGTCGGTGTCCATCATAACTTCAAAATTACTGCACCGATCCTTTTGAAATTTTGAACGCTATTTCTGTACATAATTTACGAGGTAACGCTGGAGACTTTTTTTCAAATTTTTTAATGATTTATATTTTTTAATAACAAATTAGTCGATTTTTTCGCAAAAACAGCGTTTTTCCCTTCAAAGTGTTCCAAAAAATTGAAAAATTTAAATTTCAAAAAACTCTCCCAGCGTTACCTGGGAAAATCTATTATCTAACGAATGAACTTTGATTTTTTGATTTCAGATGACCCAGCACCAAGTTATTATGGACACCGCAATTCTACTTTTTTCCGAGACACGTCCGAATAATTGCTGCCATTGCCGTATTTTTTAATATTTCTTCTTGAAAATTTTACACAATATTTTTCAAATGTCATACTTTAATGTATCATTTGTTTTAATAAAGTTATTTTAACTGTGTCGTCACAAAAAATTCACAAAAACATGCCTATTTTTGTACGAATTAACCTTACCCCTCCCTTAATGCTTTCGAGGGCGTAAATTGATGACGTTGAATAAGAATTCGACGAAACGTCGAGAATTGTTTCTCGGAAAAACGTACGTATAAAATATCCGCAATCAGTTACAGTTAAATATGTACTTTATTATTGATTAAATATTGTTTCTATAGCTTTCTTAAGAAACCTATGAATTGATTTGTTCTTGGTTTTTTTTACAGCATGGTCCTGATTAATAGAATCTTCGTAATCAATTTATACATCATCGAAATTGGCTGCCATTCAACAATGTTCAACATTAATAGACAATTATTATTTATTAAAAAAAAATTCCAAATTTATCAAAAAATACAGTTTTTAAAAACCGATAAACCTATATTCTACGATTCTAGAGGCTTAACCTGAAATGATTTTTTTTCAAACATAGAAATGTTAAAGTAGCTTGTTGATCTTGTGGTTAGAACACCACTTACTCAAGACCAGCAAGTTAGTCCAATTTTCATAGCACAAGCATTTTGCTTAGTTTGAAAATAGTAAGAATATTGATGTTACACGTATTCCGTGTTCGCATCTGTATTTAAAAAAAATCTTGCTGTTGTAGTTATTTATTTTATATTTTAGAGATCATTAACAATTTGAATGGATAACAAAGGTAGAGTTAATGAAATATGTTAAAATAATAAATCATCGTTAAATATATAAATACTTATTACTTGTTAAATGCATATAATGCAATGTGACTCATCACCGTAGCCTAAAAATACTACACTGAGTACGAATAGTTCACTGATAAAGCACTTTGAATTATGTCTGTAAGATTGAGGTTACAGGTTACAGTATATGTCTGCGATCTAACTGCTTACAAAACATAATGTTATCATTAAAATTAAATAATAATGAATTGAAATATTTTCGATGTTTTTTGCATTGTCTTCAATAATAAACTTTATTACTGTTATTATTAATTAAGTATTATAGTGTAAATTAAACAAAGTTGTCTTAATTAATTAATTAATCTTTTTAAAGTAATTTTTTTTTTTTAAATTAAAAGGTTATACACCAAAATTGAGAAATGTTGAAAATATATAAAGAATATATAGAGAATAGAGAAATGGAAAGAAAATAAAAAATTACTTAATTCTTGCTCTTATGTATCATGTACTCCTGTCCACAAACACAAGTATTACTTTTCTGGGGACAGTTAAACATGTTTAAAAAAAAAAGTAATATTCACTGTAACATGTATGTAATATTTTTATATTCAATAAAAAATTCTATAAATAAAAAAATAACCAAGGACTACAAGTTAAGTAAAATATTATTAGTAAAAACAATAAGCATGAAATATAAATTAACAAGAAAGCATAGCAATGATTAATCAAAACTGAATAATTATTTTGAACTTCCAAAAAAGCGTAGATTTTTTTTTGAAAAAGTTGATGTATTTTATTTAAATATCATAATTATAATATTGAGATATTCCGATTAAACGTGAAAAACTTTCACAAACACTCACCCTCTTAACGAAATTTTCCATTAAATCTTTGGTCCTATTTCACTAATAACATTCCGTATATAAATTAATACCGTCCTTAAGTGTTTGGATTCGATTTGGGCACAAAATTGATGTCTCTAAAATGGTTACTTACGCGTCCAGGAAATTTCTGGTTTAATAATTCGATTGCTTCCCAGATGGCACGTAGCCCCACCCTGCTGAAAATAGACATCGTACTAGTAGAAAGTATCAATCCTAGGTCAAAAACAGTAGGCATCGATCGATAGTGCTGTTCATTGTTATGTTACAGTGACAAAAGCTTCATTTTCATTTCAATTTTTAATCAACAACATATGTGAAGAGGACTTTTGTCGAACTGCTTCCGGGAATTTTCTTAATTTTGTAGTGAATTTTCACCAATTTAATTCTCTGCTGAAACGTGTATCGACACATTTTTACTAATTGTAGGGGAAGGGTGTACAGAATGACACACGGTAAGGTTTTTAAAAAAATAAATTTTTACGACGTATGTTTAAGAAACGTATTGGATTAAATAAGAAAATAAAATATTTTTTGACATTTAAATATAGATAGAATTAAATAAAAAAATAATCCCTTTACTTTCTATTTGTCGGCCATGTTGATTTACAATTAGTTCTAATATTGCCTCGGAATATGATGGTTTTGCCCATCGAAAGTGCTTAGGCTTACATAACTTAAATAAGTGGTATAAAACGTTGTTTATAAATTATTGTGTTAATCATAAACTTCCACGCTGTAAACGAAACAACGCTTAATTAATTAATAATAAATTAATCACACTTGAAAAATAAATAAAACCATGAGGAGTTAAATATAAAAAATATAAATATATTTATTACCTTGGAAATTTTAATAAAAAAATCTTTACCCTCCGCAAATAACAAAACCACGTATGCTCTTGGCAAGCAGCGAACTGAATTGCTTCTCCACGTTCAAAATTGCAGGAACATGATTTTGTATATCGTATCATCTGACCCGCCTACGTCATTTTGTACACCTTTCCTCTTATAATATTTGGAGCGTACGGAATACAAAGGGCTGATGAAATTTTCGCAAAAAAGGAAAGGACAGGAGGAAGATCCATCCCTCAGAATTACCGTGGCCACCGGATGCAAGTACACAATTTGTGGAAGGGTATGTAATTCGAGAATAGGGCTCAGACATAGAATTGATAAAACATCGTAGACGTCATCCTCGTATCGAAGGACTGCCGAAGAATTAGTAAAATAATGGTTAATTTGGGAGTAAGAGAAGTCCCATAATCCATAGGGTTTCGTTGTACATTTGTACTCCACATACATTGTTTATTTGAACCTAGAACAGGAATCCAGATGAGATTACCTACATCCATTCTCATAATCATAAACGCACAGGGTTGGAGAAGAGGGATCTACCACTCACCCAGGAATGTTCTATCGGTCCTACACTTTCGCCACCCATGTAGCCATGCTCACCGTCCTACTGACACTTGTTTGAGTACGAGCGAGACGGGGAAGCGTCTATACAAAACCTTTTCTCCGTCTCTGAGGCGCAGGGATAAATACCTAATGGAACATACTTTGGTATCCATTACGTGAGAATTACAAGTTACACGTATACATGTAGTGTTACAGTTGAAGTACAAAATATGAATGCACAAAGTTCCATGAAAAGACAAAAATAAAACCCTCTTTTCGGTTTTTATCACATTTTTAAAGAAATTTTCACTCCCTCCACTTTTCTCAGTATGCACCCAAATTAGAATTTTTTTTTAAATATTTTAATAAAAAGGTTATTTTTAAATATTTTTATTTTTAATATTAATATTAATAAAAAGATTATTTATTAATATTAATGAAAAGTTTATTTAATAACTCGGTCAAAAGAAATCGCAGAGCAGTGAGAACTACTTTTTGCGCGTAGCACTCGTCGTTCTTCTTCGTTACTCAACCAACAGTGAGTCTGTCTTCTTCTTCTTCGTTACTCAATCATCCGTGAGTCTGCCGCCAGGCTAAATTATATTATATGCACAGGGTTAAAATGATCCCTGCGTGATTAAACACGACAACAATACGCTTACGTGTTTTCTTAGTGTAATTTATACGGTGTTAAGTCGTGGACGGCGCTGAGGAATTAATAACACTAGTCCCGACTCGGAAATATAATTTGGGTCGGGCCTTGGAAAGGAAACGATAAATTTGCCTTTTAATTAACGCTCATTATCCCAAATCTGTGATCACTGATTTGGAAATGATTTAGTCGAACATTGAATGCGGCGATTTCAATTGTTTTATATTACACGCGATGTGTGATTTGTTTCAGGTCACGTGGGTGGAGAGTGGCATGTTAGTTTTCACGAATTCAAATTAAAATAATTTTTTGTTACTACAGGGCCTGACGCCATCTAGCATATTCCTTTTAAATATTTTTGGGAAACATTTTATCTAAAACGATGGTCGTTTCCAACGAAACAAACTAGATGTCTCACATAGAATCATACATAGATCAAATTCATTTTAGTTTTTTTTAAATTAATTAATTTATCTATTTAAATTTAATTTTTATTAGTGATAATAGTGCCTGTTCACTTGAATAATATTGTGACGAGGTGCGCATGATATACAACATTATTGCTTACATTATTATTTCAATTTATTTTTTGTTAAGTTATATTAGATCCTTTTTTATTTTTATTCTAATTATTTTAGTTTAGTTTAATTGTTTAAAGCTTTTTACAGAAAATACATTGATTCGGATTTCAAAACATTCGAACTAGAAATGAATTTAAGCTTCTTTTTAACGAATTTTTGAAGTGCCTACAAATAAAAAATATTTTTTAAATCTTCGGCGTCTTTCAGTGAAATAGAAAAGACGTTGAAAGTCATATTATACATATACATTAATACAAATAATATAAAACGAAAACAATGAGAAGGTCAATGTCCAAATTCCATTAAAGTGTCTGTCTTTGCGCAAAAAAACGGAAAACTTTAATCAAGCGTGTTAATTCGTCAGAAAAATGCCGATTAAGCGATTATTTAATTTCCGCATTAAAAACCGGGCAATGTCTAGAATATTGCCAAGGTATTGGCTCAATGGCACTTTGGTTTCGTTTGTCGCGGTCTATTGGCGGTGCGAAAAAAATTGCCACAAAAAATAATCATTGTTTCAATTATTTTTAACTATTTTACGTACCGAGCATCGCATTGATAGAAAAATTAACTTCGAGAACCGACGAATTTTTTTTATAGAAATCCCTTCTTCCTTTCATACATTTCTTAATTCATATATATATATATATATATATATATATATATTATTATATATATATATTCATTATTCCTTGAGTTACTTGCCGATCTTCTTCATTTTGTATCCTATCCGTTCAACGGACGTTGGGTACCATATTGGCTATGAGAACTTTGTTAACTACAACCTGAAACAGTTCTATAGCAGACTGGCCAAACCACTGTCTCAGGTTTTTCAGCAATAATTTTCTCCTTGTCACAGGGCCTAGACTTCTGGTAATCTTTCCCTGCATTTTAAGGTGTGAGATCTCGTACTACTCTGGATATTGAAGATTTAGGATTTTTATTGTTTTAAAACTTGTTGGTCTACCTGTCAAAATACTTGCATGGTCATCAAGTTAGTGATCGGAGATTCGACACTAGAGATATCAAGTAACTAATAATAAGAATATTGGAATGAAGAATATAGTCTCGTAAAATATAGTTTAGTTTTTCATCACATCACAGAAGAAAAAAATAATCGTTACATAATAAGTGAATAAATACACTACAAGTATTTGAAGATGTACATACCTTGTTAAAAGCCGCAACAACCGTAGAACTTGAATGAGAAGATGTATGAATGTGGCCGACACAAAAGTGGTGTGCCAGGATAGAAGAGTATGGCGTTCAATCCTCTCTGTCTACCCCTGCGGGGAAATGGCGTGATGGTTAGTTAGTTAGTTAGTTAGAATAGATGCATGGTTAATATTAGATAAAGATAAATTTGTGTTTTATTAAATATAGACACATATATAATAAAAAGAACAAAAAATAAAAGAAAGAACGTCTCGTAACGGTAAAGAAGGTTAGAGTTTTCTGGTTAGAGCTTTGTAAACATTTTTGATTCATCATCAAGGCAGGAATCCACCTGTAAAGTTTTTGCTACTAGCTACGAGACACCCTGTATTATAATTATTTTCAATAACTGACTGATTAAAATATTCTCAGCATAGTAATGATACTGTGAAATGCACTAATTACGATGAAAGGAAGCGTTAGGAACTATAAAACAATAACACAATATGTTTAAATTAATTCAGTTGTTGCATAGTACGTCATGGTCGGTTGACTCGATATTGAAGCTAATTATATTGTTATCAAAAATGTAATTTAACGATTCGAAAAATTGTAAACTGATTACATTAAGCGTAAAATCGGTTTGTGAAGACCTCGACCCTGAACATTACAGCGTTTAAGATAATTGTGTAATGCACTGAAGGACGTACGCATTGTAATATCAATTATGAAAACCATTGACCTCTATTGTAATAAACGTAATAAATATTTTTACATCATGATTACAAAAGCCTGAAGAATGTCATTACAAATTTGTTCAACATAATTAGTCCCTTGAATGAAACGTGGATAAAAGTTTGATATTTGGTTTTGCGGAAATTGCTGTCATTGAGATGGTTGTCACAAAAAATACTGATTAAACTGTACGCAGCCACAATAATACCAATCGCTCTAGGTATATGGAAAGTTTGATCTCTATTTAAATACAAGAAAACGGATTGTAAGTCTTAGAATACAAACGGGGATGCATTCTTATTTTAAAAATAACAAACATGACTTCTCGATAAACAATAATTGAATAACTAACAATGCAGCCAAAAATTATTGAACTGCATTCCTTTTAATTTATAATTTTTAATGGTGGGGTAGGGGTGGGGAGGAATGGAATTTTACAATTTTTTTAAAACTGTTTAATTTAAGTTGGAGAGCATTACATTTATATATGGGAAAGGGAGTAGTGTAAATAGAAAGAAAAGGGATGACGCCTTTGTTTTCCGCAAGGCCCTAAAGAAAAAATATGCAAAATTTGGCCTATAAGTTTTCCGCAGGGTTCTAAAGATATAATATGCAAAATTTAAGTCAAGTCTCTCTAACGGTACAGATGTGTATAGAAAATATATCAGGTTGATGGAGTGCGGAGAAGTGGAGGAGGGAAGGGAGAAATTTTGCCTATGTTTATTCATCGGTTCCTAAAGGATAAGTATGCAAAATTTGGTTCAGATCGGTCAGACCGTGTGGATTTGTATAGAGAATAGACAGACGGACATTGAGTTTTATAGGTGTGGATATTTGTGCTACACCTGTGCTGAAGCAAATATTGTGTACATTTTATTTGTAGATACATACTTGTTTATAAAATGATAATTGTACTTTGATTTAAAAATGCACACTTTAAGTCATTTGTCTGATTAATGATTACACGGTTCAGACTAAAATAAGGTGAGTAGGTAGTAGGGTTAGTGTAGGATGAACAGTATGGCGCTGATTGTGATCCTGTAGTAGCTGTACACATACTACTTTGACTCTGAACTTTTGTCACAAAGAGATGACAATTCTTGGGAATCATTCTTGATCAGAGATTGTTATCCATTTTTTTCGCAATCTTGAAGCGATTTGGACATATACTTCCTAGTCGGTAAGGTCGCTGAAGTTAAACAATAGTAATTTTATGTGACAAGATATTTAATCTTACGTTTACTCATGCTGCTATGCAACCTTGATTAATGCCCGGTGAAGTAGATATAGAAATAAACGCACCAGAGGGATAATAAGTGACTGGTTAGAACAAAGCAATTATCGGTAAGTAAAAGACAAATTTATTACAACTACCATTGAGAATAAGCAAAATAAAATCATTTTCCTGGGGATATACATGGCTGCATACTGTAAATATACAAGACATTGAAAAGATTATTTAAAATTTTTAATAGATCATTGCGATCCATTGTCAACATCTTTTATTTGGGTAGTTTTCTTATGTTTATTCAAGTTACACAAGAAATTTTCCTGAAACTTTTGGTTATAATAATAATGCAGAATACTTCAAATTACACGAAAGACCTAGATCCTCCCGACTATTTTACTGAGGAATATATTTGTACATTTGAAAATAGGCTGCTAATTGTAAGTATAGTATAATAACCTACTCGACATTGAAAAGATAATTTTTAATTTTAAAAAGGATAATAGTTATCCATTGTTACAATCTTATTTTTTGATAATTTTTAAATTATAATTCCAACAGATTTTGGTTATTATTCCGTCAACTACCCAAATAACCTAGATTTGGGACCGATTTACAAAGCACTATTTTTGTACATTTGAGAAAAGGCTGCTGGTGTGTATAGTTGTACTTGATATTGAAAAGATTATTGTAATTTTGAAATGGATCATTGCATCTCCTCTTATATTTGGATAGTTTTCATATTGAAAAGGATTATTTCCACAGTTTTTGGTTATTATTCGGCTAACTACTCAAAGGTCAACATCCCAAAAAGTTACGGAAAATCTTCTACCCGACGACTAACGTGAAGTTTTCCACAAGATTTTCGTGGTGTATTTTTCGAAAGATATATATTTTTCTCTGCATCTTTCAAAGCTAATCATCTTATTTTTAAAAATGTGTGATTTCATTAAAAATTAATAATTAAGACCGAAGTAGACGATAGTGTAGGTCATACGACCTACACTATCGTTTAGGACATACTACCGCCATTAACCTTCCTTGTGCTTTCCTCGTCTATAGAAGGGGTTTAATTCATCTTTGTACAATTTTATACTCTGTAGTGCTAACCCAAACTGGTAGCCAATGCATAAATTATCTTCAAATCATTGGACCGACGATCATTGAAGGAGGCAGCTGGAAGCGTAAGATCAAACATTAGCAGGAAGCAGCTTTTATCTCACAATGAATGACGTGGACTGAAAAAGCGGAAGATAATTTAAAAAATGATTTGATTAAATGAACTTTTTTTAATGATTTTCTCAGGGTTTTTAAGGGTGTTTCTGCTAACCACTAATCAAAGAATGAGCATAAAAATTCATACACACATGAATACGTATATAACTTCGTCAAAAAGAGCAAAATAATTTTGCCTTGACATTATTAATACAATTAATAAAAAATGAATTTTTTTCACCACTTTTGGTGAAAAAAAAGTTCAGTACACATTTTTATTAATTTAACGTATATAATAGTTTATTTACAAACGCATACTCTTATATCCATTACTCCAAGTAGAGTACTGTACGATGATGGACGCAACTGCCACCACCGAACGCGGATCGGAATAAAGAAATAAAGATTTTCCTTAATCTCCGCCAATATAGCGCATGGTCTAGGTCTAGACCCTCGAAATATCTTTACTACAACCATAATCTACTAACATAGTTGAAATTGTACTGACGGAGTCCGTCCTGATTCACGGGTTGCAGAGCTGTTGTAATCGAATGAATTCGGAAACAGCGCGAAATGTCTATTTCAAAAAAGGCTTTAACTTAAACTGCGGCTACGTCGAATTCGGAAACAAAGCTACACGTCCATTTCCGAAAGGCTTAAACTTTCAACATCGGATACGTCGTATTATTAGGAACCGCATAATAAAAGTCAATCTTCCAACAGAGAAAAGAGAACGGAACTCCGTGGTTCCTATTGTCGACTGGTTCGGATGGTTCGTAAGTTAAAATCCTGTCTAGCAGTTGAAGCAGAGTAGCCGAAAGCCAATTTCGACCAATTCATTATTTCGATCGGCAGTCAGCGATCATTAAACGTACAGTAGAAAACAATTAAGCTCTCAGAAATTAATCAGAATCTGCAAGCAATAGCTGAATATTTGTATGGAAAGGATCTTTGACCACTGCTAGGTCCAGAAGAAGAGATTGAGTGCCGCCACTTAGGAGGCAGTTAAAAAATATGTGGTTCAGACTCTCCTCCTCTTGTTGGCATCCACATATTGGAGAAACTAGGACATGGATTTTAGCAAGGTGAGAGCGGATGGAGCAATGGCCGAGACGCATCCTGCAAATCATTGACGTGTCTCTTGTTTAATCTAGTCCTGAAGAACCAGGCGTGAGTCAAATGAGCAAGAGGATAGCTGACTGGATGGAGGTATAGATTTTGACAATTTAGTAAGGTCCCAGAGAGATTTCCACTGAAGTACCACTTGACTTTAAGTAATTTTGACAAGATCACTAACTGGAATGGAGGAAAAAGTGACATCCCCAAGTGAGATGTTTTTTGAGTGCCTACATATTGTTCTTCATTGCTTAAAAATCCGATTAAGTATGTACATATTTATGTTGACATATTTTTGTTATTGAAAAATTGTAAAATCATTTTTTTGATTGCTGTCACATCTACAGAAAGGACTACTTAAGCTTGAATTTCTGCTTCGAATACGTACTTTTGCGAATTTACTTAACCGAGCCGATATAATATCCCGCTGCCATTTTTCGCCTCCTCTCGAAAAGCTCCATCCAAAGATGCTGTGTGGTTGACAGGTCAATTATCATGTTTGAACAGAGACAGCAGTGTCTGAGAACTGCCGAGTTCTCATGGGGTGGCAAATAGAGGGTGGGTGAGATGATCTCAAAAGTTCTTTAATTTTCACGGCCGTTTGTGAACGTTTCTATGAATTGGGGCGTGCATTACCGGTCTTTGGTAAACCGATTTAACATTAAATGTGCCTAAATTCCATTGACGAATAACCGGTAAATAAATTTCGGTATATTATTATTTCATTTGACATCTTCTGTATAAAAAAAATCCGGTTGCGGTCGACTGTACGTTTCTTGTTATAGAATAATAAAAAACATAAATAATTAATTATTTAAGCCATGCAGGTGATGCCATTAAAACTTAAAATGCGATTTATTCCAAATTAATTAATCAATTAGAAAGACATACAGAAAAATCAAATCCATGAAGTAAATTTCTTGGTATACAGTATGGTTCCATGGCTGATTCCCATACGTTTCAATTGCTTAAAAAAAATGCTACGAGTTTGTAAATTTTGAAACAATTTGAAAAGGTTAATCTAAATGTACTTAAAAATAAAAATATTAGTAAATAAGTCACGCTTTATTGCAAAAATACGTTTTAACTCGAAGAGGCTCGGTTTGGAACGAAATAAAAAGCAAGGTCTGTTGAAAAAATATGTTTTGTGTACTAGAAGATTTAATAAAGCAAGAATTGCATTATAAATACGTCTTAAATATATGCGAGGTGGGCGTACTTTTTCTGTATCCAATCCTCTAGCTTAAAGGAGAACATCTTTGTACAATTTTATACTCTGTGATATTTAGGAAATATTTCAATAATTTTGATTTGACAACTTTAATACTTAACTTTGATTTAGAAATATTTTGAAAGCTATGATTGATAGTGCAATTTACAAGAAGATATATATGTAATATGAAAAAGGGAGAAAGCGTAGCCACCTATTTAAACGCTGCCCTCTATTATTGCTGGAAATATTATTAACCGAAGCGCAAAACAAAATACTACTAAATGCGAAATAATAGTTCAGTAATTTAATATGATTTGAATAGGGGCAAATTTAAAATACCTACAGCATATTTATTATGTATTTGAATGTTGCTGAATATACGAGTACAGTTTTCAGGGTAGTTTATATCTTGACAGACAATTAGATAGCGACTGTTGTCAGGGTATTATTAATACTGGTCTTAAAAACACCCCGATTACAAGGAGGGGACAGAGCACCTGGTAAAGTATTTTGTCCTTGTCATCCGTGACGTAAAGCATTGTTTCATTTTGATTTGTTCTCTCATCATCCGTGTAGGTTGGGCACCCTTTATAAGTTAGTTTTAATTTCTATAACATAAACCTAACTGTAACTGTGACGCTACAGAACAATACATTAAGATATTAAGTATCGTCGTATTGTGGATCGTCACAGGAATTATTAAGAGAATATATTTTATATTAAATAATAAGTAATAATTAAGTAATAAATTTTATATTATAATTTTTATCTAAAATAAAGGTGCGAGAATTATATTATCAATAAAATATTGTAAAACTTAATGCCAAGGCGGACATGTTGATGTTTTACTATATTATTTTACTCGTCATATTTTATGCGAATTTAAATTTAACCTTGCCTGCGAATTTAAATCTCACCATGATAATAATTAGCAGTACGAAGTCTAATCAGAAAAGCCAATTACACTGTGGGTTCTGGTGAACCCGCAATGGAAAGATCCCTTCTTCTTCTTCCTTTTGATAGTGGTCTGTTCATCAAAGGATAGCGCCTCTTGTGAGGTCGATTCCCAGCTATCCTTCTATTTATTGGGAGGTCTTCCGTGAGGCTGATTATATATTGCGATATAAAGGGACCTGGTGCTACCCTTTCTCTGGACATGACCACATCAGTCCCTCCTTTGCTGTCTACTCCATCGTACAAGGTCCTCATCCTCACATATCTCTTTTCTTCTGGTGTTCTTCACGCGATCCCCCTGCGTCACATTTTATGTGAAAGAACCCAAATCAATTATTTTCGCATCTGTCAAATCTACCACCGTGCGAGGTTGTATGATAAGTACCTGCGATTAATGACTGATGGCGCTACTGAAAAAAAAATCTGTATACGCCATTGTGTAACGCCCACGAAATTAAAAAAAAAAAATTCACCATGCGACGTCAGAAGCTATGAAAATATCTAGATCTATCCACTCAAAGAATCTAACTTTTCAAACGACGGTTTTATTCATATTTTTCATCAGTTTACTCTTGAAAAAGCAGCCGTTGCTATCAACCGCTTCGCAGATAAGCAGGCGACACTGAAGTACGCATCATCACAGGTTTCCTGAATACGCCGACAAATTCTATTACACCAGTCAACAAGTTACGTCCGTTCAGGTTCAAATGAGGTTCAAATCAATATGTCTGAGAGTCTCGTGTACACCGCTGGTATTCAAAAATGACTGCGGACAAATGGGAAAAGTCTACGGAGTTTGCGTAGGTACATTTTGCTCTCACCTTTTTATGAGTATGAATGGTTAGAGCGATTGTCCTACGTATAATTAGATGCACCCTTAAAAAGGGTGTTTGTAAACATATTTTCGTTTCATTTGAAATTAAAAACATGTTTAAGGAGTTGTATCTATCACCCTGGGAGAACCAAATTTAATTAAGAGGTGATTAATTTTTTAAATTTTTTTATTCATCCAAAAAAGAATTATAGTATATTAATTTATAGAGAATGTAATACAGCAATCAACTTGACTTGTAGTGACGGAGAATAATTTATACTTTATCTAATAGAAGAGTAATTGCTGGTTTAATGAATCTTTAAAAAAAATATTAACGATTATCTTGATATACAAAATGTTCTTTGTGAAATTATATTATAAGTTACCTTTAGAATCACCTCAATACGCAGTATCTTTCATTTTAATTTTTTCAATGCAACTATATCGGATTCATTAGAACGTACATTATTTTTACAAAGTAATAGTCATCGTTATTTTAAACATCTTTATGCTAATATCAAAATTTCTGCAAGTTTTACCTATTAAAAATTTATTGTAATCATTATGAATTAATTTATAAACCCCTTACTATTATTATTATTTTCCGCTCTTTGTTATCATTTAAAATTTGTTTTGCCCGACCGGACTAACGTTTCACAAGCCATGGCCTCCCGCAATTGACTGAGCGCGCCAAATGTAACATTCTGTACTGTCCTCGATTTATTGAAAATATTAGCATACACCTGCTCCGCACGCTTTCTGAGATGCAAGCGCTCAAATAGTGACCTATTTCCGTGACGGTCAGTAAGTACTGGCGTCAAAAAATAAAAAGCGTATTTTTGTTAAAGAGATCGCTCACATATTAATTATCGTTTGCTGCTTCGGAGGTAGCCGTGCGTGAAAAGTTATCACCGCCGAAGGAATGGACCCAGATACGTGACGCGGTTGAAACAGTTAGCCGCGCACAACGCAGCGGTGTTATGTCACAAAAAGTAAGAGTCACAGACGTGTGATTTTTCTATTCGCCGCTTCTATACGGCAACGATTGGCCACACCACCGCGGACAAAGCACTGCCACGCTAAGTGTCTCAATGTCAAAGGTCTGCAAGAGAGCTGGTTTATTTAAAAAGGTTTAAAAAGAATATTAAATACGACGCGCTTTCGAATAACGCGTTGATATAAATTATTCACAGAATGTTGCTTACTGCGTACTCTTTTGTGAAAAGTACAATTTCTGTTTTTTAAAACATATTTTAATTTAAAATTTCTGAGTTAGCTGGAGATCTATAATTTCGCAAGTTGTTGCAAGCGCAAATGATTTATTAAATGATTGTAATTGCAGAAATTTTAGAATTTTTCTTCAATAACCGGATCCAGAGTCATTAGTACATCGTATTGAATTATTACTAGACTTATTATAATGAACTAAATTTAATTATTATAATACTAACTACTGCAATAATTTATTTATTTAATGATAATAAAAGCCCTAGTGAGCTTTTACAGTTTAAGAAAATTAAAAGAAAATTAAAAAAAAATGTAACATCTAACATAAAACACTTTTACAGTAAATAATTAAAAATAATAATATAAATAGAACATATTTATAAATAAACATTATAAAACAATATAAAATGAACAGTAGAAATGAGGAATATATATAAACGATGATTAATTAGTACACAAGCAAATTGTAACAATTAGAGACCTTTAAAATAAAGACAATTAAACCAATATACGAATACCTACCAGATAGAGTAAACCAAAAAATAAATATAAAAGATAAAATTAAAACATATTTAAAAGGGAAATGAACAATAATTAGGATACTTTAAAATAAATATATATATATAATTCATGGGGAACAAAACAAATGTAAAATTTAAGTCTAAGAAATTCTTTAATTCGTATTATAATATTAAAATATAATCACATTGACTACTGCATAAATACTGGGATAGTCGGTCAGATTAACTCTTTGTCATACAGAATGCAAAACGAGTATCATTGTATATCTAATCGCTTACCCGCATGACAAACTAATCCAGGTTTGCCCATGAACAAACGGTCGACCGCGCAACGCGTAATCAAGAATTTACTGTAATTACATCATTTTCTAAGTGTACAATGATAATAATTGTTTGTTAAAGAGAATAAACAAACTTTATTGATGTGACATCTTTCCTCTCACTTTCCTGTAATCTGTGGCAGTGATTTCGTGAAAAGGAACGGAAATGCGTAACAGGAAATAAGACGCCGGGGAAGCGCGCGCAATTTTATTTGACCAATGAGCGCGCGCGATGGAAAAAAAAATCGTTTATAAACAAATGAATGTCCAGCAAGTCCTGTCATAGCGAAGACGCTCACTTCCAACATTCAACGTTTCTGATTTTATATATATGTTGCGCGTCTGGTGTCAAGCTTGTGGATGTTGTAACTTTGATATATTTTGGCTTATATCTTCGAAACTATCCAATAAATACTTAATTTTTTCTACATTAATGTAAACAATAACTAACCTTAATGATTTAAATTCTCAAATTTTATGTAATTTATGTGATTATTTTTAAATATTTATTCAAAGTTTTCATATTATACGTATAGAGGCACACGACCGCCATCTATGAAAATAAATATAAACATATAATTGACCAAAAACATTTCTAAATAAAAATGCGTGTGTTGATATACGGTACCTAGCTAGTCCGGCAAAATTTAATAATAAATAAATGCACATACATTTTCTTTACTTGTAGGTATTTACTAATTAATGAATATACAGGTACTAGCTTTTTAAAATTTTTGATGTTAATTTCTCTTGCAGATCAATTGATATTTTTAATTGTGAGATGTAAGATCGCTCGTTTTTTTTAAATTTTTATCGTTGTAATTAAAAAAGATTAAAAACGTAATAAACAAATGTTCAAATAAATTTTTGGACAGTTTTTTAAAATACTCGTACTAAAAAATAAATGCGGCAAACTTATCAAACATTATATTTAATATATAAAAAAGTATATAATAAAATGATTAAAAAAATAATCGGTTCGGGTGCGATTATCGAACACCAGTGATTAAAATATTCATCACCTCGTTACATTTCCTGGTAGCATCAGGCGATTCTTAGCTCCATTACCTACATGCCATGTGAGAACCGTGAGCACGCAACTCAGCACGCATTCCCGATGGTTCCAAAACTGTTTTTATTGCACCATTCCAAAATTCATGTGTTTAACATGTGTAACTTAGAAAGATGAGAAAATATGATTTGGGTACAATCATAATAATTTCGTTGTCTGTCCGTCTGTTCATCCGTTTGCCAGTCTGTCGGTAATTTCTGTAACGTGCGTTATTTCGTTCGAATTCACGACTATAATAACAAATTAAACGGCTGGAGATGTGACTTGAACCCCGGTCTGCTTTACATCTGAAAGGATAAGACTAGTATCGTGCTCAAACGATTAAAAATTTGATGCTTGGATGAGAGCATTCTTTGCGTATTTTGCTGATATATTGCCGGGGTTATAAGCTGACAATCACGCACAGTTATCTTGCGTGCAATAGTTGGGGTGCAAATTAGCAAAGCCGGAGCAGATTAGGCTGGCCCAAGCAGTAACGGCTCGAAGGTGTAGTTGCGGTCTGTCATGATATAACCTTACGACGCAAAAGCGCTCGTGCGACGCGGCGAGGAAACTGCATTAGCATTAAAATAATTCCCAACTGGATGGCGAAAGTGTAGGGCCTTTTGCTCGTAGAACGACCCTAGATCTGAGGTGGGTGAATAAAAGAAATAGAGACGCCACAGAAGAAAATGGCGCCAAACCCTGCAAGCAGCCAAGACCCACCCTGGATCTTAGACTGCTGCTGCTAATGATTATGAAGGTGTTGTTTGCGTAGGTACTTATTAGCAAGATTATAATTGGCACTGCCATTCATCACAACCATTGACAATGTCGGTTGTTTCAACAATAGTCCTTTATTCTTTAAACAAAATTTGTGTCATTGCCAAAATGTTCGAGTGTATTTTGAATGTTAGAAAATATCGCTGTGTTGCAAATTCTTTCATTAATTGAACGTAGTTATGCAGAAAAGCGCCAGGCCACAATTTTGGTAAAAAACAGCCAAGCCGCTTACATACAAAAATTCACAGTAATCGCCTTCCGAAATACTTATTGATCGCGAAAACAACATTTTAAAATCTGCAGAAAGCGCCCACGTCGCTTAAAACACTTTTTATATGACTATTCCTCAAAACATATTTACCAGAGAATAGCTATTTAGTTATATATTTAGTATTATAATTATATAGTTTAAGAAATACGTATTCACATGGTGATAATAAAAATCCCATACAAATATAAATTTAATTACTAGATATTCATAATAGATAAGTAACTCTTAACTGTTTTCTGCAGAATGCATATTTGACATAATAAGATCACACAGATGAAAGAAACATTCAGATTTCTAAAAATGTACACTTAAATCCGCTTTATAGTTATTAGAAATTGGCATTTATATATTATTTATAATTTTTTGAAGTAAAGAACATTCTAGGTTTTGTGTAGATTTGATTATTTTGTTTTTGGACAAAAGTGCTATTATCTCAGTTTGTTTTTTTTGTGGCTGGCTGCTTTCTGCATAACTACGTTCAATTGACATATGAATGTTCTATCTTGTTATGTTGTACCATGTGGTTATATTTTAGAATTGACAAGATTAGTAATGTATTAAGTTTTCTGTGTTAAATGTTTTGAATTAAGTGTAATATTTAACCCTTTACAGGGAAAATTTTTTTAAATCAAAAAACTGTATTGCACATCTCACATACAAAATGGTTGAGAGTGATTTGGAGCAAACTTCACATTTGATGGACATTTTATCAATCAATGAACATTCTTGAGAACGTCTGGCGTTGCTGGAATTGGCAATACTGTAATATACTTATATACAATTGTAATATGACTACGAGTAGTACATGAATAATTGCGTTTTGACTTCCGCCTTACAAATGGTTAAATAGGTACTATCAGTTTATGGACTATATATGTAAATATCAATGAAACATATATTTTCTATCATACAAATAATATAATTACACGATGTTACTTGCGTGTCGATTTTCATATTTTAAAAATGCTTGAAATTAATGAACATTACATTCTTCGTAGCCCACTGGCTTCTTGCACTAAGGTTTTCGAGTTTGATTCCCGACGAGGTTAAAATAAATCTGTGTGATTTAATTAATTTTGGGAGTTTTTGTGATTTGCTTTGCTTCAAAAATAACATGCCTTTTTGAACTTGGAAAAGATGCAGAATTAGATTCTTTTAAGTTGTTATAATTTTTTCATCAATACTGATGATAGTCCCTGTAAATCCGAAACGTTGACCGGAAAGGATCTCTAAACGCAATATAACGTTAATATAAGTTAAGTAACATGAAAAAAATGAAGTTCACTCAATTTATGTTTCCTTATACTCCCATCCTTCGTTCCTTTATCCTGATTCCGCGTCCCACTCCACCCTCTCCACCCCTGCTCAACGTATTTTGTAACCAAAAATTTACTTATTTTGTTACACTTTGCTCATATCACTAACAATGATCAGTGGAAAGTTCACAATTTACTATTTTTGGCATAGTTTACTATTATTTTTAATCATATATATATGTTAATTTTAAGATTTGCCCTCAACTATCTCAAATATAAATAAATATATTTTTCCATTTTTTATTATTATTTATGTCAGTAAGAACAATGTCTATAAAATATCAAAAATATCGACAAACCTATAAAAAAAAGTTTTAAGATTTCAAGGGTGAAATATTGTCTGGAAAAATGTAAAGTATGTATGAATATTATGAGCATGCGAATACATAATATTACATACTATACAATGTTAATGCAAAAAACATATCATTTAAGAATATGTGTTTAATTCATCACATATTTTTTATTTTTTGTTATGATTTCATGTGTGCCATTTCGTCAAGAATACTCAGAATTATGTACAAGTTAGACATAAATAACATTTACGAATCTGACTACTCTCGGGCACGACTGGCGACAAAAAATGCCTCGATATTATCGTATTCATTATCTTATCCAGAAAGTTAGAAAAAAAAACCAGTTATATAATATATACAAACGCAAAGAGAAAAACGTCTTCTGCAAAAAAGAAAATGGAATTCTCCACGCTGTACAGCGTCTTATAAGTAAAACGTAGACTATTGTTTAACAACCTATGTGAAACCAGGATTTAATCTTCCATATTTTCTGATAATCAAGATTGTTAAAATGAAGATTGTAATCCCGACATTCAAAAATAGGTGGGATAGGATAGGACAGAAATGTCAAGACTATCGCCTTTTCCAAAAAAACTTTTTGATTTAATAAAATTATTTTTTTATAAATCGCCAGTTCTACTACGTACGTACGTTTCATCTTTGTATGACTTTCTATTATTGTTTTACAGTGAAAAGTGATACAGAGAAGAGGGACCCACCACACGCCCATGGCCGTTTTATGAACAATAGTTCCCATATCGGCCGTACTCTTTAGCCATATAATTCGGCATTGTTTTATGCTAAAGTGTCATCTTCCCCACGCTACTTAAACAACTCACGCAACTTAAAGAATTTCCCAGCGGGAGACCCACACCCGAATAAAAGATCTGAAGCACGGTATGTTGTTTGAAGGTCAGCGTTTGCGAAAAAAAATCCACCTATCTCCCTTATCCTTCCTATTATCGTTTAGAATGGGACATTCCTTTAGTAGGTGCTCTGGTGTCTGCCTCACGCGGCTGCATGCACACCACGGGTCATTAGCAAGTCCCAAGTCAAACAGCTTGGTTCTAAGCTTACCGTAACCCGAAACCATCTGCATCGCGAAATGGTCCAACACCGGAAGACTGCCTTCTCCCTTATCTCGAACTGATACAAAGGGGAAGGAGGAGTAGGTCCACCTCCCCTGTGTTGCTGTGTCCCACTGTATGCGTGAAAGATTTCCATAAAAAACAGATAAACAGACAGACATTGAGTTTTATAGGTATAGATATATATCAAAAGTCTCATATAACGTAACAATCATGTAATATAATCACCTTATATATTTTACACTAGATAATTAATCCATTATAAGGCCTTAAACAATTTGTTTATGGCGTTGTTTTGATTATGTAAGTGATTATCACCACAAACATAAATATTGTGAGTTTTTGACTAATTACTTGTTGAACCACTAATATTGTTGTATTTACTAAGGATGTCCAACCGTAATCCGCTCCACTTTTCATGCATAAGTGAAGGTCTAACCTTTTATGGAGTTAAAGCCAATTTTAAGGCTTTACGTAACCATGTCGTTGGTAGGTACCCGTAGCATGTACCCATTAATTTATGGAAAATATTTGTGTAACTTTTTCGCAGTCTGCAAGGTGAGGTTGCATATTTATGACTGTGAATTATTTGTTGTTTTAATTAGTTTTGTGCCTCACCCGAATTGCAACTTAACAACAGAACTGCAGAGAATAAGTTGAGAGATGCTTTATTTCACGCATTAATTTCTAATGAGATATTATAAACCGAGGGAGGAAAAGCGGTACGCAATGTAATTTTGGAACGAAACCTAATTTATGACGGAAGAGGTATGAAAGTAGACCGAATGCAAATAGAATGGAATGGTAATGAGATCACTTAGTTTGATGTGTGAGAAATCCATTTGTGATGAGAGGATAATAAATATGAGTATGTAATATACAAATTCAGAAATAATGTAATGCTGATCTTAAAATAATAAATATAATTAAAAAGTGTAGTGAAGATTATAGTGAAGTGAATATTGGAAATCTGTGTGAAATATTTAGTGTAGATTTATGAACATGCTCCGATTAAATTCGTGTCTAGTGACTTTGCGTAGTAAACAAGTTTTTAAATTGTTTTTAGTGTTTCATTTTTCTCCCATGGCCGCGATATCGTCACAATATATAAGAACATATGCCAATAATGATACTACTAGAAATAACACATCAAGTTCTCTCTGTTAAACAAATATACAACTATAAAGTAATCATGAAGCACTGTGAAGAGGAAAAGGAATTAATAAATCATAGCCATAGAACTCGGTAAGTCACAAACAGGCAACTTAATGTGAAAAAAAAACAACAATTTCTACGGAGCAAGAACAACAGAGAACACAGTACCACGACTCTTCAATAAAATACCGGAGCACGTCAAAAATATCACCCAATCTACAATAAGAGGAAGGGAAATAAGAATATTCCTACTAAATAACTTGACTCTGGAAATCTAGACAAGTCACATGCCTCATACTGCTGGCCTCAATACCTTTTTATTTTTACTTTGAGCTGTCTCGTGATTTTTTTATTTATCTTGATCTCAGTGATTCATATTGATGTTCATGTTTTTTTTTATTATCTCGATCGGTTATCTAGTCTCATTACTAAGTTAATTTTTAAATTTTGTTACGTTCTTGATATTATTATCTTTTACCTTTTTATATTTTTATATATTATCTGTTACCTAGTCTCACTACTTAGTTTATTATTAAGTTTTGTTATGTTCATATAATATTATTATTTTTTATATGTATTTTATCCTATGTAAAATGAAAAAGAAATGTGCCGACTAGCTGTACAAGGCTTGGCACAATCTATAATAATAGAAAATATGCTTAAATTTGATAATAAATAATTATAAAAAAATCTTTAAGGTTAATGATTTTTTAACCTTGATTTATTAGAAAATCGTCTAGAATAAAATGCCAAAATAATTTACTTTGTTTTACACGATAATCGTTCGCCTTCACGCTATAAAATGTGACGTAGGCTTTATTTTTTGTGTTTTATGTGACTATGCGACAAGGAAGTAAGGAAATTGTTATAATTGTGATGTTATTTTTTTAGGCATAAATAATTTTCAATAAAACGTTTAAACAGAAATTCAACATTACCGTTCTTGCTTATAAACTGTATCGCATGTGAGCAAAATGTGGCCTGTACACGAATATTCGTGTTAATCCACCAATAATTATATAATTATCAGTATTTGCACCAAGTGCATGAATTTTTTATTTAAAGTAAAGATGCGGACACGGAATGCATGCAATTTAAATATTCTTATAATTTTCAAACTATGTTAAATGATTATACGAAGAAAAATGGACCAATCTGATGGTCTTGAACTCTCCAATATGTAATCATTAATGTTATTCCTCTAGACTAGAGCTTCCAAGCCAGTTTAAACCAATGACAGTTAAATAAATATTTGGACAATTTCTGTATACGATAGATAATAATTATTTTTTCTCATTTTGGTTTTATGTTTGGCCATAACTACAAACCGACGTTTTATTTTTATGATTATCTTGCCACAAAGATTGGTTTACAATTGCATTATTTCCAATCTTTAACAACCATCAAATATCGGCTGTAAAATCCAAATGCAGAAAATAATTAGTCAAAAAATATATTCATAAAATAAATTCCATTAAGAATGCAATCCGTCTTTAATGTTCAAAAATCTAAGAAAATTATGTCTGGGAATTAAAAATTAATGGAATTATCTTAATTAATTGGGAATTGAACGCCTAACATTGAAAAATTGATAACGTAATCTTTATTAATACAGCCAAGTTAATAGAAAGTGAAAACGTATTTTTAATAGCTAATAATATAATACTATAAGAAATACAACACGTTATCATGCCTTTTTAAAATAACAGATAAATCGCTAAACTAGTTTAAAAAATATCTTATAAGTCGAATTTGGTTAGATGTTTATTTGAACCGGTGAATATAATAGAACAGGTGTGTGTGATGGATGAAATTTAGATCCGTAACAGGATTCTTGTAGTACCCGAAAATGCCTATAAAACTTAAAATAAATATATACCAGACTATTGTTAGACCCTCGATATTGTATAACTCCTGCTCTAGGTAACTAGAAACAGCATAAATGTAAACGCTTAGATAGTCGGCAGGAGCAACACTAAAATATAAGATTAAAAGATCGCGCATTTGTTGTAGCCTGGATGTCATGGACATAAATAGTGAGCTGGAGGAACGACAGTTGAGATGGTATAGGCACATAAGACGGAGGCCAGCAGACTACGTGGTGAAGCAGACAATGACTATGGAACTTCATCGACAGTCATCCAGAGGAAGACCAAAGAACTCCTGGATGACTCAATGCTCCGAAATACTTCAGAAAAATGGCCTGTATGAAAGCGATACCCAGAACCGGAGAAGATATAGCCTGAGAACGAGAAGAGCCGACTCCAATAGCCTATCTAGACAATGAGTTGCGACAGTGCAAGGAAGAAGAAGAAGGTTTTTTGGACCGGTTAGTTGAATTTAGTTGGATGGTTATTTGGAAGCCCTGCTCTAGACCAAATAAGCACGACAAATTTTTATTTACAAATATACTTCCGATCAATAATTACTGAATATAATGTAGTTTATTGCTATTATTAATGTAATCGTTCGACCTTGTTGGAAATGTCTAATTGCTTCCATGTGCATTGTTCACAAATTAAAATTACTTAATAAAGTTCATTAACCTTGCAGACTACGGAATACCGCATAAAAATATGTCATGTAATAGACAATTGATGTAATCATTTTATAATTATATATTATTTAAAGACATCATCTTAACACTTGATATTTCAATTGAAAAATTAGGAAATATATCATCATAATAAGTAATTTAAATAATTAAGATTGAGATACCTACGTTTGTCTATTTGCGTACTGCAAGTTAATAAATGTATTACACGATAAAAAATAATATTTATCGATCACCATTTTATTAAAATTGTTAAAATACTGCAAACATTAATATATAAATATTCTCCAAGTCACAAATATAATTAATTGATTTTCGATTCATATGAAATTTGCAAAAAACTATTTATGACTTTATTTTTAATTTACCCATTTTTTTCAATTCTTTCTTCCACAAGAATTTCATATAATATGATCTTTATTCGCACTCTTTTTCATGCATTATATTTTTTCTAGCACTTAATTATAAATGTTCAATGAACTGTTTAATCAGAGATTTTTTAATTTTTCCGAATGGTTTAGTCTCTTTTGGAATGAATTTTTAATATTGCATATAAGCTACTGTAAGTCTGTAAGTACTGATAGTCCAATATTTTCAGAAAATAAGTCAGAAATTATAAAAAATAAATCCAAAATTTTATGTCGCTTATCTCCGTAGCTGACGACAATTCACCCAAAGTTTATTTATTTTTTAAATTTCAAAATTAAATGTAGAAGACTCCCCTGAAGTCTTTGCTACTAGCTATGAGACTCCCTCGTTTACAATCCTATACAAATGCATACACAGATTAACAAATCAACATCTGACTGATAAACCTTGACGAAGAATTCGTATTAATTGTTTGGACCAAGTGTTATGACCGACGACATGATGGTTGAGCAATGCAAGCGGTGTGAAGTTGGCATAGGACAGAATTTAATGATAGCTGACCACTGATTTGCTGCTTCAATGGAGGGAATAAATATCAACATGTTCTTCGTTCTGGCATCTTAGTTAGGAAACGATTTCATTGTATTTCCGAACATAATAATGCACTTGCAAAGTACCCATATGTATATTCATGTCTCTGATTGCTTGAGATTTTGGAATGTGGGGGAATAAACACAAAAGCCCTTCAGTTCAAAAAATATTTTATAATGAAAATTATCGACTGTATTACGTCTTTTAATGGCAGCATTTTTTGATTTTAATATACTCTTTAATGTCACATATATTTTTTTAAATATTAACAATATTTTGAGGATGAGTGTTCAAACAGTAAGCAGTCTCACCACTTCCCCTAAACTAAACTGAGTCCGTACTCTCATATCAGTTTCTCTCAATGAAAGATTACAATTACGAAGGCTTGTTCACCTATTTGCCCGTTCACTGTTACCTAGTACCTACAATAATTCAACACAACGAAGTATAGAATGATCGTCAATAAAGTAAAATAAAAATAGTTTGAAAAAAAAAATACATATCCCTTTCAGCATTTGGAGGACTTGTGTCGCCACCGGAATGGTACATTACGTATTTAAAAAAAACATTTCTTACATTTATTTGTATTTTAATTTATTTATATTAATTTGTATTTTATTTTAATGTATTTTTATTTTTATTGATATTATCAGACAATTTATATGTGTGTTGGTTTGCGTTAATTATTTAAGTTATGTTTACTGTGGTAGACTATTTATTATATTAAAAATTAATTCTTTGTAACTTTCGCCACCTTTATCTATGAAGGGTTTATTGAAGTACAAATATAAGTTTTTATTTTATTTTTAATTAAATTCCAATTGCAGTTATTATGCCCTCTTATTTTCTATTTTATCTTTAACTGCAACGAAAAATTAAAGTCTGTTGAATGAAATGAATGATTATATATATATATATATATATATATTATATATATATATATATATATATATATATAACGCGCTATATTAAAAAATAAAAATAAATACAAAAAAAATAAAATTTTCGTAAGAAAGCTTAAGAAAATCTTTTTTTGCGTCTACTATAAAATGTAACAACTATAGTTTAATAAATGATGTATGTGCCTTGGCTTAAAAACAATTTATTATTAGCGATTATTTCATTACAAGTGTTTATTACGCTTATACTAATCAAAATCCTATCCTCTTATCCTATAGAACTTAAAATAAAAAAATTAAAGTGAAATTTAATACTATTATAATAATTAGTATTTACATATTTTTAAACGAAATATATTTTAAGGCATTCGCTTTCAAAAACTATTTGTTATATTATATTTAATTAAAAAAAGTGTTTTGTTGTTAGAAAATAAATACATAATTTATGAATTTAGACTTCTAAAGGCATTAATCTAGATACAAAATTAAATATATTTGCATTGTTTCATACTGGAAAACCTTTATAGTAGTTGTACAGATTCATAAATGTACTAACTAATATTCATATATTCATTCATAAATCTCAAGCTTTGGGCATTAACCATTAGAAACATAACCAGAGTGTATTAACAAAAAATATGTTTTCCCTTGCAAATTTAATTAGTGATTCTGTTTCTGCGATCTTTCTGTGGTAACAAAATACATAAAATAGATAAGTTCTTTATACTACGTCACACAATCCTTTTTTAAAATAACACAACTGCCTATTAATCCCATAAACCTTAATTATCCATGATGTTACGTAAATAAATCATTATCCCACCTTAACTATTTGCATTTCATTGCACAACAGTGATTGCCAACTTGGGCAATATGGCCCATTGAATAATGTCGCTTCAGGGATGACCAGGACTTTCAATTGATCTAATCAACTAACAAACATAGAGGATAGAACGCCACACTCTTCTATCCTGGCACGCTTATTTTGCTTCAACCGCATTCATACATCTTTTCATGCACGCTCATCAATTGATTTTGATTGTGATTGACATCTTATTTAGAACAGATATACAACATTAAATTTTTTTTATAAAATGTGGATATTCTAACGGTGAAATTGGTAAACATTGCATTGTGCAAAGTGATCATCTAAGCCAGCTCATCCTGGCTATCCTAAAAGACTAAATGGGGCATATTTTACGCCATGACAATCTACTCAAAACTATACTGGAGGGAATGATAGAGGGAAAGATTGCCAGACGGCGTCCTCGCCGTGAATATCTTGAGCAAGTGTGCCAAGATATGAATTGTGCCTCCTACACAGAGCTGAAGAGCATCGCCGGAGACCGAGCAGAATGGAGAAGGAGATGTGCTTTGCTGCAAACCAATCCCACGAATTGAAACCCAGGAGGGAACCAACCAGTTACTTGATTTGGCATTCTCAGGTAAAAACCAGCGTTTTTCAGTTTGTGGCGGTGCTGCTCTAGAAGAAATTTGTATGTAAATAATGATGATTCATACAGTATAAAAAATAAAAACAAAATGTAATCAAATCAAGTAAATTTGTATATTACCTTTTTTCACGTACAAAAAGAACAATGATTTTTTCTACCCTGTGTGCAATCGTGCCGATATCGGCTTGCATTATTTCAAATGCATTCAATAATTTATGGCGTGAAGAAAAGTGAGACATGTTTTATATCGAAATGATCGACGGAGCAAAAGTTACGAGAAGTAGGAAATGTTACGTCAGCGTTTGCAAAAAGTATTACCATGTGAATTTTTTGACCGTATTGTCTGTCTAATACAATGGATATCATTGTATTCAGATGCTAAGTGTACAGCGTTCAATATGAGAAAAATGGCAACTTTATTTGCTCTGTGAACCGCGAAGATCACTGGTACGGCAAGGTGATTTATTAATTTCATTGCACGTGTGAGAAAGGATTGCTCAAAGCGTCAATATTTGAGATGATTATTAAGAACTCTTGAAAGTACAATTATTGATACTGTAATGAAATGTTAAGCTGAAGAAATTGCGTAATATGTCACTTTGGAACAACATTATGGAGTGCTCTAGAACAGCGTACGTACTCTAGGATTATCTACAACATTCTGTAGATGCCTGGAACAGGCTAAAATCGACGGAAACTTTCTCCTAAATACTACAAATGAAAATAATCTTGTGGAGGGTTCGAAAAACCAGCATATTGCCTATATAAAGCAGCACCGTGCTGAGCAATGGAGTGTTTGTTTTGACATTTTTATCGGTGCGAAATAAGCCATAGATGACGGCCAGTACGGTCAGTTATAGAATTTCGGAGCGACAGATATTAAGCGAAGTAATTGAGCGAAGTACCTATGTCGGGAAATAAACAAATGTGACTATTAAGATCGAGAATTGGATTCTAGCAAGTGATAAATAAAGTGTTCCCAGCGATAATAAAATGTTCACACATGATTGATAAATTAATAGTGTGATTTAAAGAATAGTGTCCTAATTTAATTGTTAATTTAAGTATTAAGTGACTTTGTCAATTTAATAAAATAATATACATAATAATAATAAATAAATCACTAATTAATAAATCGCTAATTATTTTCCAGTGCATTCATTTGTCACAGCCACGACAATATGGATGTATTTCTATTGTCGTGTGGTTTTGTAGCAGAGTGGTTCGGTGCGAGTGGTGCCTTCTTGGAGGATGGGTATTTTTAGGTTTTATGATTCTCATGGGTTCTAGAAGATATGCCATGCGAGTTGTGTATGTATTGTAATAAAATTGATTATTATTTTTATTTATTTTTTTATTCTTACTTTAAGTATAAGTACAAGAACTTAGGTTTCCTAATACAAACAAAATTACATATAATTAATATAACTTTCATTCAAATATATGCATGGCTTTATTTTGGAGATTTACTAAATTTTTTAAAATTCTTCTTCACAAGTCAGAAATAGCATATTTTTATAATTTATTTTGTTTATATAGATTCTGTACTTTGAACAGGATGTACTAGGTCGGAAATTTTGAAAGATTGCCAGATGGAATGATGAAGAGAGCAGGGGAGCTGTGGTGTGACTCTAGCGAAGATGGCTTAAACATGATGGTAAGGTTCGATAACTGGAGAAGAAAGAACAGGGATAACAATCGATAGAGAGCTACTTTTATTGAGCTTCTCCATTCTATCCTCTGAAGTGGTGAACGCCTTTATACAAAACCTCTATATAATTATCTCAAATAAAAATAATTTTATATTTAAACGAAAATAATATCTTTATCCTAAATATCTTTTATAATATTACATAGGTAGTGTATGTATTAATAAAGGTAATTACATAACTAACAAGACATTGTTCATAACATTTGCTTTATCGTACAACATTGTTTTTGCACAATACGCAATCTGTGAGAAGTTGTAGTAATTTTCTTTGTCGTTTTTCATGATGAAAATATTTGTGTGATTTATATTCTTCATATTGGGTGTTCAAAAGAACAAAAGAAAAAGTGATGTATATTCAAAGTACAGGTGCTTTCCCAAACGAGCAAAATGAAACTAAAATGCGCGCTACGCGGGGGAAATTAATAAAAAATAATTACAAAATCTATCACAAATACAGCCTAATGTTAATTTATACGAATAGGCGCACTCCCATGTTGAGAATGCAATAAAAAATACTGTATGGCTAGCAGGCATTTATAGCTACCAGCGCTACTCAAAAATATTTGTTGTTATTCATAGGTTGCACAGTGTGTCAGTTTTTACATGCATGTATATTTAAAAATATTGAAGACAATTAAGTTTTTCAAAAATACCGTCAATGGCTTAATCATTTCTCTGGTCTTAATGTTTTTTTTTCATGATTATATGAAAAGTCGACTCTGTCATGTTGTGATCATCTTCTTCTATCCTTTAAATAATTTACCTTCATCGCTGTAAATTGGCCTTTTTAGCATTGTAAGTACAAAACAATATAATTAATATGAGCAGAACACGATACAAGAAAAATAAATAAAATAAGACAGACATTCAGGAACAGCTTTAAATTTAAAAATCTGAGAATGATAAATGAAAAACCCGAGTATAAAAATGCTATAATATTAAAATAAACTACATCGCAACGAAATTTGCTGACTAATAGATTCATTTTAACCATCTTAAAATCTACATTATACTACATAAATATCTTTCATTTCCCTTCCTCAGCCCTAGTCCCAAATACCTCCTTCCTTATCCTTCCATTCTTACTGATATTTGCAAAAAGTTGTCTTATTTGTATTGTGAATTATCCATAGCTATTATTTTGTGAATCCCTGTTGTTTATTACTTATTCCCATTACAAAAGTTTATACTATTCCCATTCTTCTGCTTACGGTGCCATCTATCGGAAGTCGGCGATAGCGACTTTATTTACCACCGCATGGAACAACTCAGTTGAGTTACATTTATACCTGTCCTTCAAGTTACGCAGCCATGAGATGCGGCGTCTTGCTATACTTCTTTTACCAGTTATTTCCCCCTGGATGATGAGTTGGTAAAGACTATATTTTGGTCCTCTCATAATATGTCCGAGATACTCAAACTTTCTTGTCTTGATACTCCCCGGCACTTCTTTGTATTCCATACTGTTCCTTAAAATAATTGAATATTAAATATAAATTAATTGTGGTGGAAACAATATAGCGTGCCTCATAATAAAGGGGAATTACTGAATTACTATTGGGTAAATATCGATTTCAAATTTTCGTATGGTATTTATTTATTTTAAAGCACAACTTGGAACTGCGTTATAACGAATTCGCATTCAATGAACCCGCGTTAACTGGGGGTTGCCTGTATCTATTAATAAACAAAAGAAACATTTTGCTTCAACGCTCGAACAATATTTCCGATGAATAAAGCTACTCTACTATAATTATTGAAATCAGTGACCACGCCTTAACAAGGAGTATACGTCATAGAAAATTAAGTATTCAATCACTAAATAGAGCTACAATATATATTTATCGTGTATTTTATAGTAATAACATAGTCATGGAATAACCTTGATATATCAGAAATGTTTTGAATGTATTAATGTGAGTCAGAGATGGAATTCCCTCAGTAGAAGTATTTTTGACAATTTATTTGACTTTATTTGGTTGCTGTTTCGTAACTGTGAAATTAATACCACCATGCTTGGTACGAAATCAAGAGTATTATTTTCCAACTTTAAAAGCACAATTCGGCGTTATTTATTATTTATTAAACGCATTTTGAATAAATGTGGCTTTAATTGCAATGAAACACATTTCGAAAATTCCAAACCTTTTCGATAATTTTTTTTATTTAAGATATGTACGACACACACAATATTTATCTTATTTATCACTATTATGATGATGGCAGTCCCTCTCATCATCGGGGAATTATAATTAATAACTAACTTAAATACAACAACATATTCGGATAGGTCAAGGCGCCTCGTACTGGGAAAGGTCTTTTCGGTCTATAACGGAAACATGTTTAGGAACGGAAAAATGTTTAGGAATGTGATATTATTCATGAGTGTTCTCGGGGTTTGGAATTTGGTTCCTCATAAAGGATGGATAATGAACAATTTGAAAATATTTGAAGTACTAAGGAATTTATATGTTGAACTTTCCGTTAAAGACCAAAAAACTCTTCCTACTAGGCGGTCTCATGACAAACCCAAATACATAGATTGACAAAATTTTGTATTTAAATCAGTTATTAATTATACCCGATGTTGCGAGGGACGGCAACTCACGTAACCATAGGTCATATATTGTGTGCGTAGTATAATACAAAGTTTTATTAAAATATATATGCCAATAATAATAATTTCGTTGTCTATCTATCTAAAGCTTTTTATATACAAACTTTATTTCTTATTTATGTCCTTTTTTTATTATTTTTTTCTTTTTTAGTTTTTTCTAATTCTTTCGAAACCGTTATGTAAAAGTACCGTCATTTTTGACGGGTTACAGCGAAGTGTTTAATTTGCATCACGCGTAACTGCCGAATCATTTAATTATGTTAATTGTGACACTTTCCACTTTGTGTAACATTTTTAATTTATTGGGACTCACCGATAATTAAGCAGAGATAAAGTCTCATCTTCGAATTTGTAGATTTGTTTGTTAACACTGGAATAACAAAGTTAATCAGTAGTAAACGATAACTATAGTAATTAAATTGTTAAGATAGTTTCATACTTTTTGGTGGTAGAATTTTATTCTTGTATTTATTTATACAGTATGTTTATTGAGTGGATAAAGTCTCCAGTAATTTTGTTAAAAAAGTGCTTTAGAAAATTTGGTGATATTTTTGTACACTTTCACTTTTACCTCATTAGATTGCGGCTTAAATCGTCGATTAAGTCCGTAATGCCATTTTATTGGGTTAATATACGATGCATTGATTTGTATTTTTGAAAAAAAAAACATTTTTAACACCACATTTTATCTGGTGAATAGTAACAGGTTAAATAAACAGTTATTTTGTGTAATTTATATTCACTGACAGATTCTAATAATTGATTCGAAATTATGAATACTTTTTCGGACCAGAAAATTTTTAAATGTAGGGGTGGTATATACGATATATTTGTTTGAGATATGCTTGTTTTATTAATACTTTGCGAATTGAACCATTGTCTTTATAATTATTAATGTCCAAAAATATTATTAGAGTTTCCATAAAATTTTAATTAACCAAATTTAATATAATGGTATTTGAAACGGTCATAAAACATGAAAACTACGTTTCTGCTAAAATTTAATTAAGAAAACCGACCTACAAAGGGCACAGACTCTTATCAATAAACTTTGGCGACCTTCCGACCTCAGCGCATACTATTTACGTATTATAAGATAAAAATGTCTTATTCATGTGGTACAAAATAAATCGTGGCGGATCGAGCAAAAAAACGGCGACAAATTAAAGCGAAGTGTTCATTGGATTATTTATTCTTTTACACTTAGCAAGGCTCTGGCGTAATAATTATCACGAGTCTACCGGTAAAGGGGCAGGGGTCGTGAAATAAGAAAAGAGAATCGCTCGGGGGTTAATCACACGATACATTAATTCCGCCCTTCCGAGTTAAACACTTGATTTTAAATCGACTGTTTATTTGTTTAGCTGGGTCGGGTATCATACTATGTATTTTCTGTAATGTGTTGTTCAATTAAATACGCAAATTAAACATTTTTCCAACTGTACCAAAAGTGAACATTATCCATCGGTATTTATCCATAGAGGAATATCAGGTATTTTTTAAATATACAAGTAATACAAGAGTTTATATTAAAAAAAGTTAATATAAATTTCACATAAAAATTTAACTGCTTTAAACCACCATATTTTTGGTAACACCAACCAGCTTCGGAACCACCTTTCCTTCTTCAGGGTAAACTGCAAACTAAACATTGCAAAATAAGAGCAGCTAAATTTTTAACAACTTTTTTGTGCGTACCTGCCATATGAAATTATTTTCAACATATTTTACTGTCTGTTTAAAGTGTTTTTTTTTTAAATATATAAATTTTAATTCGAGGCTTGAAATAATTATTGTTTGTATTAAATGTATGTTTTACAAACCTCTGTGTATGTTTCTTTAATTAAAAGAAAATATAATTAGTGTCAGATATTAAGATAGTAAAATTATGTCATACGGCTGGTAGGTACATACAAAAACAAGTTGCTAAAAAATTAAATTGACCGAATTTTATAATACTTAGTTTGTAGTTTACCCTGAAAAAGGAATGGTATTTCTGAAACCGTTTGGTGTTGCTAAAAATAAAGTCATTTAAACCAAGTGAATTTTGATGTTTAATGTAATTAACAATGAGTAGCCACAAAATAATAGCTGATTAAAATCGTATGATATAAAATTTAAGCACATATTTTTTAAGCTTCCTCTTATTGTTATAATTTTATATATTTTTTCATCACTTATGTCTCCCTATAGTTTACTATACAACATCATTCCATTGTGCGATTGAATTTTGAGTAAATCCAGGATTGAATTTTGCGATTGTGTTTTCTTTTCAAAAGGTATTTCATTTAATGTTTTTCTTCTTATGTAGTGGACGTGTTCATATTGGCATTTTTATTTATTTTTCTTATGAATTCAAAAGTGTTGTGTCAATTAATATTCTTAAATATAAATACAACTGCATAAAATTTAATAATTTGTCTGAATTTCATTATTTATAATCTTTCTCACATCACAATTATTTTTTGTATCAATTTCTTTTCAATATTTCTCCGTGATTAATTTTGGAGCATAGCTTATTTTTAAAATCTTTTTTCATAAGTCAGAAATAGTGTACTTTTTTTGCTATGAGGGACTATTACTGCTTTTTATATATTTTTTCAAGATTCTGTTTTAATATATTTTCAGATTCTTCCCAAGAGTAAAATTCTTTTTTTCTATTTTTTTAAACATATTTTGTGTTCAAGATAGTTGTATTTCGATACTGTACAATAACAAATGAAAAATATATATATATGCATATAATCTATATAAAAATATTAAGTGCTTTTCTACCAAACTCCGACTCTTTTTTGTCTGGTAGGTACACAATTATTCTGCAACAAGGACAAACCTTTTAAAAAAAATCAAAATTAAAAAAAACCACCTTAAATAGCAACTCGGATACTATTTTATTCGATGTAGGTACCTGTTTGACTTTGGGGAACGAATCAGTTGAGTGGTAAATTTGGTGATATGTTAATGTACCGTAATAATCCAACCTCTACATAACGCTCACCCCATGGCTGACCCATATAATCTTCTGTGAGCCGGGAGTACCTTAATTTATTTATGACTTTACTATAAGTAAGGCAAACAGTTATTCCTTATTAGTTATTCAACTCTCATATTTTTATTTTCTGTTGTTATTATTTTTTATTTTCTTCTTCAAATATAGCAAAATTCTTTTGTGGTGTCATAATTATAATTTATATAAAATAACTTTGTAAACACCACTTTTTTATTGAAAAAAAAAATTCAACGTGTTTCGAAGCCAATGGCTTCTTCGTCAGGATAACAAAAATAAAATTTAAAAATCGAAGTATAGATAATCAAAATATAATATTATTAATAATTATAATTTAAATTATTCATTTTCCATATATAACTTTTTTAATTTTTTTTTATTTTCATTTTATGTAAATTAATTTTTATTTGTATTTTGTTGTAAATGTTTACACTTTTAGGAAGGGACCATTGGGTCCGAACCACGTTGATAATTAAATAAAAAGTGGTTTCATACAAAGTATTTTATTTTTCTTAATACAAATATCGGTTGTCTCAACACACATTGTAATGCAGAAGTTGTCTGGACTAAACGTTGTGAATTGTGAAGCATTGAAATCTTTAAATGTATCGGAAAATGGCGCAATTTTCTTAGAAATATATCGGTAAACAGTAGTTATGCCGGCAGTACTTTGCCTCTTGAGTGAACTTGTAATGGTATGAGAACTGAGAACAAAGTGAATTATCGTGATTTTCCGCAGTTAGCTTGCCGGGAGCTCTGGGAAACTATTCCCTGCGACCGAAAGTGAGTCACTAGATTAATGACTTGTTGTTTGAGCACTAAACTTTTGTTTTCATTCTGTACAACTTAATATTTCACGCGACTTCATATACTTCGCTTATCTTAGTGTTTAGTAACAATCTAGTGTAGCAACAAAAATGATTAAATCGTGTATTGAATCATTTTTTAAAAAAATTAATTCGATCATATAATGTATTCTGTACCTGAAATATAAATTCAACTTTCCATCTAATCACGGTCTTCAACTCCATTCAGCTGACAGTACTTCACTATCCATCCCCATTAATAAAACTGAAATCTTCAGCTCCTTGTTTGATGTGCTAGTCGGCTAGGCTGTGGAATAAATGGTGTATTTATTTTTAAGAAAGTTAACAGAAAATCTTAAAATTAACATACATATGATAAAAAATACTAGACTATGTCAATTATAAACAATGGTTGTTAATGATATGTATAAAGTTTAATGTAATAAAAATTAATTTTTGGTTTTGGTTACAAAATATGGTTAAGAGTGAACTAGTTTGGGTACGGTTGTGAAATTAATTTTCGTTTTAAGTCCCGGAGAGTCGAATTAAAAATATTAATATGGTAGTAATTTAAGTTAAATGAGTTTGTGCATCTGTAGATGAAGGAGTTTTGTTTAGAGTTGGTCTTGCAAAAAGGGATATGAAAAATAGATGTCTGCTGTTGCGATTTGAAATATGAAATTACAGGCGTTGAAGAAGATCAGAACTATGAACAAGGCTGTGTGGTTATGCACAGATATCACATAATAACAGACCATAACAATCTTTCAAAGCAGAATAAATGAATTTTAACTTTGCTAAAACCTACCTAGTTATACCCTTCTTTGTCTCCACCCATCTCCTTCTCCTCTCGTTATCATGGATCTGGTTTTATTATTGTAATATTTCGGAAAATTGTTCCACCAAATTGTGTGGTTGGTTGAAAAAAATTGCCAAGTGGCAAGAAATTCGTCAACAAATCAATAAATGAAATATGATGGGAGTATGATTATATACATATATTTTTGGTGTGCGCCTATCTACATTTTCTCTGCAATCAACTTCTTCGTTTCTGGTTTTCGTACAGTTGGTATCATTGAAAATTTTCCTCCTCCTTTATCTGCTGCATGCGGTTCAGATAGCCATCTCAACAGGATAGATAGTAGCGTTATTGACCTAATCAGCCCATCAAGTTTGACATCAACCTCTTATGTAATTTTTAACCTTCCTCTTATCAATCACAACCAGCTTCGCCAGATGAACATCTTCTCTGTAGGCGATATCTCTGACAAATCATAGATAGTCAATCTCGTATATTCTAAGTTGTATCGTTTTATATTTACCTGTATTTAATTTTACATATCTCGTAGTGTTGCGTATTTTGAAGTATTTCCCCAATGTTCGATCATAGAGTTACACCGTCGAAACTAAGCATCTGATACTGTATTTTTATACCAGATGTTTACGTCCGGTATTCAGATAATAATTGGTTTTAAAGAGTATCGAACGAAACATTAAAAATTTGGTCCAGACATTGGTTGAGATGTGCGGGGAATAGGTAGGATGAGGGTTAGACTTTATATTTTTCTCGGTGTCTCACAGAGCAACTTAGAATAACATAATTTGAATGAATGGTGTTCAATAAAATAAATATTGATATTTTGGTGAGGGTATCACGTGTCATGGAAAAATAGGAATAAACAATATTAAAAAAAAATAAAGCTATTACCGCACCGGGATATCAATTTGAGACTTCCATGTTGAGCTGACGAGTTTTAATCCAATCAATTTTTTAGGTACTTCAGTGAAATATTTATTCCAGTAGAGAGCAATATTTTTAAAATTCCTTTTTTTTGTTTAGTTTGTAGTTGGTATTGGTAACCCGCAACGCGGTGCCAAGAATGACAACCCATTTATATACTTTTTATATTAACATCATTAATTTTACATAGGTACACATACTAAATTCACGCTTTGTTAAAATTGATATTATTTAGAATATATCAATTCTCATAAATACAAAGTACAAACCATTCTTTCGAAGAAAAATCAGAAAACTTGTTTCGAGAAAGATTAATTTTTTTTTCAGTAACATATATTAATTAACCAAAAATATATTAAATTTGTAACTTGTGTTTATCATAGTGCACGCAGACATGTAATTAATTAAATTTTGAAATAAATTAAAAAGTTTTATTTTTTTCATACAACCACCAGTGATCCGGCCCGGCTTCGCCCGGTACAGTTTTATAAATTGAGAACAGAAAATAATAATATTTGATAGATATCATCCTACCTAGCCGCCGATGTCGCCTGCTGCCCCGTGGCATATTAAATACTGGCCACATCTTATTTATTTAAACTCGTCTAATATCTAAGATATTTAATCTAGTGATTTGGTGTAAATGAAAAATTTGATCTGCAGTAAATGCTTAAGGTGAATACGATGTTTAATTTGATAAGGATTAATATTGAATTTTAGTTATACATTAAATTTGATAAAATTTTATTGACTTATAAAACATAGATACATGCTACTGTATACTTTCTTATGGATAATTTAATTTTATACAATTATTTTCTACACAATTTTTTTTATATCTAACGGATTGGGCATCGTTTTCAAGAGAGCGTTTTAGCGGCAAATTTTTTCCCGACTTGATTAACTAATATCATTAATACTTAGCTCTTGTATGTGCTAGGGAAATTTTTAGTACATTAAAATCTTTTTGAAAAAATGCAAATCATAACGGTAAAAACCGCATACAGAACCATTCAGTGGTTCTTGCGATTAGCGTGGTCATACAGAGAACAGGCGCTCGCTGGGGAATTTATTTTATACTATATATTGATGTTTAAACTATGGTGTTTTCCAAACCCCACTTCGTGAGGTTCAGAAAATACTAAACCATGTAGTTTATATTAAATTATTGCTTATTGCTTCTAAAATTAAAAAGTGGTTCTCGGTGGAATAAAAACCTACATATTTGTTCACGTATTGAAAGTTTTTTAATATGAAAATGTAGCGGTTATAAAAATTTCATTTTGCTGACTTCATAAATAATTGTGTGTTTGAAAACACTGAAATATTCCAAAATCAGCTGAATTAAAAATTATGACACATGAGAATAGTCTGAAAAGTACAAGCCACAGTTGCTATGGCATAGATTACTAAAACGGGAATGCCGAAGCACGGTGCTTGACGCGTAGAAATAAATTATTACAAAAGAAAATTTAAATACACATATAAATTTCCCTACGCCATAGTTGACTGTGCATTACTAAATAATATTTTGTTAATAACTGTAATGTTAATGTGAGGAATTTTCCGAGACCTTAATTTAAAGTATTATTCCCTGACAGAAAGATATTTCGTAAGTTTATGGAGCTGAATGGCAGCCGTAAAGCTGTTATTATAGCAGTGTGCACTTTGAAGAACAGCAGTTATCGACATGATTTCTAACGATGTTTTGAAGTGTTGGGAAATTGAAAACTGTGTCAAAATTGCTTTTGTAATTCAAATTCTATCGCTACAGTTAGCTATTTGATACTTAAGGTGATCGTCTGGCATTGCGATCAAAATTCACAATTTTCAATGCGCTTATATTAGCTTCCATGCATGGTGAGCATCCAGCAACTGTAGTTAGTTGGCGCTCTGTAGTTACTGCTTTCACTTACTTCCAAGTCCCAAGGGGTGTTGTTTGTTTGTATATTTTTTTATTTGTTGTAAAAAGAACACATTTTTACGTCTAATAATTAAAACATAAATTATAATAACACTTAAACATAAACATTCCAAAAATATATCAACATAAATCAACTTAAATAATCATATATAGAAATATATTTTCACATCTGGCACAAAGTAAAGAAATTAAAAAAAAAATAAACATGATAGAACATAACATGATCATACATTAAACTTACTTTTCACATATTTTTCACTTATAAGAAGAAGAAAAATTTAAAATTATTATTTTTTATTTAAAAAAAGTAAGGCGTGGTTTAATTTCCAACTAAAATATATATAGATATATATATATATATATATATATATATATTATTATATATATATATATATATATACCTACTGGTAGAATGGAAACCAAACTTTGAATAACCATTTATTATCAAAGAGAAAGTTTTAAAGATTTAATTCTGATAGGACTGTATTTCTAAGGGACGGTTGAATCAACTTGGTTTAAAGTGATAGTAAAGTTTAAAGCGTAGATTTTTGCGTTTATAATCAATCAAAAAATCTGTTTGGTAAATATAATTATGCTTTTAATATACCAAGTCGATGGCCCTGAATATGTAACAAAGTTGTTAAAAATCGGCAAAATTATAATATTAAAATCACACATATTACATGACTGCATAATTTGTAACATATGTGAAATATAACACGAAATATTTGAAATAATTGTATAACATCTCATACGGCATGCGAAAGCATTTCGACAGATGTTGACTAATAAATTATTGTCAAACATAACACAAATCTGTCATAAATTATTATATGCATACTCGCTATTGCTTGAATACGTAGTATTGATAATACTTTAACTCTATTCATTCATTTACATAATTTTATAAAATAAATATTTCTTTATTGAATATTCCAATGCAACAATTTGTGGAGTAAAAATAACAAGTCTTAATAAGATTTTTACAATTTTCTCAAATATATTAGATCGCTTAAATACCATCAATCGTTGTAGGGTCCTTGATAGTCCTGTAAATGATTGTTGTTTTTTTTTTCAGATTTTTGTAAACACATTTTATTTTGAAATCTACATAAAGTTTCGCAAAATATTAACATAAAAAAATAAAAACTTACTATAAAAGTTACTATAAGTAGAGTCCTCTTTTATGACTCAATCAACTTAAGTTTTTTTTATTTTAGTCTTATAAATTTATGTATTCTTATGAGTAAGGAGTTGCATTTTTGTTCCAGCAGCAATGTAGGTAATTTTTTAGCATTAAATTTTTTATTTTATTTTATTTCACGTACTTATTTCTAAAATTAAAAGATAAATAGATATTATATTTATAATATGTATTGACTAACGTAAAACGTTAATATAAATAAATATACAAGCAAAAGCTTCTTCTGAGGCAGAGATACCCAATTTATACAGATTAACTGTACAAATTATAAAGTAAATAAATTGATAAAGAAAGATACATGAATATCTTTTTTATCGTTAAAAATATCAATCGATGAATTTTAATATTTAAAAAAAATTCAAAAGGCAAATATTTTTAATAATAAACAAACTGGAAAATAATAAATTGTTAGTAAGAAATAAACTTTTATTTAATCTTGAGGGAATATAACTTACCACAATTTTTTTACTTACTTTTTCATATGTTTAAAATAATTGTACGCTATTTTTTTTAAAAAAATTGTACATGTTTTATGTAAATAAGGATTGCTTTAAATAAATATGATAGAGAAATAAAATGATGACGTTAAGAAAAATTTATTTTAAAAACATGCAAAAATTAATTGATAATCAATCAGTACAATTTATTCCAAAATTAATAAAGAAATTTATTGACAATCGTTTAGTACACTATATTCCTCAATTTGTTGATTAATAAAGTGACAAATGTTATGTGAAAAGATTCCCAAACTTCAAAGTAAAGTCGACAAAGTGTTGTGTCTTTTAAGGTTCATTCTTACCTGAATGCATTATTACACTAAAGTAGGTTCCAAAAAACTGCGTAACGAAGTTGTTCCCACCACCAACTCGAGCTCCATGTGTGACTCGTTACGTTGTGTGTCAAGGAGACTTTTCTCTACGTGCCTTGGAGGGGAAAACTTAAGCCAGGCTTCACGTTTCCTCCGGTAGCTAATCGCTGATTGGTCCATCGGATCCATGCCGGAGTATATAACGTCCTGGGGCGGTTGGACAGTCATCAGTCAATCATTCCACGTTTCAGTGCTCCGAAGAAGTGATAGAAAATTGCCATGAAGTTCTTGGTGAGCGCTTGATCTTGATTCAGTTTTAATTTTTTTTTTTAAATTTGTTACATTACATTAATGCGTATTTTTTTCTTTTGTGACATGGACTCAAAAATAGTGTAAATAATAAATTACTAACTTGTGATTAACTATAGTTGTTAAATGTTATAGATTTCATTCCTACATACGTGCTGTATAAGAGCAAAGGAAGCAATATCCAAAAAAAATTAACGCAGTCATCGAGGATTACTAATTTATAACGTACTGAATTCTAGATTTCATAGGAAACATATCCTATAAATTTATAGAAAACATGATTTCGGAAGCTATAGATATATAAAATCTAGAATTCATTAAAATATAAATTAGTTATCCTCGGTGATTGCATTCAAAACATTTTTTTTTTTTTTTTTTGATATTGCTGCCTTTGATATGATAGGTATACAAAAAATTAAGAATTATATTTTACAAATTGGTTGGTTAATAAATAATCTCAAGTTATATACATTTGATTAAAATATTATTTTACAATATTATTAATATATTTTAACGAGCCTTTCTTAGTAATAACTAAGTATAAAATCTTCGAAGGGGTTAGGAAGACTTACTATCACGCCGTTTCCCCGTGGGGGGCCGAGAAGATAGAGCACCACACTCTTCTGCCCTGACACACATCTCTTGCCTCATTCACATCCATTTTCGCATACAAGCCGACGATTGTTGATACTCCTAACAGGACCATCCTCTAGTATGTGGTTAATCTGGTCATGCCACGTCTTCCGCGGTCATCCCATGCTTCTGGTGCCATCAACACTTTGCGTCATATCTCTTTTACATTCATTCCTAACATCTTTATTCTAAGTAATGTCTTCTCTACCGTAGTTATCATCACATTAAATCACATAAACCGTGATCCCATTAATCTAAAAATCCGATACCCGATGAGTACCATGGTCTTATACTTAAAATTCATATTGTTCTCTTCTGTAGATTGTCTGCACGCTAGCCATGGTTGGCCTAGCTGCCTGCGAAGAGGCGGCAAAGAAGACGGAGAAGCGTGGGCTGGTCGGACTGGGGTACGGCGGTCTCGGAGGGTACCACGGCGGGTTGGGGTATGGAGGTCTGGGGGGATACCACGGTGATCTGGGGTATGTTGGACACGGGGGACTCCACGGGTACGATGGTCTCTACGATGGATACAGTGGATACAGTAAGTTATTATTATAATTATTTTTGATTTATTGATTGATACTTACAATGCAAAAAAAATCCAACAAGCAAATAGAAAGAATATAAAACAATTCGTCATACATATCACTGTATAGAAGCGAAACCTGTAAAATTAATCAGAGAGAGTTAAATAGGTCGGAAGCATCCGAAGAAACTGGAATTAACGAAATAGAAATGAGGATGTTCATGAGAGGTTCACAATAAATAGTACGAAAAGTCGATTGAATCTTTAATGGTTGGGATTCATTCTTAGACACAAAGCATACCTCAAAGGAAATAAATAGCGAAGAAGACAGAGAAAAGGCCTAGACAAAATTTCATCCACCAAATAATAAGCAAGGCAAATTAAGATAGATGTCCAGAATAGAGACACATAGCGAGCATTGTACGCAAAAATGGTTGGCGTAATGTACAGATACAATATTTCTAGAAATATATTTTGATTCTGAATCTTTTAATGAATAAATTTAATAAAATAATTTTATTAAATTGAATTTCTTTAATTTCATTTTCTTTTTCTATCTACTTTTACAATTTTTTTTAAATAAAGACAGTGTGTAGTCAAATTGTGACAATTATTTTTAAAAACTATTATAATTTTATATTGTACTAGCTGAAACCCGTCAAAAATGACGTTACTTTTACATGTCGGTTCCTAAGGAATAAGAATTTATTTATTTATATAAAAAATATAAAAGACAAAAAAATCTATAAAGGAAAAATAATTTATTATAAAGAAGTTACGAACGTTATATGAGGTTGCGACGGACGAACAGACGATCTATTGTTTGAATCCCGGTAGCGGCCAAAATGTTTTTTTTATTAATAAATTTATTTTAATTGATTGATAAATTTAAAATTATTAATATTTTTAATATTTAAAGCATTAATTTTGTGGTCAGACATTTTAACAAAATTTTATTTATGTTAGTATATAACCACTAAAAATTACTTTTTTGTCTACCGGTTTCGAGACGTAGCCCATCTCTTCGTCAGGAAACCACTATACTAGCATGTATATAACACTAAACACCACAACTTTAATATTATTTATACACCAACACAAAATACTAACATAAATATTATTTTTTATAAATTTAATATATTTTGTTTACTGGCCTACAAATTTACGGAGAAAATGTATCTCTCATGTTTACATACATTGATGCGGGTCTCAAAAGGTTAAAATGATTATCAATTTTTCATTTGACGTAAAATTTTAAATAAATCTTATATGCTTGAATTAAAAACTTAATACTTCTTAATATAACACTTCCTACCACGTTTTCCACTAAAAGAGAACTGAAACAAATATAACAGCACGTACACATCATTTATGTATATTATAGATATAACATATACAAAAAAAACTTGACAAACTGTTCAAAATTTCCTTTAAATAGTACCTACTAGTTACCGTTGAATTGAAATTGATCATCAATACCTAAAAATTCGTTTCTTTAAAATCGAAGCCAAAATATGTTTGTTGATTTCTTAAGTATAAATAAATGAAAACAATGAATTAATATGGTGAAACATAATTATCATAATATAAAAAAACTTTCATTCATGATATCGGATAACGATTGATATCATTCTTATGATTTTACTGAACCGCAGATAGACGAACACAATTTTTGCAATAATAATAATATTTTATTATTATTATTATTGCAATGAAAATAAAATAAATAATAAAAATTTTAATAAAATTTTATTGAGAAAATATAGTTCATTTTAGCCTATATAAATACGTCACTAAAAAATTGCAAAATATTACTAAATATCATGATAACATATATCGATTTATGTGATTTTTATTCAAAAGTTACGCCAGGGTTTCGATCTAAATATTGAATAGAAAAACTATAATCTTTATAATATCATTAGGCAATTTATTTTTCTGAAGCAGTAGAGACAAGATCTTCATTTATCCTTCCTAAATGTTTTAAATTCAGGTCGTTGGATATAATTAAGTTGTATTAACAGCAAGACAAATCAGTAATAATAGATGTCATAAGACACGATTTTACATGAAACATGAGTTATTATATTTGTTCAAACACAACATTAAAACTTATTTATAAACTGTTTTAGTGACATCATTCTTGGGTGGGTACACAAATATTTACATTAATGTTTATTGTATTATCTTCTAGAGTGATCATTATCTTGATATGTTTTGAAAAACAGTAACTCCGTAAAATATAAGTTAAAACTAAAACTGTAAAGTTCGTCTTACGGAGATTCTGATCGATATCTTTCACGTTTAAAATATAATTTAGAACTTAATAAGTAGAATTCGGGATCCACATCTTTAAATTTGAGAGATATAGAAAAACTACTGCCAGTATGCAATGATTTTATAACCAGAGAAGATATTTTAAAAATGATATACTTTTTATAAACAGCTTCTTAAATAGATAAATATGTTTTCAAGAATATGAATGTTTAAATATTGACTGTATTATTTGTATTTATCTACTTATATTTTATTAAATGTATCTACATGTTTCGGAAAAACCTTTCCATCGTCAGGGTTTTTTATAAATGTCAAAATATCGAAACTAAGAAGAGAAGAATCGAAATGTTTTTCTAAATTATTTGAAAAATTATTTTTAAATATCATTGCTGAATGTATTAAACATATACGTGTTATTTATAAAATATAAATAGATACAAATAAAACCCTTAAAAACTAACCAAGTTTTTACAATACTCCCTTTCGATTTTAAACAGGTTTCGTGTCTATACACGCGTCGGGCTAATTACTCATGTAGAATGATTTCAATTTGAAAAAACCATTTAAATTTCTAAAAATCCAAAATTATACAATAATTATTAATTTTTTTGAAACGAAAAATCATTTTTATCGTCGCCACGAGTCTGTCTGCAAAGTTTCATCTCGATTTGATCACAGGAAAAGGGTTCAAAATCGATCCAAAGTTTTTTCGTCAGACAAGTAAACAAGCAGATGGTACGAGTTAAAAGAAAGGGAGTAAAAATAAAAAATTTCAATCTACAATGTTGCTGAAGAATGTTGAAAAATAATAGTAATTTATTGCAAGAGTGCAACTAGATAATAATTTCGTCACCGTCTATTTTCCTCAATTGCATAGTGGCAGTTTTGTTACTAGTCTCCTCAAATGACAACAATTACCATTGTGTAATTGTTTTGATACCCGATAAAATACACCATTCAACGACAGTTTTCAACAGTTTAGCATGGCGCGTGCATGAATAGCCCGCGAACAGGCCCTCGGAACAATCGACGGAGGATAGAGGAATGAGTGACTCACGCAAATTTTCTAACAAAAATTGAATTACAGAACGAGCGCCAAGGCTGCGCAGTTTCTACAATTATTTTATAAATGCGTTGCGTTTTCTACTAACACGTGACACACTTTGACACGTGGGAAGGTTGCATTTGTTTTGGTAAGGCGAGGTGCACATTTCGGCTGCTCGGCCTTAACAGTAAACGTAATAAAAAAGTAACCCATAAAAACCAAGTTTTTATTATACTCCCTTTCTTTGTAAAATATAACAACAATTAAAGACGAATTAAAACATATAACGTAACACTAAACTTACAGTAATTTAATATGTTTCTAAAATGTCAGATGTTTTGAGCTTTGATAAGACACTTCATGCTTTGAAGATAAAATTCTAAAAACATTTGTCAGTCAATTTAGATTTTCGACATTCGTAGTGAAGTACCTATTATGAATACTGAATGAGTTATTCAAATTTAGAAAATATTCCTCGATGTTATCGGGCCGCTATGCTAGTAATCGAACTTTTCTAATGATTCCAATTTGAAAAAACCAATAAAATTTCTAAAAATCCGAAATTACGCTATAATTATTTTCTTTCAACGAAAATTTAATAGATCTTCTTGATCGTCGCCACGACTCTACTTGTCAAGTTTCAACTCGATTGGATCACGGGAAAAGGGTTAAAAATTGATCCAAAGTTTTTTCACCCGGCAAGCCGGCAAGCAGCAGACGCCACGAGTTAAAAGAAAGGAAGTAAAAAAAGAGATATTACAGTATTACCAAAACAGTTCGAACTATATTTCTAGAAGGTAACATTAATGATAACTTTTATATAAATATAATTATTATACTCTCAAAACGGAGTGGATACTCTCATCATCATCATCAGCCGTTTTCTTTCCAATGTTGGATGAAAGCCTCTTTAAATATCTCCCACTTGTCATCCATTGTCATTTACTTCACATTCCGTGTAGCGAGGAAATCGCTTTAGCATTAAAAAAATGCCAATATGGATGGCGAAAGTGTAGGGCCGATGTGAGAGCTTTTGCTCATAGGAAAGCCCTGGGTCTGTGGTCACACTTTAATGCCCATTATCATTCGCTCTCACGTATTTCGGTAGAATTTAATAATTTCATCAGTTCAGCGGGCTTTATGGATTCTTCTCGGCTATCGATGGATTATTAAGCTATATTCCAGCTTAGCGTTGTCCCGCAGTTAATTATAATTCGATTGTTTGCTTTGCATTTAAAACATTTTGGTTAATATTTCGCACTCAGGTAGGTACATATCATATGGTATGGAGAATATGAAAATGTTTTAATTAGAATATTCTGAATTTCCGAATATTCATTCATCACACCTAGTTGTCATCATCAAGAACTCACTTATTCCCAGACTTCCAGAGGATGACTATTTTTTATCCATTAGATTTTTTTGTGTATTTTTAGAATTGATTTTATAAAGGTGTAAATATTACGGTAAATCAAAGGCAGTAAAAATGATAAATATTTCCAGGCTTTTAGCAAAAAAAGATTTTTGCAAAAAAATAATGTTTACATTTTTTTAGTAACCATAGAAATTAATGTGATCGCGTGCGCAACTTAACAGTGTAAAAAGGTAAGAATTTTTTTTTAAAAAGTTCAATATAAAAATCGTGGGATATTTAGATTTTATAATGCTTATATTATCGTGGGAATTTAAAGAATTGGAGGGACGTTTTGGGTCGATAGGATTGAATATGTATTGAAAATTTATTAATTAATTAATTGTTAGGATATTGAGTAGGTAATCGATGGTTAGTAACAAATCATCCGAGTCCAAGTCTTGTCATGGTTTTAACCAACAGGATATTATTGAAATCCCACGGTTGGTTGACTATTGTTTTTGTCTTATTTCAAAACAAACAATAAGGTTGTCATTACAAACCTCTGGGAAATGTCATGCGTGTATGATTTTAATATTAGAAGTTGCATTAACTAAGTGTGATTATTGGTTGCAAGTGTTACACTCGTGTGTTGCATTGATGATTATTTCAGAAATATTTAAAGATAGTATATTAGAGTGGTACGGCTGATACAACTGGTACAACGGATACAACTGATATAACCGATACTCCCGGCACAACCTGTACAATCTATACAACTGATACAACTAATAACACTGATACAGTTGATGCAACTGATACAACTGCCACAAGTGGTACACTAGTATAACATCCAAAAATGGTACAATGGCTTAACCTCGTATTTCTCGTAGGATGGTACAAACAGAGCCACTGGAACGATTTGTACAACAGGTACAACGGGTACAATGAGTACAACTCGTACACTTAGAACATCTGGTACACCTAGTATAGCTAGTAGAACTTATTAGAATTATAGGTACAACTCGAATGTCTGGTAAAAAGCCTGAGTTGAGACAGTTCACCAAGTAGGGCGGACATGGAGCTTACTTAGATATTTGGTTGCATAAATCTAATTCTTCTGAATACGAGTATTTCGATCTTAACCGATGGTTTTTCAAAACTTACTTCAATCATCCTATTCCCTAACACTAGACGGTAGGCGCGTGTATACGAATGAAACTTTTTAAGCATAATTTGGAAAAAATATCGAAACGAAGTATTTATCTGAAAGAATATGAATTATATGAATATATTTGTAATATAATGTCATGCTTCAATCTGCTCACTCTACGCCCCGGTAAGATCCTTCCTTTCTGAGACAATTTGACGATTTAACTGGGAACGTATTTATTTCATGACAAATCTATGAAACGTAGCTAAGAATTTCGTTAAATTTATACATCTCTCTCTATGCATATACGAGTATATAGCCTGGATGTGAAAAATTGTAAAGGTATTTGAGATCAAGGCACTTCTGTCTGTTAATATTCTGTATGAAGATATCTCAAAATAAATTGTAATATTCTTTTCATTAAATTGTGTGAAAAATATATAACATGCAACCTCTACGTGAGTTAAATTATAATTTAATATTTTACAACTCATGTTTCAAGATTAACAGAATCTCTCATCGACAAGTGAAATATTTAACTATTATACAATTGTTATTGTTTATTAATCCTTAAATATTTAAATAGTTTAAAAAAATAATTCATCTATTGGTGAGATATTCTGTTACTCTCGAAACTTGATTAGTAAAATATAAAATTATAATAAATTTTACGTACAAGCATGGTTAATTATTTTTATAACAGAATGTTAGCTAACTTAGTAAAAACCACTACCATATTTAAGGTCTACCGGTTTCAGGACCAACACTACACTACTATATTCACAACACTATACACCCAAAACATAGTATTGTTAAACTTTCACCAATATTGATCACATTCGTTTAAATCTTGTCAGAGACAAACATGCACTGATTAGCCTACTGAACATTCAGGAATCTACCTAATGATTTTTACCTAATTTAAAGATCATAGTGAATAATTTCTACCACGTTAACAGAAAATCAATCAATAATACAGTTTATAAATACCTATAATGATGACATCACAGTTTTATTTCTAAGTAACCCATAGAGTGGCAGCTTAAGACTATTCTAGAGGAGGTTGGATTAGCCGGTCTTCAGCAGTGCCGTAAGAAGTTATTTATTGTATAGAAAATTTAGCCATTTTCTGCTGCACGCAATTTTTAGCTAATTGTGTATGAAGTTACATTTTTTAACTGTTAAATAATAATGTTATCATGTTGAATGCAACAAATGAATTGGCATACTCAATAATAAATTGTTTTTTATTTTATTTTAAGGAAAATACTCGACCCTTTTTTAACGAAAATATTGTAATTTGCAGGTCACGGAATCATATCACCCGTGGCGGTCTCTAAAGTAAGCTACGCCACTACCCATGGTTTGGGTCACGGCTACGGTGGCGGACTCGGCTACGGCGGTGGTCACGGCTATGGTGGCGGTCTCGGGTACGCTGGATATTACGGCGGACACGCCGGATATGGTAAGAGCCCTGAGAGACTTATTAATATTTCATGCAATTAGTTAAAGATACCTCTCACATTTTATATGCTCCGGGCATAAGTGCTTTCAAAGTTCTAAATAGGATTTTCCACGAATAATCCATTAATTTTCTTAAATATATAGTAATATATTTTTAGTTACACGTGCAGCCCTCGTGGCCCAGCGGGCATGTCGCTGGCTTCTCATTTGGGGGTTCCGGGTTCGATTCCCGTAAAGTTACAAACATCTACATGGTTTTATGAGTGGATGTTTTTTAATGTATTTCTTCACAGTAATTGGATGCCCAGTTTTAAAAAAATACGTAACGGATACAGTATTCTCATTTAAATATTTATCTTTGTACCTGAAATATTGTAGAAATTATTTTGATCCAAAAAAAACCGTTGGATAGAATTAATCAAAAAAATAGTATGTAATATATTTAATACAATTTTTAAACGACAAAGGATTTTTAAGTAGATATCATAGGAAGTTGACTAATGAAAAAACTAACCCATTAAAACCAAGTTTTTATTATACTCCCTTTCTCATTTAATCAGGTTTCGTGCCTACTGCACGCGTCGTGGTCATTAATCATTTGTAATGATTCCAATTTGAAAAAACCATTAAAATTTCGAAAAATCCAATATTATACTATAATTATTATTTTTTTTTTAACAAAAAATTGTTAGATCACTTAAATTGTCGCCACGAGTCTGCCTGTAAAGTTTCAGCTCGATTGGATCACGGGAAAAGGGTTAAAAATCGATCCGAAGTTTTTCTGGAAGACAACAAACTGCAGAAGCTACGAGTTAACAGAAAAGGAGTAAAAAGTTATTATTGAACAAGGAAATTAAATATTTTATATTTTATTTAAAAAATTCATCGTTCATTCATTGTCTCGCGTCACATCAATTTCATTCAACTGCATATTTTTCGAAATTAAAAATGCATCACTGTATGACACGATTTGTTTCTAAGAGCAGAAAATTATGAATCTAACAGTTTTGCTTACTATAATATGAACGGCTACCCAATATAGGCCTCGCGGCTTTTAATAGCGAAAAATAATATAAAAATGTGAATAAGAAATAGATACACACAAAAGAAATAGATACATGTAAAAAATACTATTAGTTCCTGCAACAGCTATGGTCGACCGGACTAGATGGTGATTGTGAGAATTTATCGTCTACTTTATGGTCTGGATTATCTAGACCTGGAGCTTTCTTCCAGTTTTAAGATCCTGATATCCGATTCCGAACTCGGTGTTATCCGGTGTGAGCACCGACTGGGTACATTACTGAACACAGGTTAACGAAACGTTGGGGATAAGACTTCAATGTACGTAAAAGCACTTAGCCATTCCTTTTGAGTGATTCCAAAATTAGATATATAAAATGTACATATTGCAGATGCACGCTATAGAAGATAAGAAGGTTTGGATATTGTGATATTTGAATTCGAAGAATGTATTAGAATGATTAAATAGAGCGATCGAAATAATAGTTTGCTTACATATTTTTTGAATAATATCACAATTTGTATAAGTTATTAATACGTGAAAATAAAGGTTTATTAAATGTACAAGATTAAATATAAAATAATGATTATCAGATGTTGTATGTGTCTATATATATATCCAAATGTTGTAATAATATATATATTATAGATGTCTCAAAGAGAAAAATCTATTTTATATGTGAAAGCAGATATGGAAGTATTTTTGGGTGTTAGGGCTAAAGACCTATCGTATGGCTGGTTTAAGTGATAAATTTACACAATGTTCATTCAACAAATTTCACAATTCCACCCACGATAGACAACCATATCAAATTTTTAGAAGTTGTATATATGTAAACTTTGCACAACTCGTTCCATATTTGAGTTGCGTTTTATTACCGCCCTCTGTGGTTAAAATTTGCCATTCCCATAAACTAGTATAGATGTCGCCGTTGGTATGAAATATCTTGAAGTTTTTATAGCAATATTATTTTTATATGTATATGACGTTCTTCCGATTATTAACATTTATACTAGAACCAACTGCAACCCGTCAAAAATGACTGAACATTGGTTCGCATCTTTGCTAAGCCCTAGTATATATTTATAGTATATTTTTGGCGATCAACGGAGAAGCAGCCGTAGCAACATGCGTTAAGCGGCCGGTTCGGATTTGCTGGCTCGGGGTTCAAGCCCCATTTCCGGCAGTTTAATTTCCTTTTTTTTAGCCGTGAATTCAGACCGACAGACGGACGGACAGACAATGAAATTATTATGTTTGATATGCCTGAAAATCATTACAATTTATAGCTCATTTTTAGATCAGTTTTTATATATCTGGAATATTTTGAGTACCTTTGTTCCAATTTTTCCAAGAATAATAATATGTAACCATTAAACATGGTTTCAAAAATTAATACCAAAAATAAAATTACTTTGATAGCTGGTATGCATTATTTTATACGCCAGTGCGTATGTTTTATGCAAATATAATAAAATCGTTCGTTTACTGTCTGTAATATGGATATTGCTCTCATTCCCATCAGTCAGATTACAAAGAATGTGGAAAAAAACGTAATTATCTGATGTCGTGCACGCATATATTTTTTCAAAAGGAAAAATCACGATACATTTATGAATACAGTAAAAAACTTTTGATACACATTGGAGATTATGATCCGCATTATTTTCGACAAATCATCTTCTATAGTTTGTTGTGTTAATCATCAAAATTTATTGTTTGATGTTGAGTTTATTATTAAAAACTTTATGTTACCGCCTGAACGGTAAAAGAATGAGAAAAGAATGAATTTTTAATAAATTTTAAGATTCTGATTAATAATTTGTTTGTGTTAATTGGTCAAGGGGTTCCACGAAAGGAGATTTAAATTAAGGTGTAAATTTGATATCTTTTAGAAGGAGGTGAATAATTATAATTATTTTTATCGATACTTATAAAGATACATATAAACATTTATTTAATTTAAAAATATGAAAAAAAAAACATAAAATGGCAGCGTTAAGTCTATTTCCTTACAACTCCTCCTCCATGATTGAAATGCAGCTTTCCCCGAACATGTTAGTAGGAGATAGAAAAGAAGTTCATGTACCTACTTATTTAGAAATGAAATATCTACAAGTCAAATATATAATTTCTTTATTAAATATGTAAAAAAAATCAACCAATTTTACTCTCGTAGGGTAAAACAACCCCTTTAGTTAGGTCGTAGAGTAAAACATTATTTTTTTTGTTGATAAATTATTTTATCAATGCTGAAAATATGTTTTTAGGAAACAATCCCCGATATTACATTATATCGATCGTAGAATGCTATTACACCCGCAACGAGCAATCATTTGAGATTCATTCCAAATTTATTTATGAATGCAGCGATTGCTTTCTGTTAGTTATGAATAATTGAATCTCGATGAAAATTTGCAATCCCACGAAACTTACCATTACTGACAATGGCTTTAAACGGGGTTTCAGTGTTGAATTTACACTATTTCCGGCCAGTCTCAGAAGTTGGTAGTTTGGAATATTGCATTAAACAACTTAGTTTCTAACGTCTATTGACCTGACGTGTATTCTGATACGCTACAACAGATGTCTTCCAAAATCGCCTGGAACATGACAGACATTCTACAACTGACTGCTGTTTCTGTCTAGATCTGTTTACCGACATTAGAAATGAACCTACGTGTTTCTATCTCATCTTTCTCAAACAGCGTTTTTGGATCTTTAACACTTAAGCATTGTTGATTCTTATACATAATAGAAGAATCATATATACTTTTATAATAACTTTTGACACTGTCATTATTTGTTCATTTTTTTATCACCTTTTTTAGAATAATTTTCAACAAGTTGGAATGTAGATTTCGCAACTATTCGCAAATAGCAAGAGAATTTGTATTTTTTAACGTGAAAATTGCTTCGTAACACTTTGAATCTTGTAAAATTGGACTGTATTTGAAGTTTTTTTTAATATTGGAAATACATATTGTTTTTTACGACATGAATTTTTTCTATTATGTTATAATAATATGTGTATTTAAATATTGAGTTTATTTAATCTTTTTTAGATGCCTGGATATTTACAACTCATTTTTCTCATACAATGTATTTGATTCCTGTCATAAAATTACATTTTCTTTGTAAGAGTACCACGAAAAATGCAAAATTTCCGTGTAAAATGTAAAAAAACTTAAAAAATTTAAGGAACTAAGTTAAAACACATATATATTATTTCAACTAGTTGTTTAAGAAATAGATATTATATATTTCTTAAACATTATTTACAGATATTATTTTCCTTAATATATTTGAAAATGTTCGCCAATCGGTTAAGAATAATATGCCATGATGTCAGTAGTATGAAATATATATATATATATATTTTTAAATTTTGTTTAGAAAAACGTATGTTTTCAGCCAGTCTTACTTTATAAATAGCAAACTAGTAATTCTTATCCTAACATCAAAGAGCCTTAAGTAGGAAGGTGGTTCCTTTGAGCACGGGGTTCATTAGCTACACTAAACCTAATTGGATTACCCAAAGTCTTCAAATTAACTACACGTTATTAATTTAATAATGTTTGAACATATTCCGGACTCATTTCGTTCGATTATAGCAACGATTTAGTAGATCAAAGTCCGAAAATGTTATCGCACGTGTTGATATTAATTTACCTACCGACGTTGGTAATTTATGAATCGATTAAATAATTTAGTAACTGTCATTTGAGAAAGATATATTGTATTGAAAGCTTATGAAATCTGATGAATATATTTTAATTTTGTAACTTTTCCTATGTGACTGCAATAGTAGCTATGAGAAAAGTGCTCGCCGCCGCTGAATTTTGCTCGCATTACCAGACAATCACCTTAACTCGGATTTCTTTATTCATCATCGCATTATAAAAAGAACATAAAGCACTAATAGCATCTCCGATTCTATTATTTTAACTCCCTGTCTCCCATCCTTGAATAATTCCTATATATAAATACACTGTCGTAATTTATAATTTATTATCCCACCCTATAAAAATAATTTCGTTATCTGTCTGTCTGTCCGTTATTTCGTCTTGCTTATTTTGTAAAAACATTTATTTTTTTCCATTATTCATTATAAATACGTCTCACCTATTTTTGAGTGTTGGATCAGCAATCACCAAAATAACCGGCGGCCCTCCTAGCCCAGTGTGTATGACACTGATTTCCCGCATCGAGGGTTCCGGGTTCAATGGTGAGGTCACAATAAATTTCGCGTTTCGAGTTGCCCTTAATATCTTTAAATAAATTATTTTCTTAACATTATTCTTAAAAATATATTTTTTTTATATGAATATTATAGAATACATAGGTTACAGAGATTTTTATGAATATTACATAATACGTTAATCATTACGTATTATAACTTCTTTCACATTGGACTTTATCGAGGACAATAGAATTCTTCTGTCAACATATTGAAGAATTCTTTTATAAGTTTTTTTAAAGATTCTTTATACTTTATAAAGATATACCTATTATGTGATTTACTCAATATTTACGTAATTTGTTAAGAATTTTTTATTAGTTTATTAAGATACGTGATTCACTGAACCCTGGGTGTTTTTGAGATGTAACGACTTCAGTAATTGGCCTTTTGATGCGTATAAAATAATAATAAAAAATGTTATTTTCAGAATAGGTCGGAATGTGTCGCAACCTCGTCCATATTTTTTAATAACCTTTCCTTACTGTATAATGATTGCAATATGGTGGTTCCAGGAGGTCTCGGCGGCGCATACTTGGGAGGGCACGGATACCACGCGCCGGCGATAAGCTACGCCAACCAGGTGGGGTACGCGGGGGGCCACGGCGGCTACGGCCTGGGGTACGGCCACGGCCTGGGGTACGGCCACGACCTGGGGTACGGCCACTACTGAGGCCGCCGGTGAGGCGCGCTGCTGAATGCTGCGAGGAGTTCAATGCCGCGCTCGCGACATGAGCATGTGTACTTTTTTCATTTTGTAAATTTGCGTGTAAATATATTTTTTTAATAAAGATCTCAAAAATTACAAAGTGGCCTTTCATTATAACTTTACATTCGCCTCTTCGTCCCAAGGTTTATTTATTTTTTTGTTTAACAACTTTATCAACAAAATCTTGAGAAAAAAAACTAGAACACAATGCGTTCTACTAGACGATTTTCTGCAGATTCATTAAAAAAAACTTCAAATATTATTCCTAATTTCTAATTATTATTTTTTTAAATGGATCATTTATTCGGTATTATTGTATAAAATTATAAAACAACACAACGAAGAAGCGTAGTAAAAACATTAATATAATATAAATGGTCAATTACAGATCTCCACTTTTAGTAATATGTTAAAAATGATAAATATGTCATGAATTAGTAGCTTGTTGGTCTTGTGGTTAGGACACTCGCCTCGTGATCCAAAGGTCGCGAGTTCGAATCTCACTCCAGACTAGCAAGTTAGACCTATTTTCATAGCACAAGCGTTTAGCTTAGTTTGACAATAGTAAGAATATTGATGTGACACGTATTCCGTGTTCGCATCTCTCTTTTATTAAAAAAAAAATAAATAAATAAACTTAGGCATGTTAAAAATAATATAACAAGAAAGAATAAAAATTTAAATAAAAGAAAAAGAGACATAATTACTAGCAGAAAAAACTTAGGAATGTTAAGAATAATACAACACGAAAGAATACAAACATTTAAATAAGAGAAAAAGAGACTTAATTAGTAAACAGAAAAATGTAGGCATGTTAAGAATAGTACAATAAGAAACAATAAAAACTTTAAACAAAACAAAAAGAGACTTGATTAGTATACAGACAAACTTAGACATGTTAAGAATAATACATACCTAAGTTTTTATGCTTAAGTTATATGCTTTCTTTAAGCTTTTGCTTTTGCTTGTATACTTGTTTTTACTTTATATTATATTTATCTTTTAGTATTGTGCTACTGCTATGTTTTGCTTTCCGCATTATATTATTATATTTTTTGTTTGTATTTCATGGGCAATCACTATGTATTGTTAAAAGTATTCATTAATTTAATTTACACATTACCTTATTGTTTGTAAAAGCTCTGAAGGGCGTTAATTAATAAATAAATAAAATAAAAATAATTAATAATATGTCTTGAGTTTTTTTCGTTTTCGAAATTTAATTTTTGAAAAAATATTATCCATCTAATACGAGTCATATTTGAAATTACAATATTTATTTTTCTTTTCTTTTGCGTACATGATTTACGCAACAACCCAGATAACATCACACATTTAAATAGGTGGAATAGCTGTTACCTTTTAATAAAAGTTCATAAAACGTCCTCAATATTTATTGCTTCCAGAACTGCGACGAAAATATTCCTCGTCCTTGGTGTTCTTAGCTCAGTTGCATGCCAGGGTTAAGGTGCTCGGCATATTATATATGCTCTGTCCAATTACGAGCCAACTAGCTGGCGAAATTCCTCAAAAGCCTTCTGAGTGAAAGCGAATGCCTTAATATATTATCAAATTCATTTCGGTCGGCACTAGCCACGAACGTAGGACCAACAGTTCGAGCGGCGTCGACATTGTGAGCAGTTTTAACTACAAAGGGATTTTATATTTTTTTCACTTTATATATTTTGACTGACTCGCTAAATTTAAAGCGATGTATTTTCTTTCATTTTTAAAACATTATCTATGATATTATTTTCGACTTTAATCTAAATTTTTAATGTTTTGTAGGAGGGCTACATAGACGTAGAACTTAAAATGTACCGCTAAATTCATTTTTGGGACATTATATTCAATTAATATACAGGGTGTCTCATAGCTAGTAGCAAAAAATTTACAGGTGAATTCCTGCCTTGATAATGAGTCGAAAATGTTCAATCGACCATGACCCTATATATATAAAATATCAATAGTTATGGAGGTGTGCAATATCAAAGTTTGCATTTTTTCGATATTTTTGATTTATTTTTTGTAAAATAAATCATAAATATTGTAAAAAATAATTGTAGTTACCTATATCGCTTATAAATTTTTTCGCTTCAATAAAACTCAAATAAAATGATAAAAACCTTAAAAAAATTATGTTTTCAAATTTTGAATTTGAATTTAATTTAATTGTTGATAATGAATTTTTCATAACTGATTAAGTAACTGTAATGATAGTTCAACCTTTTGCAAAAAATATGCAAACTATGATATTGCTTATCTCCATAACTATTGATCATAACAAGGTCATCGTTGCTTGAACATTTTTGACTCATTATCAAGGCAGGGTTTCACTTGTGAAATTTTTTCTACTAGCTATGAGACACCATGTAGATGTATATAATAAACATTTGTAAAGCGTATGAGGGAAGATTGTGCAGATTTTTAAATATGTAGAATATGATTTAAGAAATTTTTAAATAAGAATTTTATGCTTCAAGGCAAACCACGCGCAGTTAAGTTCAATAATCATGTGCTTAGAACAGCAGTGAAAGGTATTCCGTCTCTTTCAATTAAGGAAGTTTCAAAAGAAATTATAGTCCAGCATTCAGAGGCTCAGGTAAGCTAAATTGGGAAGGTCTCTAAGCTGGGTAAATTGCAAAAAAAGTATTTGAACAATAAAATAATCTACAGAAAAACGATAGGTTTTATTTTACTATTTATAACGAAATTTTATGCTACTAGACCCATAAAACTTCTTTTACTTGCTTGTTCGTGAATACTCTCATTGATTATTATTATTACTACATAATAATAATTAATATTGACTCTTGCGTGTAAAACTGAGCCGCGCGATGATTGCAAATGCGTGAAACGGTAAGGAAAAATTAAATAGGAGTTAAAAAATGAAAATATTGATTATCAGGCGTATTCTAGTACCTAGATATGTAATAATTCGAAAGAATATCATAATATACGTTAATAAGGAATATTAATAAAAAAACACCACTTCTAAAAAATAAAATATATTGGTATCATTCATTACCAGTTGCGACATCTATGTATACAAACTAACTTGAAAATGTGATAAAATAACAACAGATGTCTCTATCAGAGGCAATTTATGAAATATTCTTGATTCGAACTATATATACCTAGAAGTTTCAAAAATTTGATAATGTGTTGATAATACGATGGAATTGGTGAATGTTGCATTGGTGAACGTTGCATTGTGTAGAGGGATCACTTAAGCCAGCTCATACAAGCTGTAAGCCCTGAGCCATCGTATAAGAGACTTCCATTAACTTTTCTCATTTATAAATAGCTTCTCTCTGTGAGACTAATTTATCCTTAATTTTTTATTTATTATTTAAATAATTAATTAAATGAAATTGAAAACACCATAAAAATTAATAACAGATAGGTAAAGAAAATAACAAAAAAGGAAGTAAATTAACAAAATAAAAAGTAGGTAGGTACTTAAAAAAGAATATGAATTTCGACACAATGGTAACAAAAACGACAGACGTTAACAGTTATCGTGGCTTATACAAGTTATATATATATTTTTTGAAATGTATGTATAATTAGGTATGTTCAACCAAAAAGTAAACGCTACAAACATTAAAAGTAAAATAAATCCTCCACGATTTTTACAGGGACAGTTGTAAACTGCGCTCATGAATGTGTTGAAAAATGTGGAACGTAGGCTTACGTGGACAAGGTTTGAGAACGGACGAGATCTGTTCCGGGCATAGGTCCTCTGGTACAATCAGACAGGGATCAGATTGAGGGGAGACCGAAACGAAGGTGGATGTTAGGCATCGAGGCGAAGAAATGTTCAAAGGTCCAACAGGCTCACTTCACCACTGTCCAGGAATAGACGGCGTTCAATAGTAACTGCGGTCAGGAATTTTCGAAAGTTCATAAGATCATAGAAGAAGACAAGAATATAAGTAACAATTTACACAATTTATTTATTTATTAATGACACACGCCCTGAATTGGACTTTTACATAATCTGAAACATAATCTAAGTATATAAGCAGAAAATCACTTTTTTTTTTTCAAAGTTTCATAAGATCACGGAAGAAGAGAAAATTTTTTATTTTTTATTTAATTGTTAATTAATTAATCAATTAAATAAAACACGACATGGTATACACCACTGAATATTTATTTAATTTATTTAATATGAATAAACACCTCTAGAAGATACAGGAACGAAGTTTCCTTCTTCAGGAGGATACAAGATGCACGCACGTATTAATTAATTAATTAATTTATTGATGATGCATGCCCTGAATTGGATTTTTAAATAAAATGTATCAAATTGTGAAGCTAATTGTATGTATACCTCCGCAAGCATATAATCTGCGACTGCGCAGGAAATAATCAGTACGTCCTTGACCCTCGGAACGATAGGGCTCTCTTCCGATGAAACTGTGATTATGACTCCAGCGAAACGTCGAGAATCAAATCTCAACACATCCAACCGTTTCGTTTAAAATAGTAGTTGATTATAAAAAATGTATTTTTTCAGTACTATATTGTGCTAATATTGTACATATAAAGATAAAGATGCTTTTTAAATAAATAAATAATTAATAAACTAAATAAATAAATAATAAATTATTAAAAACACCTTCTATATCAGAATAGCAACATAAAGATTATCCAATAAGTGATATACCGCCAACAAATAGAGAACGGCGTGGTTTCCTATATACAGCTGTTGAATTCTATAAAAGACTTTCTATTGTGATAAAGGAAATAAATAATGCAAGACAGATCAATAAAAAAACTGAAAAGACTTGTGTTGGGGAGGAGATAGTCACATTTATCGAAAGGTGTTCATGAATTGATGTGATTATCCATAATTATATTCTTCTGTGTTAGTTAATAAGTTGATTTTCCTCTTATACCAGCATATATCAGCTGTCGGGAGACTTACCATTTTACTCCCTTTCTTTTAACTTCTAGCGTCAGACCAGCGTCTGCTTGTCTGCCGAAAAAACTTTGGATCAATTTTGAACCATTTTCCCGCGATTCAATCGAGCTGAAACTCTGCAAGCAGACTCGTGGCGATGATAAAAATAATCTAACCAATTTTCGTTAAAAAAATTTAATTATAGTATAATTAAATTTTTAAATCGAGTCAGACTAGTTGAAACCTGTTTCAACTAGTCTGACTCGAGCCGTAGGTAGAAACAATACAAATGAGAAAGGGAGTATAATAAAAACTTTTATGGGTTAGTTTTTTCTTATTAATTCTCATATTCTTGCTTTTATGTATCTACATAAGTCTAAGCGTTAAATAAATAAATTTATGAAATGAATAATCTACTTACGAGTAAAAATGCATATATTTATATCTGTAATTTGTCCTGCATTATGTGAATATTTTTTTATCAAAAGATATCTCGGCTTACTGAGGTGGACCAGACAGTCTTGTAGTGCGCGCTAAACCTAAATTGGTTTCCTAATAATTTGTACCTGAATCATCTCAGTTTCGTATTTCGGATGAAAGAAATGCCTCCTGGGAGTTGTAATGGCGTCCGACAAAAAAGGTTAAACTGCGATCCCGCTTGCCCTTTATGTTCCGCTCGTGTGGGACACTTTTGTACAAGATGATGAGATTTGCCGGGAACAGAGACCGGTCTCCCTTGTCAATTATAGCCCCGTGATAATGATTTTACGTGTCCTAATATCCACGAGGATAAGATCGGGAAAGTCTCAAGCCTTATGGCATTAGGGTTGTAATCCCCGTTCGTACGGACGTACAAACGTGTATGGAATATACCTATGGTATTTAAGCTAACGCGATACCCACATATACCTGTTACATTATACAGGACGTTAGCTTATGGGAGAGAGTCGCCTACCTGTGTATCTATACACTTGTCAGGCTTGGATGGAAAAGCGATCAGACTCCAAGGTAATCCAGGTTTTCTTGGAGATAAATTTTCTCGACTCGAGACTCATCCAGTGTTTTATTACACAGCATCTATATTTTTTAGGACACGTTCAGTTGTATTGTATCAGATATGGAAATAATAAAATTAGTCACGTTCTAAAAAAACGTATAAATAAAATTATAATAATTAATAAGTAGCTTGTTAGTCTTGTGGTTAAGACTTTCGCCTCGTGGTCCAAAGGTCGCGGGTTCGAACCACACTCCAGACCAGAAAGTTATTCCTTTTTTCATATTACAAGTTTAGCTTAGTTTGAAATTAGTAAGAAAATTGATGTGACACGTATTCCGTGTTCGCATCTCTATTTAAAAAAAATACTAAATAAGCCACTTTTTTAGTAAAAGAAATGTAAATGATCAGTTATTTAAATAAAAGAAAATGAAAAATCTTCAATGAATCTTTTTTTATACTTTAAATAAAATATGAAACATAAAAATCCCCAATGTATACCTCATTTTTGACGAGTGTAGCACAAAAGCACAATAATAAATTGTACACTTTCACTTTTGAAAAGTTATAAAAATGATTGCACAGAAGAACACTAAACATTATAACAGAAAACAGAATATTGTACCTCGCGTACACGGATCGGCCATGTAAACCGGGACTTGTTCCTTACTCTAGGGAAGTGTTTTTCAACCTGTGGGTCGCGACCTCCGAGGGGGTTGTCAAGTGTTGCGCGGGGGGTGGCGATCGCTAGCCAGGTTAAAGTAAAAAGCAAGGGTTGTAGGTCGTATACTGCAATAAAAGTGCAACATTTTAAGTGAGAAGGCTGCGCCTGTTTATTTAAAAAAAAAATTTAAACCGTAGGTACTTGTATTTTTGAGACTTTAGCAATCAAATCATTTTCTAATTGAAGCCTATTTCTCTTCTTAGTTTTTATATTTACCATTGAAGAGAATGTTAGTTCACATAGGTAACGAATGACATAAAAATTTTAAAGCTTTTCTTGCCAGCATCGGATATTCTTCTCTTCGCTTCTCTCCATCCAAAAGATCGTTTGCAAATTGAAATGCATTTTAAGCATGCCGTCAGCAGCTAAATCTACAAAATTTTCTTTTATCTTCATGGATAACAAATCGGCCAGTTGTACTGTTATATTCAAAAAAGAATTTATTTACCTATATTTACCCATTGGCAGCTTCAGAATCGAGTTCTGGAGAGTAACATAATTTTTTTAACGTTTTTTAAAACACGGACATAGTTTTATTTTGGACCTAAAATTTTTTACTTGTAAAGAGTCACGTATTGAAAAATGTTGGAAAACACTGGTCTAGGGAATGAGAGATGACAGTTATTGCTGTAGTCGCTTGCATTTCCATTTATTTCCATTCTAGATAACTTTCCTCTATAATTTAATGGATATTTACATAATTCAAACTGTCATGTCAATTCTTCTCCAATACTTCAGGGTAGCTTTTGCATTTGCTTCAATTTAGCAACTGGAAAATAAATGTTATCCGCTTCTTCAGTTTTCTTCCATATACATTTTTTATTTAATTTTTATTCGTTGTATTTTATAACGATTATAAGAAATAGATCTTATTTTATATTGTCTCATTATGATTTGTTAATTGTTTTTTTATTTTAGGAAAAAAATAAAATAATTTTTTAACTGATCTTAATTGCACAATTTTTTATTTCGATATGCTACTTCATTGCCATTGCATCATTTAACAAGAAAATAAACTTTTTAATTTCACTAAACTCTGGCGACATGGATATCTCCACAAGCGCCCATCAAGGAAAGGGACTTTTGCGGGACAACACATAACTTCGCCTATATATTTGTTACAATAATAATAATTTATATATTTGCTAACGACAAATATTAACCAAGGTTTGCTGTAAACTATAAATCGGAGCATTGTTCTTAAGTTGACTCTAAATATTTCTAGCATATTTCACACACTAATTCACTGAATTCGTTCTAGAATCTTCACTGCACCTTTTATCACTCCTGAATAACCTGTCTTTCATATACTGAAAGTTACTTAAATCACTCAGGTTCTTACTAGAAAACTTCTCGCTTGTTGGAAGGTATATTCTTGATTTACTATCGCTATAATACACATACACTGGCCACACTACTGGTCGCTTTGTCTTGTCGCGCTGTCAAACAACACTGACCCACTCAAAACGCGCGTGCTCGCCCGTTATACAAAACATGTCGATTTCGCGATGCCTCGAGAATGTTCTACAAATTTACAGTAGTCTCTCTATATTTCCAGAAACCTATCTTTATTTTTTGTGACTACAAGAATAGGCTAGATGATTCCAGATTCGCCTGGAACGTTCGAGAGATTTCGACAGTGGGCAAATCTTAAAGATTCTACCCCTTAATGAGTTAATATTAAATAAGTGGTGTTACCACTTAATGGGTAAATATTTTTCAAATAACTAACTGCACAATCGTGTATTGCATTTTAATTTTAAGTCTTGTAACTAAATAAATTTTGATCAGAAATGATTCCTTACTAGTTTTCCCCTGAGGTCATTAAAATGTTGGTGTGTATGTATGTGTGTGGGTACATAAAAGCAATTAGGGTGTAGACATATGTTTGTAAAATTGCCCCTCTTAGATAAGGCACTGAACACATTATACGGAACAGTTTTGAATTAGATTTGAAACTCATATGGCGCTTAAAATAAGATGAAGGCTAACATTATATTATTTTAGTAATAGGATTAAGAAAATACATATACGAGTAGCTTGTTGGTGTAGTGGTCATGACGCTTGCCCAGTGATCAAGTTGTCGGTGGTTCGAGCCCCATTCCAGGACACCAGCAGTTAGTTCTATTTTCGTAGTACAAGCGTTTAGCTTATTTTAAATATTGTAAGAATATTGATGCCTATTAATCTCTTTTAAAAAAATACAATAATATTCGAAATATTGACATCAAACCAATATATCTTTTGCTTTTATTTGAAAAAGATCTACAATATAATTTTATGCTTTCAATATGTATTTTTATGGATTTTGGAATGAATTTCGTTCAATTATTGTAACCCTATAATTCTTCGCTTGGAAAATTATTCTCGACGTATATTTATCTTAACTGTATTTTAGATAAATATATATTTTTTACCCAACTTTATCTATAATTTCTAATTTATATATAAATCTAATCAATATGTTGTCAAGTGACGTGGCAAGGAAGGAATAAATGAAAACACTGGAAATTAATTAGCGATTTACTAATTATTCAATGTACAAAGTCACTTAATGCGAATTAAACTTAACGATGTTCTTTAAATTACACTATTTCGCATAATATCACTCGTTAATTAACACTTTATTATCGCTGGGTAACACGTATTTCATATTCACTAGAACTTTCCATCCTATTCTCGCTCGTATTAATCACTCTGATTTATTTCGCCAATTAGGTACTTAGCTCGATTATTCGCTTTATTTATCGTTTGATTCCCTCACGTCTGTATACTGAGCGTCGTCTGGTGACTGGCGATCGACTTCGCACCGATCTGTCAAACATATCAACTCTACTCTCCGCGCGCCGTGGCTCCGTTCCGTATTTATATCCAAATGCTGATATTTTCGCACTTTCTAGATTATTCTAATATTAAGGATAATCTCGCTTCTCGGTTATACCAGGCGTTTGTAGACGTTCATTTATAGACGTTTTCTGAAGATTTTAGATCACTCTAGAGTGTTATAGGCCGTTCTCGATTATTCGATAGAGTTGTGACATATTACCAGGGGTTCTGAAACTGCATAAATTCTTTTTAGCATCTCGTTAGAATATAAACAAACTTACATATACATATATGAATATTAAATAATATTTTTGGTAGTATTTTATTCTTTGTACTTTTCTAACTATAACTTTTAATTTTTGTAACGATTTTTCAATTGAACAATTATAAAAATATTAATTAAAATATATACAGTACTTAAAGCTTTGTAAAAATATTATGTTTACACGGTGCTTTCTAAATTAAAGCCAAAAAGAAAAAATAGGATTCAGAATTAAAATAGCTGCTAATTAGTATGTACAAAGTCTCACAGAAACAAAGCTATTTATACGAGAAACGCGTATGGAAGTCTTTTAGTCCGAACATACATATAAAAAAATGGTTTTTAAATTAGTTACATTTTAAAAATAAAATATATTTTCAATATATTCTGCAATTTATTTAGCTAAAATTATTGTAGCTGCGAACGATTTAGAGTCGATACAGATATGAACTTAGCTAGTTTTGGGATTAAAAACGAATTTCTAAAAATAATCATTTTTCCATCGTATACAGCCGGGTATAAAAATTATCTCTCTTGATTCTTAACTTAGATATTTTGACACAAAATAGTTTCACACAACAAACAAAAAACATCCACTCTTATAATTTTTTTGTAGAAACCTTTTCTTACGCCTGCCAATTCTAGTGTGACCGATGAAAATTGAGTGGGTAATATTAATAAAGTACAAAGTTCATAAGTATAATTCAGATTTTGAATAAACGAGGGTTAATGGTTTGATTTTGGTATAGGTACTTTTATTTATTCACAAAGACACTGGATACAAACTTTAGCTGGTTCGTAATTCACACGAATCGTCTATGGAAGACTTTATTATTTATTATTATTAGTATTGTTTTAATTTAATAATTTTTTTTTTACAAATTTTAAATTAATCCAAGAAATTAATTTCCTTATATAAGCATAATTAAATATAAATAATACAAATTTCATTCAACTGTAAGCATTACAATTTTTGTACTTTCCTTTTAAATGTCGTCATATTTTTATCATCCCAATTCTTTCGGTAGTTAACTTTTTTTTATTTATTTTTTTATATATATTTATTAATTTTTTGATATTTATTACATTGTAGATATGCCAAACTGCAGAGCAGTTTTACGGCATGGTTGCCTTCAATATTTGACAATAATTTTTATTTTATAATGAAAATAGTAGGTCATAATCGAGTGTTGCATGTTTTTTTACAAAATGATTTGATTCTTGGCACAATATACTCTCTTTTTCTTTCGCCATACACGTTGTTAGTGATTGGTATTCTCATTGTTCGTCCTGTCGATCTGGTTGCATAGTTATGGTGCGTGTCAGTGTGTATATTAATTTTATTTATCATTTCTTCTAGTATCATATTATATTTTACTTTTTGGTCAATTTGTAATATTTTGCATACTTTGAATAATTTATTATAATCATCCTTGTACATACATTTAGTTCTATTATCTACCATAAGTTTTAGGAATCTTAATTGTAACTGTTTGATTTTATCAATGTATGTTTTATAGGTAAGACCATAACTGCTCACGCCATAACTGATAACCGAGTCAACCATCGCAAAATAAAGAGAGTATAGTGTGCCCCGAGAGCTACATGCACTTAGCATGGATCTCAGTTTTTTACAAATATTATCAATATGTTGTTTCCAATTAAAATGTTTATCAACTACTAAACTTAAATAAGTATATTGTTCCACCTCTTGGATTTTTTCACAGTTGCAGTTTGTCAGATTTGTATGCTTGGTATATAGGCACTCGTAGCAATGTCCAATGAGATTAATTTGAAAATTTTTTGATATGGCTCGCGGGGACCGGATATGTAAATACTGAGTTTTTTTTTACATTTAGTATGATTCCGTTGTCATGTGCCCATTTTATTATATTGGTCAAGTCACTTTGAATGTTGTTTTCTATTTCATTTTAATTCAACTGTGCTTGATTAGATTTTGCGATCTTGTTTTCTTTCTAAATATTTACGCCGGTTCTATCGCACCAAACGTCAAACGAAAAAAATGTTCATTGACATAAAGCTACTATTGACGTTGTAACAAGATGGCAGAATAAAAAGGAATTACGCACTATCGAAATCTTGCGAAATATCTCGAACACTCCATAACACTCTGGAATCGACTGGAACATTCTCGTCAGTAGGTACTGAAAATATCAAGAAATAACTAGAAATGTGAAAAATATACTCGACGTATCGCAAAACCATGAAAAATGTTTGATATAAAAGGACTAGCCGGCTTGGGCGAGGAGAGTCATTGTTTGAAGCTTAACCAGTACGTCAATATCAGCGATAAAACCGTAGCGAGTGCAGTGTGACCAGTGCGTGTTTAACGAGTGACACAATTCTGGCAAAGTACTTTCGTGCTAAATTGAACAGAATATTCTCGAAAGTGATCGAAGCAATAGCAATAGCGTAGTTAGCGTGGATTAACAAATTGAATTATATGTCTAAAATATTCTAGAAACATTAAGTGACTCTAAATTTCCAGTAAAGTTTTGTGAAATTAATAAAACTTAAATTTTTTTCTTAGTGATTCATTTGCCACACCCCGTGACAATATAAATGTCTTAATTTTAAGTGAAATATGTTCAGAATACTATTTTTATTAGAAGCTGTATATTTTTTATGATTTTAATTTAATTGTTTTTTTTTCAATTCCTTAAATTGTATGTTTATAAAAATACGTAAAACATTGCATTGTTCACCGAAGCATTTGGTCGGGAATAAATTTTAAATATTTACATTTGTAATTTATTTAAATTTCTTCATATCTCCAGATTCGCACAGTCCGAACATTCAAATAAACATGTGCACAACTAAAATTTCCGGGATATAAATCAAAATGAAATATTCCGGAAGATAACCGCATTTCTGCAAAATCGCATAATAATGAAAGCGTAGATATGTGTCATACGTTATTAATACTAGGTAAATCTTAAAAGGAATTTTCTGTCGCCTGTTTATTATGCTTCGCTTTGTGAAATTAATACAAATAAAATCCCGCCGCATTTTTTCTTCCATTGTCGTACATATACTTAAATAATACAAAACAGTAGTTATATTATTGGAATTATTGGAAACAACGTAAAGATAGTTAAGTTAACGTAAGTGTGGAAAAACCATTTATTGTAGAGGAAAGAATGAAGATGCTAGGAAAGAATGTAAAGCTGATCTTAGTATAGTCGATAGAATGAAAAAAAGGGTCTCTCTGATGGATTAGGCATATTGAGCGAATAGCGAGGAAAGAATGGTTAGAAAAATATATGACGCAAGTGTTGATAGGTTCCACCAGAAGGAGAGGTCAACCGCGGAAGACGTGGTCTGACCAGATTAATCAGATACTTGAGGATGATCCTGTTAAGAGTCTCGACAATCTTCGAGCTTGTATGCAAATATGTATAAATGTGAATGAGGCGAGAGTTGCGATTTAGGACAGAAGAGTGTAGCGCTCTATCCTCTCTGCCTACCCCCGCGGCGTGATGGTAAGTAAAAAAGTAAGTAAGTTAAGATTGTGATAATAAAAATTAAAAGGAGACGGTGATAATAAGTAAAACGTATAATGTATATAATGCACATGGCTCCCTGAGTTTGTAGAGTATATATAATACATTACCACACGACAATTTTAACTTAGGGTATTTATGGCTTTTACGATATGTAATTTCCATAGAAGGGTCACAATTTTAATTTTCTTTCTAGTTTAATTCTATCTATATATAGACCTTCATTATCCGCTTCGTTTTGTTTCCTAATGATCGTGTATGTTGTCTTGTTAGTTGAAGACCACACGATTCTCATACACTAACCACTTTTATATCAGTAGGATTTGTTAGTTGTAGACCATATGACTTATATACATTAACCACTCCTGCCAGTAGGACTTGAAGATCATTGATAGAGTCCGCTATATCTCAATATCGTCAAGTTATTTAAGACCATCTTTTTGCTTACACACAGATTCTCGGCACTGCATGATTTTCCAATAAACTTGCACTCAAGAAAATTGGTGGTATCTTGAAACATGATGTCTAGATCCTGCATGAAAGACGGGAATCTAGGGAATCTCCCACACCCAATGTGATGCGGTGCAGCCTATAAATTTAAACGTGTTTCTATATCGAGCCGAACGTGCGAAATGGCGGCGTTTGATTGGTTGGCACTTTGTGTAATGTGCAATTTATAGGGGGCATCAGAGGTGCTCAACACGCCGGCCCGCTATTGCTCGACCCCATGAATTATTTACCCCTGAAGGCGTGCCACAGGGTGACCACACGGCGCCGCGGTTGGGCACCGAGCCAGGGCTCGCAATTGTCGCAGTGCAAAATTTTAATAATTCATATTATCTCCCCTTATTCACGCCGGCGAAATGCAAACAGAATATCTGGGACTTGTGCCAAATTGTCAGAAAAATAATTTTGTCGCCCTAGGTGTAATAATTACCAAAGTATTTTAAAATTAGAAATATTTATGTTTCACGTGAAGAGCATAAAAAAATCATTACATTTATATACCCTGTTTTGCAATACAAAATCTAAGTTTGTCAACGAAAAACTGGTTATATGTAATATTTATAATCAATACCTGTCAACTATATTTTTGTTTAAAGATAAAATTCCTGATGATCTCCGCAGAGGTCTTTACAATACCCAATGCACCTTGCAATGGATCCTGCTACAGATCTTGCAAAGGATTCTGCAATAGACCCTGTAATGGCTCTGCAGCGGACCCCGAAATGATCATGCAATTGTCTAGACAACTCTTGCGAAATTAAAAGTATCAAACGTTTAGATTGTAATATTCAAATTTATACCAGGTAATCGTTTTATGCGTTGACACCAATTTCATAATTAGAGCGATTCAGTTGCCAGCCCTGCCGAGCGGAAATCATATCAGTATCGACAATAAGGCGTAATTTGGTGGCCGCCATTGCGTATATTAAAAATGTGAGCATGGTAATATATTTCTAAGGAAGGGTAAATAAAACACAGAATATATTACGCAGGACACTTGCGTTGGTCTAATTCATAGATTTAATTATTGTATTATGTAATATTTAATAGGCTAATGCCTTAATACGTATTAAGAAAATAATTATAATAAATTAGCACATTTATGACTGTGTGGGTATGTTTAAAATAAATAAAATGAAACATTCTGCAGAGTATTACCTAACTAACCAACTTAACCAGCACAGCGTTTTCCAGGGGCAAAGGCCAAGAGGATAGATGTCACACCTATCTGTGCTGGAAGACCATTTTTGCCTAATCCAATTTCATACACGTTCTCGTGGTCGCTCATAGGTCGTTGAAGCTTCTAACAGAACCATACTTAAATATTTTATTTATTTTTTAATGCCGGGTCTTCTGCAGACGACTCCGGTTTTTGCTGCCTTCAACACCCGACTCATAAATTTTCTATACCATCCTTTCCTCGCTCATTCGTTTCACATGGCCAAACTATTTCAGCTATAATTTATTAATTTATTCTATATATTACGCTGCAGCCAGCATGATATTAACTTCTCATTCCTCTAACTCACTCCTTCTAACTCCACCCCATCGTACAAAGATTTTCACACATATATACATTGTTCAGGAAAAAATCTCTGGTCGGGCGATTTACAAAATTATCTATGAACGCGGAAGCTCACGTATATGACAGTTGCCGCAAGCCATAGATATCGTGCACCCCGAAACGAACAGTCGATGCTGTCGCGGCAAATACAAAATTGCGAATACTCGCATATTGTTAATTTGTGCTTGAAAGCTTACGTTCAGTCTTTAAGTATTTCAGTCCAGGAAAAACAGCGGGAGCAGAGCAAAGACAGATCGGAGGTTAACAAAGGTTAACAACAAATTTGGTAAGTGGTAACCGGTCCTGTCTAGTGAATTATGCGTCAAGTTTTCCCTGTAGAGAACCCGAACCGGCATAAAACACAAGGGATATGCCCTGACATACATCTACGCGACTTCGTTTTTTGCGTTTTCCATGCTTCACTTCCTATAATATTTTTAGGTTGGCTACCCTGACCTAGGAAGGGAAGGGGGATCGAAATAGGTCTATGATAGTAGTACAAGGTCACGGTAGCTAGTTTCGATCCGCAACGCGTATTTATACAATATTAGAGAAACAGTTTTTATTACCGCCTGTTCTTTCACTAATCAACATCATATTCCCAAAGTGAGAATACACTAGACTTCCGTACATTGAAGTCGGTACTAGAAGACCAATAGGTACCGCTAGTCTTGAATCCTTTGAAAGATTTTTACTGGCCATAATTGCATTTGGAGCACCATTCACTATTACCTCATATTTTGAAATATTATACATACTCAGATGTCACTTTTTAATAAATTATGTTCATGAAAGCCATGTCATTGTATATTTGCCAACATCATTTTAATATACTGTTGTATACATTGCGTCGAGGTATTCATATTTGAAAAGAATTTACTTGAAAATTCTTCTGCGGTTATTGAAATTTAGTGGCTGTGATGTTCAGTGGTTTAATAAAATTTGTAACAAGATTGTGAATATAAAATGTGGTTACAATTTCGTTCATCTATCTCAATCATTTATTCAAATGACTATTTTATATATTTTTTTTAACTATGGATTTATAATAATATAGAAATTCAAAAAGGAAATATTTACTTGAACTTTACTGAATGGGTACCCCAGTATAGGAAAACTACATATGGAATTATTTCACCATCGTTGAGGGAAGACTTCACTTTAAAAAAGGGAGAGGTATCATCTTATATTAACTTAATGAACGTCAAATTATTTTTTTAAAACCAAATTTATTATCAATTAGAAAGACATACAGAAATATCAAATCAACGAAAAATTATTTGGCTGCTACCGGGACACGTACTTACCTAGATCCCCTATCTATCCGGGAAGGTGCGTTACCAATTACGCCATATCTCGTACTTTTCCGTTAATATATCGACCTAATCTGTAAGCCTCATTTTATTAATTGATTAACAAACCTATTTTATCCATTTTAAGCAATACAATTTTTGAAATGCGATAGTTACAAATTACTTTGTATATCTGCCCGTGCCCGCGCGGCTTCGCACGCGTAGATTTTTAGAACACTGTTTGGATCGTCATAGAACTTTCGCGAACCTTCTAGAACATTCTCCTTCCAGAACTTTCAAGAAATTCGAATGTACAGGAACCTTCTAGGCACACCCACACATTCCGCCACTCAGTTTAGAACCTTATAGAACTTTCGGGAATTTTCTAGAACCTTCTCTTTCCAGAACATTCTAGAGCAGGTTTTTCCGGAACTTTCTAGACTCACCGACACAGTCAGCGCGCCTATTTTGAAACAATCTGAAGCATTTGCGGCCTTCCCGTAACAAAACAATGTGCGAGAAAGCACATTTTCGTCACCCACTCCCACCCACGCACAGCCACCCCTACCAAACTCGCATATTTTCGATGTGACACCAAGGGCTATCTACCACCATAACCACAGGTGGGTGGTTGTGGAGAAAAGTTGGCGGGTAGGGAAATCGGGTTTCTTTATATATATATTGATTAATTAAATTAATTGAAGACAATATTATTACGAGGCTTTGTGTTCTTCGCTGTTAATAAATTTTGCACGATGTAATTCTTCAGCTCACGAAAACAAGTGCGTCGTTGGAATACGATTTTTTAACTTGGGCTAATGATTTTTATGTGAACTCAAGTAATCTTAATATATTGTAAATATAGTTATTTTTTCAATACAAATACTAATTATTTAATTACACCTACACCCTTTTTATGAATTAAAATATTTTAATTCAGTTTTTCGTAATAAAAGTTATGTTTCGAAAAAGGACTGCTGAGCAATAATTTTGTACCGTCACGAAAGTATGCACGATGTTCAAGTCTGGTAAGATGAACATTATCATAATTTTGTAATATTTATGACTCTTATTTAATAAGTTTTAGGGGTTTTTCGTGCATGTGCAAGTAAATGTCTTCAATATTTTTGCGGCGAGATAAATACATTTTAACCCTTTGAAATCAGTATTATTTAAAAATATAGAATATTGAAAATAATAAACCAACTAAAAATCATTTAATATTGCTGTGTAGCGGTATTTTCAGGCATACAAAGGATAAAGAAAGATAAATTATTTTATAAATGACGATCCTTTCGAGATTCGTCTAGCGCGTTAAGGACAGTGTAGAGTTGAGCACGAAGAAAACGCTGAGTACAATGACACAACCAATATATATTAGTGGTGGTATTTTAACTGGTTACAAAATAAACGTTATTTGATATTTGTATCGATGATCGTAATGTATGGTAGATCTCTTTTCATTTAAGAAAGACAAACGAAATAGTATGTAGGTATAAGCCGTGTACGTACGACGCAAATTGTTTCATTGTGTAGGCGTTTACGGGTATAAAAACCAACACAACGAAAAAATGTATCTCGAATGCATGCCTTACACGTATTAATTCGTTTGTCTTTCTTAAATAGAAAGAAGTCCAACCATTGGTACAAGACAACATTTAAATCTTAGTCATCAATCATCGATACAATTATTTACAAAGCTTAAATAACTGTAACATTTTTATATCCTTTATATACCAAAAAATAAATTTAAATAAAAATATTTTTTAATAAAAATGTTTTTTATTTATTTGAAAATAAATTGAAATAGAAATAAATTAAAGCTATTTTACTCACTTATCATCACGCAGTTTCTCCGCGGGGATAAACAGAGAGGATAGAGCGTGATACACTTCTGTCCTGGCACAACTCTCGCGTCATCCACATTAATACATCTTCGCTTACAAGCTCGTAGATACTCGAGGACTATCTTCCGGTATCTGGTTAATCTGGTCACGCTACTTCTTCCGCGTTGGTGCTCCCTTTTTATTTTTTCAGCAGGAAAAAATATAAATAATGCCATTTTCAGCATGATATTAACTAATTATAAAAAAGCCCTCCGGTTTTTCTGTGTTAAAAGGTTAATGAAACTGTTAAAAAAATTATCATTTATCAGACAACGAATTTTATTAAAATTGATCGTGAAAAGTTTTAAACATAAATCAAATGACATTTAATACAGTTATTTTTTAGTAGCGACGGCCGTGACTGGCTTCTAAATCATTTTGACATTGTGCGCGGAATTATTCTTGTGAATTTTAGGTTTCGTGATAGTGGTCTTGTATTTAGTGCGGGCCTATTTTAGTGCGGGGACTCCTGCATGATGCAAAATATACCTAGGCATAAATTAGCCTAAACGCGTCGAAAGAGGGATGAAATTGCCGTCAATCAGCTGTGCGCTCGACACCTGACGTATTATTGGCAGCCGAGGGATATACATGTAAACAAAATTTTGTCCAGTTAAAATTGGCGTTCACTTTGACAAATAGCCAACTGTGATCTTTTTACGGTTAATTATCCCAGTTGAATTTATATATTGAAATAGCTGTAACCCGTCAAAAATGACGGTACTTTTACATGACGGTTCCTAAGGTATTTATTTATTTTCAAAAAAATAAATCGTAAAAAAAAATTCGAAAAAAGAATTTTCGAAAAAAAATAAAATAATAATAATAATTTTACTATAAAGAAGTTACGAACGTTACACGAAGTTACGGGGACACAGATAATGAAAGAATTATAATTGGAATGTTTTATATTGTCACGAGACAATAGAAACAGATAAAATTATATACAATCGAGGTTTATCCAGCGCGAAAAGTTTAGAAGTCAATCAAATTTTTATATTTTATTACTCGAATTTCCGTAGTATCAGAATCTCTAAATAGGTGAAGTAATAAACCTAATTATTATTAAAATTTATTACTTAACCCGTTAATGAGAGATTCTGATAAGTGGAGATTACGTCGTTTAATGATCTTCTTTAATAATCTCTACAGTGGTTATGCCAAATTCATCAATAATATGAATATATATTTCATATATGTTCATATTAAATAACAACAATAGAAGACGGTTCGGAAGGAATAATTCGTTTTTGTTTTCCAAAATCTAAACTTCTTTTTTCAATGAATGTCTTCACGTAGATTTAATTTATAGTGCAATTTAAAGAAGCACCTATGGAACGTGACTCGTATGGCCATTAGCTCGTACAGCGAAAATATATTTATCTTTTCAATATTGCCAAAACATCAAACTTTCATGTTTATTTTCATCTTCGGGAACAGAAAAACGTTGCAGGGGGCCATGTCCGGTGAGTACGGAAGCAGATGCATCGTATAATATGTGTAACCTTTTGAAGAGCCAACACTAAAAAGAGCATTAAATAGGATTACCAATATAAAGAAACGTCAGGGATAAGTGAACCAACACAACATTTGTTGTGACCATTGTACTTATACGAGAAACTAGTGACGCGTGGTGTACCTGCGACCGCTTGAGCACCTATTAAAGATTTGCCCCATTTCAGATGATTTTCGAGAGAACTTGGTAAGGAAACGCTGACCTTCTCAGGAATGCTAATAACTTGTATTTCAGAACTTCTATTCGTATTATATATAGGGTGTGGATCTCCCGCTGGGAAATTTTTAGGGGGTTTCCTGCTGGAGTGTCACTGCTGTGTACTGGTTTTTATTTTCCACAAGCGATTTCCGTTATGGTAAAATGACTAGAGACGTAACTTAATTAGGATCATTACCGTGGTTGTATCTGCAGGCAGTAGATTTCCGGACTGGCGAGTCCCTCAATGTTTGTGCTTGTTATTTTATTTTAATTTCTTCCTGAAGGGAGTGAATTACTCTAATAACTGTCTCGAAGGTGCATTTCTGTATTCATTTTAATTAATCTGGCTCCTAAGTTGTATATCTACATGTTATGTTATTATCTTAATCTTATTACTACGGACACTGTGGACTTTGTGCATTCATATTTTGTGCCAAAATTGTAGAATTTCTTCTATAAATATAACTTGTAATTCCCACTTAATGGATAATATATTAAAAATGTTCCAATTGTCATTTGTCCCCGCGCCTTGGAGGCAAAGAAGAGGTTTTGTGTGGACGCCTCCCCGTCCCGCTCGCATTCCTATGAGTGTCACCGGGGCGGTTTACCATTAAAAAATGCCGAACGTGGGTCGCGAAAGTGTAGGGCCGATATCGGGGCTATTGCTCACAGAACGGCCTTGGATGTGTGATGGGTCACCTTTCTCCGTACTAATTGTAGTTTATTTTGATTTAAAATGTTAATTATTCATTAGTTCAAAAAAATATAATTAAATTTCAACTGCCACTTTTTCTATCAATCTAGTATAAGAATAGAGAAAAATAAGATATTATAACCCTATGTATATTTTAAATGTTTATTGTTTCGTTTTGATATGTATACATTCAATATTTATGATTTAATCAGAGGTGAATCCTAAATACAAAGAGACAGCTTATGTAATGTTTTTTTAAATTTAGGTTATAATATGTTCACATCCTCTTTCTAATAGGATTAAAAGCTAACGAATTCTATTTGTGATGTTTATGATATTTTCCTGTGGTTTATAAATATTTTGATAGAAACCGAACCCAAACTCATTAATTTCTAATTATCTAGAACGTAGAACTAATATAATATTTAATACAAGTTTCAAGGCATTAAAATCTTAAAATATTATCGAACATCGGCTGAAATTACAACACAAACATAATTCATTTAAGTAAATATCCATTTAACGGAATATTTATTATAATATATATATCCGACGTTTTCCCGCAACAATGAGAAGTTGAGAGGTTTGAAACCTTTATTATAAAATGAGAGCGTGCTTCTTTGTGGTGTTGCACAAGTGAGAGAATTAATTAAAGTTTGCGTTGTTTCGTTCACAGAGTGGAAGTTCATTATTTAAACAATTTAATTTAAACACTAATTTTTAATCCACTGTTGAGAAATAATATAAAAGCCTTATTATTTATGTATAGATTATTATTAATATATAAATTAGAGTCGATGATGATGGGTGTCACAATTGAAAGCGTTTAGGTTAATAAATTATTATTACTCAACAGTGGATTAAAACTTAGTGTTTAAGTTAAATTCTTTTAGTGGGAGAATTCCTTAAATTATGAAACAGTATGCTTTTCCTCTTTTAACTCTTAATTGTTATTGTAGGTAATTATCGTTTTAGCCATTTTCTATCTATCTATATAAGGCCCCTTTTTATTTTTCTTCTTCTTTTTTTATTCTTAAAGACGGTAATAAAAAGACTTAATATTTCCTAATATAAACAGTTATTACATATAATTATAAATTTCAATCAAATGAAAGCCTCACTTATTAATTAAATTTAATGTACTTCAGTTTATATTTAAAATGATTTATATTTACATATAAAATAAATAATAAAAAACAACAAACGAACATGATTACATAACATGAAATAAAAGTAACTTTTAGAAAGAAAAATGAATCGCAAAATTCAATTATGCACAGTGAAATGAAGCTGTATGGTAAACTGATAAGGGGCATTAGAAATGAAACGAGTATATGTAACGTTTTAGAGGAAGCTAAAGAAAATGTGACACTTACATCTATGTTGTCGTCGAATCTATGTTGATTATATGTATGTAATTTCTGTTTATATTAAGGAATATTAAGCCTTTTAGTACTTTAAATGTCGTAACCACTACAACTACTATAACGCTAATGAATTTTCCACACATTGGAGTGTGGAAAAGTGAAAGAGATCTCATTTCCACTGCTATAAGTTTACTTTCTTTCCATTTAGCGCTAGGCTCCACTACCAAACATAAGTATCGATCTACTATAATATACGGATAAGTATCGATATACATACTTAAGGAATGTAGAATAAATAAATTTGAATGCAATAAATAGATTTTAGTTGCTTTTATTTGGTAGAAATTTATGTTGATTATATATAATTACTGTTTATATTAGGGAAATATAAAGTAATTTTATTTATTATCTTTAAGAAAAAAAAATAAAAAAATAAATAAAAAGAGGACTTTATTTAGCAGTGGAAAGAAAATGGGTAAAACTATGATACTAATTTTAAAATTTATATTTTTTAAAATTTTTCTTTTACTACAAATACATAAAGAATATTTTAATCATCAAAACACAAATATACTTATAATACACATAGTCATAGTCAAACCACACAAATAATAGGAAATATTAATATACTTAAACTCAATATAACTAAATATAACTAGGTATTGTACATCAATAGTCTACCAGTAAATATAAGAAGAAAACATAATTATTCTATCACATTTAAGAAATATATAAAATGTATGAAAAATTAAAATAATATGTTTAAATATGAAATATTCATACATCTGGTCTTATTTCTTTATCGGTTCTTACATTAATAAATTTATTGCTGTTACTTCTTTATTGGACTTTATTTTTTCTTTATTAATTTACTGGTCTCCTTTGCAAGTAGTTGTTTTATTTAAAAAAATAATGTGCTTGTGCTCTAACTTCCATTCTACAAGTAATTAAGTTTGATGGGGCAATAACAATGAAATGTTAATTAATACTATTATAAATGTTAAAATTTAATACATCGTGATTTTGTTTCTTAAAATACATCAAAAAAAAAGAAGAATAAAAAATGGGATGTCTTTGACATACTACGATATTATATTATCAAAATGGATGTGTTTTTCGCAAAAAAAATGTAATGCCTATTAAAATGTTAAAAATGTAATTATTGAATTTTTACGCACCCGGAAACTTTTGCGATATTTCGTTAAAAAATTCGGAGAATTTTCCGATGAATATTTTTTCATATTAATCTACTCACACGTAATATTTTCAAACATTCTTGGCATTTTTAATACGTACGCGAGTGCTCTGTTCGATTCTCTTCAGCTCGAGAGATCAGGTGCGCGGTGTCTGATGACAAATTGCTTCATTCGAGGGCTTCTGCAGGGACGCGGTACGTTTGTCACGTTCTCATACAAATATGTGGCAATTTATTATCTTTCAATATTCAGGAAAATTGTTTTCCCAGAATTTCTGAAAACACTATACAGAAAAGCCTTTTTAAAATATAAAGACTTTTGTGCCATCTTTGAAAAGAATTCTATACCTGCCTGGTCTTTTAATTTATTCGTTGTCCTCCGATTTAATCTCACTGTTTTCATTTGTCATTGTTGTGATGGCAATCTTCCTTTGCGGCATTATTCAATAAACTTGGGTGTGTTCTTGGAAAAGAATTAGCATTGTCAAAAAGTACACAGCATATGGCAAAAATGTACAGGAATAAAAACAAAATTATTGATTTCAAAACACTACACTTAATATTTTTTAATTTTACACCGTAAGAGAGCATTGCGTCCTTCGCTTAACACAATATTTATACAATACTAGCTGCAATCCAAAAATGACGGAATATTGGTTCGCGTCTTTGCTAAGCCCTAGTATATTTAAAGCATCTTTTTGGCGCTCCATGGAGAGGCGGCCTGTTCGGGTTTGGTGGCCTGGGGTTCAAGCCCCATCTCCGGCCGTTAATTTGTTTTTTTTTTGTTGTGAATTCAAACGAGATTTCGGACGTTACACGAAGTTTCGGGGACAGACAGACAGATGGACAGACGGACGGATGGACGGATGAACGGACGGACAGACAACGAAATTATTATGTTTGACTAGCTATGCTCGCGGCTTCGCACGCGTAGATTTCTAGTAACTTTTTGTCATATTTTATCAATTTGTGCACATATTAACCTTAACATATAGGATATGTATATATTGTTGGTAATTTTTTTATTGAACTTTGAGTTCTGCAACTTTTCTATAGAAAGTATTTAAATATCTCTTACAGTCAAGGCAGCGTTTGTAAAAAACGCATCGCTCGACAATTTTTTCTTCACAATAAAAATTCCTTTTATTTTAACGGAATAATATATAAACTACTTATGTCCACCCTGAAAGTCCATTTTAAATATTGGTGGAAGAATTTTTGAAATCGGATGAGTAGTTTTGGAGGTTACTTCCTACATCTAAACTTTACCTCTTTTATTAGTATTTATTTTTAGTATGGATATATATTTCTTTTTACTGGACCCCATAGTGATAGAAAATTACAGGACGTCCAGGACTGACTTGTTAACACAGATCAAGGATCTACAAAAGAAGAAGAAGAAGAAAAAAAATAACAGAAAAGAAGACACATATATGGAACCTAATGAATAAATTTTAATATTATAACATCTTTCCGTGCAAAAATGTGATAAAAAACGCAAAAGAAGATGTAAGAAAAAATGCTAAATTTGGCTCACATTGTTAGAGGATCGCCTTAATGCTGCTCTGGTCTATTTAAGGAAGGAATTTATTTTAGGCTTATCGTTCGGATAAATATCCGGTTTAATGTTTAATTCCGTATTTATTAATGCATTGAATTAGAACCGCGATCCCCATTCGGAATTCCAATTAATGTTACAGAAAACGACAGCTATTGGTGTGATAATATTTATTGAATTTCCACTTAACCAGCGGAAGGCGTTCGCGAGCTTCGGTATTTTAAGATAAAGTGCAAAATTCTAACAACAAATTGTTTTAATTTAAGACGTTGTGATTATTGGAAATCGATGGTTCAATTTCCAGGGATATCGTAGGATACTTTTAAATCTTTTTTAAAATACGACTGAAGAAGGAATTTGAGCAATGCAACTGAACAAGATGTCGAAGGGTTGAAATACTTGGGGAGAAAATTAAATTGTTTAGGAGGCACAAACAACAGTTTAAATTCCTACCTATATATGTTTTCACTCAAATACAATTTGTACTGCACACACGCTTAGTTACATTTTGTCACTACTATAGTTTTGAGTTTAGCAATTATTATTATGATATCGGGGCGCTGTTGTCTTGCGCGCAATTGTCGTGGTATCTATTAAAAACTATATTCGGTGATCCGTCTTTTCAGCAGGCAGTATTTTTCCGAAAGTAATGAATTAATAATCTTTGTCTTAATTTTATTCCTAGACCTCATTCTCCATCACAAATTATTAATATGAAAAGTTTTACAATTTTAGAAATCATTGATTATTTCTACTGTCTTAAATAATCTTGTGTCAAATTTTTTTTCGACTAAACTAGAAATACTCCAAACTTTCCATGACCGCCAAGACTCTGGGGAAACCGAGATGAGCATTTTTGTCAGTTTTTTTTTGATTTTCGCCTCTAAAAATGTGAGTTTGACAAAAAATTCTAGAATGTGAAGGGTTGGATGAAACGTCACATTATATTTGTGTCTATTGGCTGCCAGAGTTGAATTATTGGAATGGTGAGAAATATTTTACTTTTTTCAGAACCGAGGATAGAAAAAATACAAGAAATTTTCATCTGGACAGAAATGATCATATTAACAATTGAATAGTTACATATTACAGGAAAATCTTTCTTTTGAAAAAAATGTGCATTGTCGTAAACCTAAAGGGAATTTTGTCAGATTTCATCTACAATGTTACCTGTAGTAATAGTAATGTGTGTAGTAGTGAGACATGTATCTTTACCCATCGAATGCGACTATTCCCGATATTCGAACTTCGAACCAAATAATAGGCATGATGACAGTATTAAAGTATTAAAGAATGAGTGATTTAAGAGAAGAAAATATTTTGAAAGAATTCTAAAAAAATGATCCAGTTTTAATATACCTACACATTGAGATTAATAAGATTTTCAATAAAATAAAAGTATGAAATTGTGCAATCCGCCATTTTAACTGAAACATCGGTCAGAGCGAATGACGTCACGCCTCAGTACCCATCAAAGTGTCTTCGAACCGTTGCCATAGACACAATGCGTTTCTGTGTGAAATTAAAAATATATAGATGAAAATGAAATTATTTGCGTAAAAACTTAGTTTATCACTGAAATGATATTATTTTCGGTAATAGTAGACGTGTACCTACAATATAGAATATTATTACAAAATCTGTCATCATGCCTAGTGTAATCGTAAGGCATCTACTTTACCCGCTACAAGCTGTACCCCGTCAAAAATGACGTACTTTTATAAGATGTTGGTTCCTAAAGAATAATTATGCAAAATTGAGTAAGATCTGACAAACGGTATAGATTTGAATAGAAAATATATCGCGTGTCAAACTTAAAACGTCAACATTGATGGCATTACAATGTTATACAATAACTGTCAAGATACAGACTAAAGAGTCACGGCTTATCACATTAGCGAAACGGTCATTAAAAATTTTTACGCAGATGATTTTTTCAATATTAAAATGTAAGTTTTACAAAGAAGTTGACTTAATTACAATTATTAGCCGAAGACACGATTGCTTTCTGTTAGGGCCGGTTGTTTCAAGTTCGATCAAAGTAAGCGGTCGATTAAAGCATAGATTTTTACGAAAACGGATCGTCTGATTGGTGGAGAACGTAAAAATTTATGCTTTAAAAGAACGCTTACTTTGATAGAACTTGAAACAACCGGGCCTTAGTTTGTTATGAATGTACCACGTCTTGTGAAAATAATTTGTCGTAAAACACGATTGTAATAATCGACGCTACAGCGCCATCTGTTTATTACTAATCGAATCATAATGAGACTTTGTAAATAAGCATACAAACGCAAAGATGACTTGTATTGATCTCACATTTATTTTATTGAATAAAATTTGTATCCACACCATTATCTACTAATTATATTGCGGGAACATAGATGACAAATGGAATAAAAAAATCCTTGAAAATTTGAATAATCTTAAAAATATTGATAATTCTTTATTTTAAATACAACTTTTTTCTGAATATTGCCACTCAACTGTCCCCAGGGCGCGTTCTTGAGTGTCAGTGTAATCGTTGTAGCAGTTAAAAAGTGGTAGCTTGTTGTAGGTATGCATCGATCGCATCTGTACGTGCAAAAACTTATCATTTCACATTCATTTATTCTTATTTATATAAATACAGAAAAAATTATCCTATAATTTTAAATGTGTTCTTATGATAATGATGTACGATATTAATTTAAACTAGTACATGTGAATTATTAAAAATAAAATGAAAACGGATTTATAACACAACATAAATTATCTACATATTATGAAATAATCTACATATATTTTTAACAGGTAAATTGAATTATTTTTTTAACAAAACGTTGAACTACCATAACAGTAACTTAAATCGATTACGAAAAATTCATTCGTTTCAATACAAATTAAAATGATAAAAACCTGGCAGAAATTCCAATTGGAATTGGAAGGTTTTTATTATTTTATTTGACTCGTATTTAAGGAAATTAATTTTTCATATTCGATGTAAGTTACTGTAATGATAGTCCAACGTCTTACAAAAAAATAAGTAAGAAATATTGAAGAAAAAAATGCAAACTTAGATCTCGTACACTTCATGCTGAGGGGTGTTAAACCATGACAGTAATGTTGCAAGTGTGACTTGATCACAATTAGAGTTTTGTAATGTTCTTGGACTTGGAAAATTTAGTTTCTAAGCTAACCTCACCTAACATATTGTAGGTAAACCTCAAACATACACACAATACAATGCTTAAACGATGTACCTACGCATGATACCAAAAACGTGTTTCTTGGTATCGGTTGCGTTACTTTAATAATAATAATAATAATAATATTTGGATAACTTATATAGCGCCGTTTTCGCGAATACTCACCTCAAGGGCGCTTAAATATTTTATCAATATAACATTGTACACTTCGTTAATTTTAACGTAACTTATTTTAAATATTATTTTAAAATAAGTTAAAATATGATTTCAAAAGTTGGTAGAAATCTATTTGTTTCTCACACATCTACTAATTTTGTCATCCAAAGTGTACAAATATTAAATGAATGCCAATATTTTCCTTTTAATAGAAATATTTCATTGAATATTTTCCCTACACAAATCTTTTAAAAATAAACAATTTTTTACTCCCTTTATATTAACTCGTGGCGTCTGCTTGCTTGCTTGCCGACTTGCCGTCGAAAAAACTTTGGATCGATTTTTAACCCTTTTCCCGTGATCCAATCGAGCTGAAAGTTTGCAAGCAGACTCATGGCGACGATCAAGAAGATCTATCAAATTTTCGTTAAAAAAATTAATGACAATAGTACAATTTTGGATTTTTCAAATTTTTAATGTTTTTTTCATACAAGTTGTATGGATATTTCAACGCATATGGTAGACGTGAAACCCGAAAATGAGAAAGGGAGTATTGTAAAAACTTGGTTTTTATGGGTTATTTTATATTAACAAGGGTTGAGAAATTTTACAAATAAAGGATTACAATAAGATTAATTATAAATTCAAAAGTCGTTACAATAAGATTAATTATAAATTTAAAAAGCGTGCGTAAACTATAACGTAACTATAAATTTTAAAAAAATAAAATATTATGCATAACGAAATTCTTTTTGCAACTAGTTACCTTTTTTTAAAATATTTTTTATAATTTTAGTATATATTGTATCCTGACGAAGGAATCATTGTCTCTGATACATTTTGATTATTCAATAAAAAGTGGTTTTAAAGAAAGTGTTTTCTTAATTAAGATAAATTAAAAAGATTTCATAGAGACGAAGCTATAAATACGAGAAACATGTGCTCTTTTATCTCGTACTCATCGTACAAAAACAGAATCTTTTTGTATGATAGCCCAGGGCTTAAAATCTGTATGAGCTGGTTTCAGGGGCGTGCAGTGGGAACATCGCAGCATGACTTTTATGTAACCAATTATTTGGAAAAAAAATCGGAATAAAATATACATTTCTTTTTATCACAATTATTATCATAGTATTCATATTTTGATATACCATTATAATCTGTCGCATAAATATTTAATTTCTATTTTTTTCCGAAATATACGTTCACAAAAAAGTCATGCTTCAATGTTCCCACTTCACGCGCCTGGCTGGTTTAATTGATCACTCTACACAATGCAACGTCCATCAATTATCTGATTATCAAATTTTGAAAGTTCTGTATATGTTCAAATCTGAGAATCTTTCGTTTATTTTAATGGACTATGTAAGAGATATCTGTCGTCTGTTTTCATGAATTAGTAGCATACTTAGATTTTCGCAGCTGGTAATTAATACCCCTATATTTTTGATAATGTATGGATGTTCTTAAGATGGAATTGGTGAACGTTGCATTGTGTACAGTGATCACTAAGCCAGCTCATACAGGTTTTAAGCCCTGGGTCATCGTATAAAAATACTTCCAAACACGTTTCTCATTTTCATAGCTTCGTCTCTGTGAGATTTTTATAACTTATTTTAATTTATTAATCATCCCTTTGGGGACAAAATGCAGTAACTGTGTTCTCTGAACATTCCTACATATAAAAATATTGTTAAAATATCTATTTTGATTGACCGCGGTAGTTAAATAAAAACGAGCAACTAGTTGGTAACGATGCTTTACGTACGTTTTTTAAATTTCCTTCATAAGAAATTAAACGTCATTTTCAGATAGCCTTGATTCAGAACCGTTTGGCGATTTGCTCCATTGCTTGATTTAAGAAGAGAATCTGCTCTCGAATTACCGATTGGAATCGACGTCGTAATCTATTCTTCAAACCCCATTTTCTTTCACGATTCACATTCCGGGCTTTGCTGCGACTGAAAGTTTCAGTTGCCTGTTTTTAATGGAAGCCTTATTGAGTGGAAGAAAGTTGACGAGAAATTCGCAAAGTGTTTCCGTGCACCGCGACGGGAGGATCGCTTTCAAAAGGTCCCCGGTTAATTGCTCCAGACCTACAATGAGGCTTTTGTATAGAAAATTTGACATAATTGTATGGAGATCGCTCGGGGGTTACATTAATCAGGGGCGGAATGGAGAAGGCATAAAGTTCGACGTGAATGAAAATTCCAATTTTAAGGATGCCTTTATTTGCGTGAATCGATAATTCGGAAGTAGTTTTATGCTTCTGAAAATAGCCTAGAAAATAGAATTCAATAGAAAATTTTCAAATTGAAAAATTGTATAAAAGCACCTGGTACATATCAATAGAGATGATGGTCTCAAATTAAAAACATCATGATAGATTCCGCATATTTAGTGATCAGACAATAGATGAAATAACACATAACACGAGACAACTCAAGAACACATATGACTCCGGCACGGTATTTCCACGTAGCACATAAACATAGAAACACCCTGCTTTCGACGCGGTATTTATAACCAATACTCAACACGACACAAATAACGTTTCGCCCTGCTTTCAACACGGTATTGCAAGCCAATATTTAACTACAACAACAAAACGTGATGGCCCTAATGATGGACCCTTCAATGAAATTGGAAACGTCGGCCAGAGAGGACGTAAAAACACGGCATAATACCCCAGAAGATAAGAACCAGAAAATTCTATACAGTTCAAAAACTCTATACAAACCATGATGATAAACGTTTGCCTGTTTTGATACAATTGTTTTTCCATCAGGACATGAATAACCTAATTTTAATAACAATTGATATAATCATTTGTATTTATTCTAACCCAGTATCGACGCTCGACAATCGTAAAAATGGCTAAGGACCAGTCATATCAATTTGATTCATAAAAATAGTTATTTTCAAATCATACATTTCTGCGTTTTCTACCAATCAAGCAACCCTTATTTGTATCTACAGTTTATATTTTTAGTTTAGTTTATTAAAAAATATATCTACATTTTTTCACGAGTGAGGAATGAACACAAGTTTTTTCTAGATTGCGGATTGATTTTCAGGTAATTAAAAAAAAGAATAAGCAGATATTACTCTACTAAACAGAAAAATAAAAGTTTAAAAAATATCGATATATTAGCTTCCAGAAAAACCACTTTGATTCTTACAGTACTACTTTAATTATGAGAAAAATAATTCTGTTATCTACTGTTCAGTCAATTTTAAAAAAAATATGCATACTTTTATATTTACTATAAAAAAACAAGATATTATATAAAAATAAAATTATAATTAAATAATAACAGAATTGAAAGAAAAAGTCACAATAAATAATTGAAAATTCTTAAAACTAATTTTCATAACTTATAACATTTTTGGCAATATTTTAGGCAAACACCACCGCCCCAGCAAAAAATAATTAAACTCGGTAAAAATAGAAGGTCAACTTGAAATATATCAAACATTAAAAAAAGTAATAATTTATTATTATGGCCTGAACATTAAAAAACTATCACTATAAAAGTGTATGAATTATATATTTTACAAGACTCGACAATCTTTCCCCCGATTTATCACCTCGGGCCGAAAAATAATAATTGCCCTGTAAATCACCCCGATGCTCTTCGCAGAATAAAGTTGTTATCTCAGTCCATCACCTCAACAAAGACATCAATCTCGAAGATCTGTGCGAGATTTTCAATTAGACGTGTCATTTCGGAATATAATTAATCTTTACGGCGTTGTGGGGCGGCTGAATTATTTGATAGGCCATCTCCGCTACCGGCAAATGGTGAATCACTGGCAATATTTGAAATTACTAGTGTACGATGGCGGACGGATTGCCACCACCGCACGTGGGTAGGAGTAAAAAATATATATATTTTCCATCGTATTTTTCGCCGATATAGCGCTTGATCCAGACTCTATAATCGAATATAATCCACTACACAACAACTAGCTATTTACACAGCTGAAAATATATAACTATATAATATAAAAAAAAAAGAAAATAAAAAAAAACTAACCCATAAAAACCAAGTTTTTACAATACTCCCTTTTGCTTTGAATCTGGTTTCATGTTTACTATACACGCGTCGGGCTATTTACTCATATAGAATGATTCCAATTTGATATTTCTAAAAATCCAAAATTATACTATAATTTTTTTTTTAAACGAACATTTGTTAGATTATTTTTATCGTCACCACGAGTCTGCCTGCAAAGTTTCAGCTCGATTTGATCACGGAAAAAGGGTTAAAAATCGATCCAAAGTTTTTTCGTCAGGCAAGCAAGCAAGCAGACGCTACGAGTTAAAAGAAAGGGAATAATAAAGCGTGCGTCGTTCCATGGTGTTAAAGAGCTCGGCTTATTGTCGATCGAGTGTATGATGAAGCTTCAACCAATCTTTGATTCTCCCGGCTTTTTTGATTCGGAACAAATTTACGCATCTGTTCCGAAAAGCTATAACTTTAAAAACTTCGGCTACATCGTATATTGTATTCATACAAAAAAAGGAATGTCAATTTTTCAACAAAAAAGACTCCGGCGTTCTCAGTTCCAATTGTCAACTGGTCGGATTTTGTAAGGTTTAAATCATGGCTAGCGACTGGAGCAGAATACGTCGAATGTCAGTTTCGACCAATCACACTTCATCATTTCGATCGAACTACTAGAATTAAAAGAAACGCCATATCGCAATACCCCAGAAAAATATTCAGTTAAATAAATAACATTTACAATTTTGGATTTACTGTTTCCTATGTAAGGAAAGTTTGTAGAACTCTATAGAATAGGAATAAAATACTAATTTTTGATTCTGCTTATTCAATTTACTTAAAAAGAATATTGCTTTGTCAGATAAATACAGATTTATCAACACTGAAACTGAAAAACATAAAGCGAAAAATAAAAATAAATATGTTAAACCAGAAATTTTGAGAAAAAAAATTATAACACAATGATTTATACACAACGTTTTATTCAACTAATTTGAGTTATGTGAGCCTAAGCGCTTTCGATGGGCACAACCACCATCTTCAGAGGCAATATTAGAACTAATTGTAAAACAATATGGCCAACAAATACAAAGTAAAGGGAAGACCGAGAGGGGGGGAGGGGGGGGGGGGCGAGGGTAGTTATACATTGACAAGAGTAATTAATTTTTACATACAATAATACTTATTTTAGCAATGGGGATGACCAGGTATTTGAATGTTTATTAGGTAATTTTTATTTTTGATGTCTTTATTAATTTCTAGTATTTCTAGAGCATCCAGTTTATGAACCTTCGCCTCTAGATATAGGACCCTAACATTATTTTGGTTAGTTTTATTTTACAATTAGTTCTAATATTGCCTGTGAAGATGATGGTTGTGCCCATCGAAAGCGCTTAGGCTTATAGAACTCAAATTAGTGGAATAGAAGGAATGGAACAAAATATAAGAATTAGTGGAAAACGTTGTGTATAAGTCATTGTGTTAATCATGAACTTTCACTCTGCAAACGAAACAACGCTTAATTTATTAAAAAAAATTATCATGATTTTTTCTTTATTGAAGAAATTTTAGCTATTATAGGACTTCTTTTTGAGTACGGTTTTAGTCTGTCGTATTCTCATCTAATAAAGTATGGATTCCTGGGTATTATAAGGAATAGCTAGGAACAAATAATACAAAGCGTTTCTATACCCTGCCGGTAGCTTCTCCATTAAAAAAAATTGTCCATGTAACGAAGTTAATTCTGCGCGCTTATCGGGCGCAGACATAAAATATGAGTGGACTAATTGAAGGGAGGGTTTCTTCACAGAGCCGGCGCTGCTGAAGGGAGAAAAAATGACTGACTACATATCCCCACATGGCCGCCATTTTGATTATTATGAGCGCCCTGGCCTTGGTGTTATTACTAATTCATCATCACGTGAAAAACGCAGAGACTCCAAACCAGCGTAACTCCTAATACTTAAAATAGTAAAATTCACTGGCTAATACTTTTGTTATTCATTAATCTTTCTTTCTGTATGTCAATATTGGCATTAATTGGCATTGGGATGTTTAACTATTGAACATTCCAAATAATTTATTAGTAGGTTTGCTATTTTTCTCAACTTTAGAATTTAATAGTACCTACTCAAAAATTGCATTTTCTTGCGTATTTAAATACCTACTGCGTTTACAGTTTTCCTTAAAAATAGTACTTTTGACTCGATGACTTTTTATTTCTAGTTTTTTATTTTATTATTAATATCTGTGTTGTATTGGTGTTTGAAATTTGTCCTCCGCGGATTCTTCTAGGGCCAGTTTGTGTTGTTGTAATGGTTTTGCGGCTGAAGTTTTCGCAATGACTGATATTATCATACTTCTACGTACTATATAGGTATTATTTTGTTTTTTAATTGGCCGCTAAGCTCAAATACTGAAGCAAAAAATATAATAAAATACCCAAGTATCAGTAGTTAATCACATAGATTTATTGTGATCTTACCGGGAATCAAATCCGGAAACTTCGATGTAAGAAGCCAGTATCATGTTCATTGAGCTACACGGGCTGCATACGAGTTTCTGACTGCACGCCCCTGGTATTATAGGTTTGAGATTCTTTTCCCATTTATGTATTATATGTACCCTTGCGTCACATTTCGAGGATATTTCTCATATATTGAAAAATAACGGCGACAATATTGTCACGAGACTAAAAAAATGGTAACTACGCAATATTGTAAAAAAAGCGACGTCAGGCAGGGCAGAAAGTTGTTGTTTGACAGTGAGACAAAGAAGACCACAGAAAAGCAAACCGTGTGAGTGTAACCAGCGGTGTGAACAAGCGACAGATATCCGGCGCGAGCGAGTACTTAAGCGTGAAATTGAGTGGAATATTCTTGATGCAATAGGAACAGCGTAATAAAAAGTGTTCCAAAGACGAGTGACTAGTGGTAATTTGTGCGAATAACGGAACAATTAGTGTGAATTTAAGAACGATGCTCCGATTTGATTCGTGTCCAGTGACTGTATAGTAAATACAAGTTTTAATTATTTTTACTGTTTCATTTGCCTCCCACTGCTACTATTCCGTGAGAATATGTATCTTTGACACACTAATGCAGTTTTGTGTTCATAAAGTTTGCTCTGAGAAACATATATTTTTTTAGTACCTATTCCTATTTCTAGTTCTAAGTTTTTCTAATACAACTGAATCTAAAGAATAATATCAAAAAGGCTTCTTACAGGGGTGAACTAGTTCACCCCTGTAAGAAGCCTTTTTGATATTATTCTTTAGATTCAGTTGTATTAGAAAAACTTAGAACTAGAAATAGGAATAGGTACTTGTAGTGTTCAGCCGTAATCCATCACTTCAATTTCCTCGAATAATGTTAGTTAAGCATTGTTTACGTGGTGTTGCGGAAGCAGCGAAATCATTTTGATGTTTATACACGGAGCAGAGGGTAGGTTAACTCGGCGAATTCGAAAAGACCTCGTCCCCAGCGAGCTCTGAAACAGTAATGCGGACCAGGGGGCTCGGGCCGCACAATGGAAACTAGCGGGGACTTGTTAAGGGTCTCCACAATAAATCCAGGGTACACAATGAAATGTTGCCGCCAAGTGCATAGTAAAAAGGAAGTAACACTCATTCTGAAACTTCTCCCAACCTATTAAAAACAAATATTTTGCTAATGGTATTTATGCTCATCCTCCTAACCTCCGGCAATCTTTTTCTGCAATATAACGTGCAAGATCTGAGTGCCTCATCACATGTCATATTTTTTTCATTAGTATGGAATTGCACTATCTACATAAGCACCAAAAAGAAGTGTAGCAAACTGGGTACCGAATAACTTACTTACTTACTTACCATCACCGTTTCCTCGTGGGGGTAATCAGAGAGGATAGAGCGTCACACTCTTCTGTCCTAACATGCAACTCTCACCTCATCCACATTCATACATCTTCGCATGCAAGCTAGATGACTGTTGAGGCTTCTAACGGGAACATCTTCCAGTATCTGCTTAATCTGTTCGTGCCATGTCTTCCGCGGTCGGTCTCTCTTTCTGGAACCGTCAACACTTGCGTTATATATTTTTCTTTCCATTCTTTCCTCTTTCATTTGCTCACCATTCCCAAACCACCTAAGCGACCCTTTTTTAATCATATTAATTATGCTAAGATCAGCTTTACATTTTTTCCTAATATCTTCATTCTTTACTCTATCATAAATGGATTTGTCACACATACGTCTAAGTGATTTCATCTCCACTGCATTCAGTATACTTTTGTTCCTCTTCTGCCTAGCGAATAAAGTTTCAACATTTCTCGCAAATCGGCAAAATTACTCTCTTCGACAGATCTACCTCTCATACATATTATATGTACACACGCTTTCACTTATTAATAAACACATACATACCTACAGCATCGGTCGCCAAGTCGTTCAAACTCTTAATAATATCATGTGATGCAATACCAATAATCGACATGGCAGTTACTTGTGGTGTAGCGTTACTATTTCAATATAGTCGTAACAAAAAATAAACCTTGTTGTGTATGCAGCGCAAATACTTGTTTATTAGAAAAATAAGGATTATGTTATGTTTTTATTTTATTTAACAAGCTAGACCCACAAAAAATCTTGTCAGGTGTTTGTCTGCAGTTACGTTCATATAGTTGACGCATTTTATAAACCGAATACTGGAAATGAATACAGCACTAAGTGCCAAAAAAAATTTTTTTAAGATAAGTATACAAATTAGTACAATATACACTGAGGTACTATCTGTGTTAATTTTCTAGTTGTACGGGAATGCATATCGCGTAAGTATTAAGTGCCGCGTCATTTTTTGTATAAATTATATTTATAGTTTTTAGTATTAAAAAACTCACATGAGGTACCAACGTGGCGTGTGGTAATGTTGAAAGTGTGTTTTTTCTTTTAACGTATTCAAAAATTTTTTTTTACATACATTTTTTTTTATATATATAAATAAATACACACTCCTTAAGAACAGACATGTACAAGTATCGTGATTTTTGACGGGTTATACATGGTTGAATAATAATCCCGCAGTGGATAAATCCAGTAATTGTGTTCTCAGAACATACTTATAAAAATATTGTCAATAATCACTATTTCTTGTGGAACCAGGTAATTTATTTAGAAAATTGGGAATAACATACCGAATTTTCTCAATCCATATTGATTGGTGATTTTAGGAATTGTTAAACATAAATTAGCTATACATCATGAATTTCTTCCGTTTGAAATTATATTCTTTAAAGCTTCGCTATTATAATTTTATTATATTATCATAAACAAAGTCATGTATGTTGTATACATTAACATATGACATTGAAAATATAAAATACATTTCTTAACTCAAGTGTTATAAACATGTTTTATATCAAAATGACAAAATTATCGATCGATACTATAGGTACTATTACATTAAAATACTATGTTTTATCTTATACATATATAAAAATTCAGCCTGCGTATGTTTGTGTTCGCAAAACTCGAAAAGTAATTAGCTGATTGACTTAATATTTTGACAAAATATTACATTCGAATACGCGCGTGTTTTTGTGTACCTATACATAAAAAACAATATTTGACTGTTCTCAATACAAATTTAGACCGTTTATCCGATCTGACTCAAGCTTTTCATACTTATTCTTTAGGACCCGGCGGCTAACATAGGCAATATTTACCATTCTCCCTTTCCCCCACCCCCTCCGCCTGAAATATTTTCTTTACAAATATATACCGTTTGACCGATCTGACTCAAATTTTACATATTTATTCTTTAAAACCCGGCGGGTAACAAAAGCTACATTTCGCTTCTGGACATCCCTTCAATTCCAGCCTGGATTAAATGGAACAATTGATTTGTTTTTATTACGGACTTTTCCAAACAATAGCACCTTTGTGTCCCCCCACAAACTTATTTAAATTCTACACCCGGGCAATGCCTTGTCGGAACCGGTAAATAAATATAAAAATTAATTTAAAAGTATTTATCTGACATTTATTTTGTCCAAAGCAGTTTGTTAGTGCGTGTAAAACTATTTGGGAGCTGATAATCAATTAGGTGTACAATTACGGATTATGATTCTAACAAAATTAAACCGAACTACTTAAACTAAGCTAATTTAATCTAAACAAAACTAATTGCGGTTAAGGTTAAGTAAGGTAAGGTTAAAATGTTTAACCGAGTGGGCAGTTTGAATCCCGAATGGCAAAACTGGTGGTCATCTAAGTTCAACCTTTTATCACACTACAAACATTTAGTTAAATAGTTATTTTCAGAATATTAACAGTATTGATATACATGGTACAATAAAAATATATCATTACAAAGCGTGATAAATTTGAATAACGATATCAAACAAAATTTGAGTATGTTGTTGTGGTGGAAATGAAATATTAAGCGCTTTAAAAAAAATTATAAGGTTTTTGTCATTTCATTTGATTTTTATTAACGCGAACGAATTTTGAAACATTTTGTAACAGTCGACATTTCACCCAAAGTTTAAAAAATATATTCTTTTGAAAATTGTATGAAGAAGACTACCTTAATGTTTTTTTTACTAGCTACGAGTCACCATGCATACATTTAAATTATAAATAGCCAATCGCTTACAATAAAAATACGTATAAACAATACGGTTAAATTGGTAGATCAAACGGAGAGAAAAGATAACAACTTGAATCACCATTTCCTATTTTCTATCTTGTTTTAATATTAAAACGTATACGCATTTTCTACACCTATAGCTTATCTTGTATTATCTTTTAATCAGAGGCTGTCAGTCAAGCTTTAGCTGGAATTATAGGGCAGAGGTCCGTTCCCGATAGATCTCCCGAAACCGAGCATGTATTACTATCCCCCGGGAGGCGGGGGACTTGACCCTGTTTATCCCGGCCACAGAGCAAGGCTTTAATTTAAATGTCCTTTAGGAATATGTTTCGACTCATTCCGCACCATGTAATCGGGTGACTGAAATCTACCAATATCTGTTGGAGATATACATAAAGGGGTTGAAAAATAATTTCGTAAATGGAAATTCGTAGGCAACTCAGCGATTTTATATTTTGTTAAATAGTGAAGGTTGTTATTACGATCGTTAGACATATTTAACTGTAACTGGTTGCGGATATTTTATACGAACCGTATGTTTTTCTGAGAAATATATTTTGTAGTATTTACATTTATATTTTGTATTATTGTTCACAATGTTATTTTTATATTTTGTTTTAAAATACAGCCAGTTAATGAGGACGTCTTAACAAACTGCGATTTCAGTTAAAATTCAGTGTAACTCAGTTATAAAAAAAATAACAGCAAAATGTAGTTTGTTGGACTAGTGGTTTAAATTCTCGCTTGGAATAGTCCAGTAGTCGGTAGATCTAGCCCTATTCCAAAAGACCAGCAAATGAGTCTTATTTTCATACAACAGGCAAGTTTAGTTTAAAAATAATCATCATGATCACTTTAGGCTCGATCAGCTTGTAACGATATTGGCCTATTCAAATAGACATTGCTGAAAAATTATACGAAAATATCTATCTGCTAAAGTTTATAATAAAGAGAAGCTTCACAAACCGTTAAATACTCTATAATTAAATATTTTGCCGGATAGGTAGGTGCGGACGAGCTTTATTATCTCTGCACGCGGGCGTGTAAAGCAGGCTTTATGTTATTTTGTTTAACGAGATTGTCCAATCACAGACGCGGGCCGTGAGCACCGAATCTAGCCTATCAGGAACGTGGATTCGCGGAACGAATTCGACGAATCAGCGGCTTTCTGAGTTAGACTTTGACTTTTACACGCTGGTTGGAATCAAAGATGGCGCGAGATAGGGACGATTGTTAGGCGTTACAAATTAGAGAGCGGCACTTGAGTTTTCAGCTTGAAGGTCGGCGGAGGCTTTGTCGAGGAGAGTCAGTAAGGAAGATAATTTGGCTGGATCGAGGAAAAGGCCAGAGGTTGATAATAATTCAAAGAGAATTGGAACAGTGAACAGCTAAGCATTTTCAATATTATTTATTTCTATTGCCTTTTTCGTGTATTCAATTTAGAACTTTCTGGATCGTAACAATTATTGATACATGCTGTGGATTGTTTTGTTACGTATTTTGGGCCTAGGGATAATTATTACTATACGCGCTTCGGATTTAATGTACAAGAAATCGTACTGTTGCTACGGTGATAATTCCAGCGGGGGAATTATTGCATAACGCTGATGAAATGTGTAATTCTGTCGCTGTTCATATGAAAAATCATTTAAATTTGATATTCATATATTACCAAAGATATAAAGGCTTTAAAATGGAATACTTTAATGACGAAGAGTGTTTCGTGTTTGTTTGTGGGTTTTAAAATTCAGTATAATTATGCATATTCAATGTCGCGAGGTTCGGAATGTGCGAGAGGTTCTTCAGGGCGGATGTATTATTATGCTAAAGAATGCTTTGTTATCCATACTGGCGATTGAATGCACGGATTTCTATATGATTTGTATTGTTTGGAAATGATTGGGATCGGAGTATTTATGGGGTTTTGATATCACGATTGTCAGTGTGATATAAATTCAAATCGTACGAGGAATTTCCTACAAACAATATATTTTGAAAATGTTTCTGGATTTTATATTTATTTTATTGAGGCATGATTGTGTGGTTTATTTGAACTCGTTACATGTTTTTATTGCGTCATTGGGCAACCGTTCTAAACACAATTTGTCCCTATCAAGTTCTTAGAAAACGTATTTCGAATTGTACATGTCGTATAGAGATAGTTAATTTAGATGCGGCCGGTCTTCAGCTGGGGAACACATTTATGGTTTCTATTACGGTTGGTTATTTTATTATCGGCCTGTATTCGAAGGCGCTGTGTTGTTTCAATTAATACGAGAATTTAATTATGTGTTTTGATATCACGATTGTAAGCGTGATATAAATTCAAATCGTACGAGGAATTTCCTACAAACAATGTATTTTAAAAATGCATCTGGATTTTATATTTATTTTATTAAAACATGAATGTGTGGTTTGATTGAACTCGTTACATGTTTGTATTGCGTATCATTAGGCAATCGTTGAAAACACGATTTGTTCCTATCAAGTTCTTATAAAGACGTGTTTCGAATTGTATATATTCCTTAATTGCGGTGGTTATTCATATGGCATTGTTTTTATTCATTCAATATTAGATATTTGAAATGTTTTTTGTTACAACATATTCCATTATTGTGGGTCGTTTACGGTTAGATCAGATCAACCTTCGGTCTTCCGTAGCCGTGATAGTTTTCATATGACATTGTTTAATTCATTCAATATTAGATATTTGAAATGTTTTCTAGAACATTTTTCACTATTGTGGGCAGATCGCGGTCTCTTCAGGGGTAGTTAACCTTCGGTCTTCCGTGATCACGTTATTTACTTATATGACAGATTGTTTTGTTTTGTTCGTTTAATATAAGTAATATCGTATTTTTATGAGTTACCGTAATTATTTATCTATATGATTTTATTATTGAGAGTGATGCAACGAATACTACTTTCATGAATACGAATATCAGGCCTACTATTCGGTGAATACGAATGCGAATATTTCCACCAAGGTGGGGGAACTTGAACATACTTGTAAATATAATAACCTTGATGCAACGAATACTACCTTCATGAATACGAATATCAGGCCTACTATTCGGTGAATACGAATGCGAATATTTCCACCAATGTGGGGGAGAACGCAAGCATTTTTGTAATTATATCGTTTGTGTCTGCATGTGATAGTGATATCACTATACGGCGTAGATGAACTAGTTTTAAGGGGTTTATGTCCTGTATGTGCTTGGCGTAGTGGGAATAGTCTTCTCGTTTCTAGGATTCTATACAGGTTTACAGGTGCTGATATTGAAATATATATACAAGGAAAACACTATTTTGGGAACCATTAATTGGATGGAAGATATTGAAGCACACATACACACAAGGAGGACGTTATGTTAAATACATGACTGGAAAGTTGTTATTGGAAAACACAGGCGTCCAGTCGGCGGGACGCAAGCATATTTGTAATTATATTGGTCATGTCTGCATGTGATATCATTGTACGGCGTAGATGAACTAGTTTTAAGGGGTTTATGTCCTGTATGTGCTCGGCGTAGAGGGAATAGTTTTCTTGTTTCTAGGATCTAATACAGTTTTACAGGTGCTGATATTGAAATATATATATATATATACAAGGAAAACACTATTTTGGGAATCACTAACTGGATGACAGATATTGCAGCACACATACACACAAGGAGGACGTTATGTTAAATACATGACTGGAAAGTTGTTATTGGAATACACAGGCGCCACTAGAAGATATGGGCAGTTTGCAGAGAACTTCAACTTCTGTCAGTTAAGGACCTTTTACTATTACTATTCTTTCGCCTTTTTGCATAACCGTGGATGAACTAGATTGAAGGGGTTTATGTTCTGTATGTGCTCGGCGTAGAGGGAATAGTTTTCTTGTTTCTAGGATCTAATACAGTTTTACAGGCGCTGATATTAAAATATATATACAAGGGAAATGAAGGGCTACACAGGCGCTGGTAATTGCTCAATTTTGGAGAGTTATATTACTTCGGATCAGGATGCCATCTCAGAAGCAGACCAACTACAGAACTAAGATAAGAACCTTTGATATTATTTATTCCTGATGTTTTCTTATGTGTATCAAATGGAATGTTCGTGCTATATAATTTGTCATTGTCTCATGGTCACTATTCATTTCATTACGTGGGTTCAGAGTTCGACGGTAACGGACGCGGAAACAAATTAGTACTGATGTCGGGACGTAACGTCGGGATTATATCTTAATTATCTTTAGGATAGAAGCGAGGTCATCATACGTGCATTCTGCATTTCAAACGTTTTACTAACATATATAAATACATATTATTGCGTTTTACAAATTGAATATGATCGCGGGAAATAGGCATTCCGTCCGGTTATGCAATGTTAACTTCCAACGTAGCATAATGAGATCTTATTACCGGTGCTAGACTCTCGAGGTTAGTCACGTGATTGTTGTATAAATGGAATAGTGAAGGGGATTGAAGAATGAGATACACTCGCGATACAGGTAGTTGTATGTAACTGGGATCAAATGACGGGGTGCGTGTTCTCGGTCCAGGGGATGAACGGGACTGCGGAGACACTCTGGGTGGGTCTAAGTAGAATTGCGCAAAGCCTCCACACAGTTAAAATGTGTTCAGTCAAGCAAAGGTGAAGCATTTCGAATCGGACCAGAGCGTCGTGCCTCAAACACAGCCGGAGGGAAGAAGCCCCTACGTTCTTTCACTCCCTTGGCCCGACGAGCTCGAATTCCGGATATGAATGTTCATGAATGTCAGCTAAAAGACTCAGGTAGCCGTACCTCAATCGAAACCTTCGTTCGGGACCTCATCAACGTACGAGACAGGGCGTTCCGCATGGACGAGCAACTATGAGAAGCAAATGAAGGGGATTGAAGAAAGAGATACACTCGCGATACAGATAGTTGTATGTAACTGGGATCAAATGACGGGGTGCGTGTTCTTGATCCAGGGGATGAACGGGACTGCGGGGACACTCTGGGTGGGTCTAAGTAGAATTGCGCAAAGCCTCCACACAGTTAAAATGTGTTCAGTCAAGCAAAGGTGAAGCATTTCGAATCGGACCAGAGCGTCGTGCCTCAAACACAGCCGGAGGGAAGAAGCCCCTACGTTCTTTCACTCCCCTTGGCTCGACGAGCTCGGGCTCTGGTTATGAATGTATGTGAATGTAATAACTCCGTACTCAAGGACGAGATAGGACGTTCCTCATGAACGAGAAATTATAAGATGCAGGTAGCAGTTCGACAGTCAATACTTATGCTCGGGGCCGCTTTAATGAACGAGATCTGTTAGCAGTTTAACAATCAATTTTTATGATCGGGACCGCATTCAGGCGCGCGATGGCATTACTAACACCATCATTCTCATCAGTCACCACCTTTTCTAACTTGCTGTATACAGAGACCTTCGGGGTTCTCTCTTCCCGGCCAGCGAGAAACATATCAGGAACTACACAATCAACTGTAATAATCATGCTGTTTTACCATCATTTAATATCTCTAGTCAATAAGACTACACCGTGGGATCAATCACATCAACTATATTTGGCGATGCTAACATGGCTCTGACTGACGCGCTCAAGGGAGAGTCTTTTCCAGTCACCCAGTTAGTTCATTCAGCCCTTTAATCAGCAGTAAACATCATAATAATCCGGCTCATGTAGCCGCAACGTGGGATCCTCATCATTATACACCAGTCAATTTGACTGCCCCGCGGGATAATATACAAACCTTAATATCAGACGCGGGATTTCTTCCTGATATGTTTGTCGCCGGGAAGCGAGGACTTCGGGGGATTCCAGCAGGAGCAATAGAGTCTCGGCTTGATCTTGGTCTGCAGCTTAGTGTGGGAGGTTATGTCTAAACAGGAGTTAACCACCGGATGCGGCGATGCTCTGGGGCCGCATCCCCCTCCCCCCTACAGGGGGGGGGGGCATCTAAAATCCACGTTTGAACAGAAGTGGTTAGACACTTCTTAAATTTCACTTACAAATCTGTATCTTCCATTCCCTTAGAATCTCGGGCTGCGATAATGTCAGACAAAGCTTGCCCTGAGCCTCTGTTGCGCCTAGTTGTTGTGAATATATATATGTTTGTCTTCCCCTACTATGTACTATGAACAGATTGAGCAGATTGGACAACGTGAGACGCGCTATCGGTAGGTTTCTTACTTGTGTTTTGAATATAACGTATGCTATTATATCTTGTAAATCTGTCATAAATGGGTGCCGCATGTGGTTGTGCTGACACTGTTCTAAGCTGCTATTATGAGATGTTGATAATCAATGCGGGCGGAATCTTTAGCGTATGCCGTTAACTTGGCAACGATTGTATTGTTTTATATTACAGTATTTTAACCCCGATGGTATTATAGTTATGGCGGTTCAATGTAAGGGAGTTTTGCTACTAGCGTTTATTCCTAGGCTACGCCGCATATAATTGGCTTTTAGGCCAACTCCGGACGTGGACGATATCGGCTATCTCTCATATAGGCGAAACTGTAGAGTTCTAGAGCGGTTTCTAGAAGGACGAGTACGGATTAGTTACGTGCGTTTGTTATTTCCATAGTTAGGTAAGAATTCGATCTATATTAGTCTAGTCGCGTTAATAAGAATACGAATCTCACCACATATCAAAAGAATTTTGGATAGCTACGGACACAACGGAGGGGGAATTTTCCTAACCACTAGATAGATCACGACTGGCCAATTTTGAAAATATAAATTCTTAACAAAAAAAAAAATAATATTAGCTTTCTTGTAAATATACTTCCGAAGTTCTAAGTTCGACTTAAGTTTTCATCTAGTAGCTTAAAGCATAAAGTGTGTGCTTAAAAGTCCCAAAAGCTGTAATAAAGCTCAATTCGGTAGCTTAAAGTCTCAAGCTTTGGGCTTTTCGTAAAACTTACATTATTAAACTTTATAGTTAGGTATTTAGCTTAGGTGTACAGGTAGGTACGTTGCAAGCTCTGATGAGTCTTGGCCTCCCCCACGCATCTCGGTCTTCCATTCTGAATAACCAAGGCAGAGGACATTGTCACTCCATATTCATCTTGGTCTACCTTAGTTCCTTTTCCTTATTGGTCTCGGATTCAGCAGGGATTTCGGTGTTTGTTCATTCTTTCTAAAGGTCTTCCAATTTTATGAATTTTTTCATGCTCAGCTCAAGTACAGAGCTCAATGTTTAGAACTGGTCCAAAGATATCTCTAAATTTTCCATTATCTGATTTCCTCTTTTCTGATTATCAGACTTACACCTAGAATTTGTCTCTCCATAGATCGCTGTGTACATCTTAGTTTATGTTAGGTCCTCGTAGTTAGTGTGATAGTTTACATAACATACGTAAGTATAAGGAGAATGCAAGTTTCATTCGTTTATCTCCATAAATATTGATGCAGTTCTAAATGGGTACATTTTCATCCAAGAATCATGCTATCTACTTTAAAGAGTATAAATTTCTCACGATAAGAATTGTACGTACACGATTAATAGTACATACTTGTGACATAACATGCGTAGTTACCTATGACTGTTACACATAATAATGCTACCAAACTATAAGGTTATATCGATGACGTAGACATTTCTATCGCACGTAATACAATACAATTTAATATTTAATGCCGCAAAACATTAAATTTAATGTGATATCTAAAAAAATGCCTATGTACTGAGTCGTGGGAACAAGACCCGAACAATGTCTTTTAATCATAACCCGGAAGCATTGACTACTAAACATTATAATAAAAATTTAATAGGTAGCGATTATACATTACGCCAATTTCACCGACATTAAATGAATGATCTCATTCCCGACACCTATACATTAGTAATTTAGGTAATATCGATCTAATTTGATGTAGAGTTGCGTTGTAATTTGCCCGTGGCGGTTAAAATGTGTCAATTAAACTGTTCGAGTCATAAGCTATTCACATTTCATTGATATTAATTAATTTATGAGTAAATAATTAGCAATTATACATTTAAGATAGTAAATAATCATAGTCAGGGCGCGGCGGTAGTTGATTACTAGACACAAAAATTGTTTATTTTATATTATTTATTTATTTATTTATTCAAATTAAAGCTTACAATTTACAATAAAAAGATTGAAACAGTTTAAAAATATTTGCTCCATACCTCTATTAATAGCTTACAATAATATCAATAAATGACATAAATGTCATAATGGTGATGGTGATGTGTTTAGTATATATATATATATATATGTATATGTATGCGCGTGCATGTGTGTGTGTTTGTGAATGTGTGTGTGTGCGTGTGTGTATAGGTGTATTTGTTTTGTGCTTTTTTGTATTTAAATTACTTTAACTAACTAACCATCATACCGTTTCCCCGCAGTGGTAGGCAATGAGGATAGATCGATAGTGAAAGTAATTTAAATAATAAAAAAAGCACAAAACAAATTCACTTATACACACACGCACGCACGTATACACAGATACACAAACACACACACATACACATATACATACTAAAATATACATACTATGTAAAAAATAGTATTAGGTTTGTATACAATACTTGTACAGTAAAATAAATAAAATATGTTAATTAATATAAATATAATGATGAAAATACATAAATAAATAAACATTATTTTGTAATTCGCACCAATCGTCTCCAGAGAATCTTCTGTCGAAAATTTATTATTGCGCCATCTCTGTCGCACTGTTGACTATCGAGAGTATTTCGCATGCAAGGAGATACTTAGGTACTTTATCACTGGAGAGATCCGTAAATAGTAATGGCGTCGCTTGTTTTTATAAGGTCCTCGATTCCTGGAACGTTACCGTAAATTCACGTGCATTCAAATATTTCTAGTATTTTCTAAAATTACCCAAAGTAATTCAAACCATCCGTAAATCTATACGTATAAAACTCAATGTCTGTCTGTCTGTCTGTTTGTCTGTTCTCTATACAAATCCACACCGTTTGTCCGATTCGATTCAAGTTTTGCATACTTATGCTTTGGGACCCGGCGGGTAACATTGGCAACATTTCCCCCTATTTTCATACCCCTTCCCCTCCCCCTGACATATTTTCGATGCAAATCTGTACCGCTTGACCGATCGGACTCAAAATTTGAAAACTTATTTTTTAGGACTCAGCGGGTAACAGAGGCGATATTTACCCCCTATTCTAATACCCCTTCTCCTTCCCCTGACATATTTTCGATGCAAATCTGTACCGTTTGACCGATCGGACTCAAAATTTGAAAACTTATTTTTTAGGACTCAGCGGGTAACAGAGGCGATATTTACCCCCTATTCTAATACCCCTTCTCCTTCCCCTGACATATTTTCGATGCAAATCTGTACCGTTCGAATCAATCCTTTGTTTCTCCCACAAATTTATTTTCAACTTAATCCTTAACCCGTGCAACGCCGGATATGAACAGCTAGTCCTAGATATAGTACAGTTACTCTTATTTATAGTATTTCGTGAGAATATATTTATGTAAGTGATGGTAAATTAAATTCTTGAAATATATTTACAGTAGGATATAAAGCTGACTTAAGGGTAGTAGATGTAATAAAGAAAATATCTTCTGACATGGTTTGACCATGTGGATCGGATGAGCTTGAAAAGGCTGATATAGAAAATGTTTGAGGCGAGTGTTGAAGCCAGATGGAAATGAAGACGTATTAAAACAAAATACTGAAATTAATTGAATTGTTGAAACTTCCGTTACATTTGTCGTTTAGAGGGTTAAAATGTTCGGCCAATCCGGTATCTCTTCACCGCGATCGGAATGTGAAAGCCGCCTCCCGTTTCCCGTCCGTGGTGCGATATAATTAATAACTCAAATAAAGATGTATGCATAATCAATTTAGAAAAGTTGAAGTGTTTGCGCATGCGCCGTCAGAAGCACGACTCGAGGCTTCTTACTATGGCTCGTTAATTTAGATCATCGATTAGATCACGTGACAGCCTGAACGTATCATCATTTGTTATTCTATAAGACAAATTTTTACCCGGAGTATCTCTATAAGTGAAGGTGGTTAAAAAAGAAGGTATAATTAGATGTTAAAATATAAAAGAGGACTTGCTGCGGGACGTGAGCAATAATATTTATTAATCAACGCCCTAGTGGGCTTTTACAGTACAGGATTGTTACAATGATTTTTATATACCTAACGTAAAACACGTTTTAAAGTAAATAATAATAAAAAAATAATAATTAGAAACCTTTAACAAACCAATAATAAAGTAAAATAAAGATAATTAAACCAATTGGTACACCAAATAAAAAAGATAAGAAGACAAAATAAACCAAAAAATAAATATATTTAAAATATTAAAAAAAAAATTAGGACAAAAAAAATCATCGTTTATAAACAAATCAATGTCCAGCATATGCCATCACAGCAAAGACGTACACTTCCAACAGCCTGCCTTTCTGATTTTGTATAAATGTTACGTGGAGGGTGTCAAGCGTGTGGATGTTGTAAATTTGATATATTTTGGCTTATATATTCGAAAGTATCCAATAAATACTTTTTTTTTACATTAATGTAAACAATAACTACCCTTTATGATTTACATTCTCAAATTCAACAAAATGCGTAAATATATATATATATATATATATATATATTGAAAGGAAAATTTTGAGGCGTATCTTCGGACGGTTCTAGAAAATGGACTTTGGCGCAGACATTACAACAATGAGCTCTATACTTTATTTAAGGAGCCAAACGCCACAAAATTTATAAAACTGGGAAGATTTCGGTGGCTGGGTCATGTGGAGAGAATGTCCGAGCATCAAGCACCAAAGTCCCTGCTGAACTCAAAGCCAATAGGGCGAAGGAGCTTAGGAAGGCTAAAATTAAGATGGAGTGACAACGTTCTCAAAGACATCTCTGCCTTAGAGCTTCGGAACTGGAGAGAGCTGGCACTAGACCGAGATGAGTGGAGGAAAATTATTGAGGAGGTCAAGACCCACCGAGGGTTGTAGTGCCAAGAGTGATGATGATGACGATATATATATAAGGTACCTACCTAGTGCGGCAAAATTCAACAATAAATAAATGCACGTACATTATCTTTACTTGTAATTTATAAATATATAGATATATATCATAAGTATATAAATATATATTACCTTTTTTAAATTTTGATGTTAATTTCTGTTGTTGATCTATTGTTATTTTTAATTGTGAGATGTCAAATGTTACACATCATAATATGCGACTACTGTAAGACTCACTCGTTTTTTATAATTATTATTATTATATTCATTTGCTCTTTCAATTTCCTTAGAACTTTGCTTTGGTGGCCTGCTGGGTACTTCCCTGATTCGTGTAGTTCTATCTTGATGTCATCAGAGTATCTACCTCATGGTCTTTAAATCATGTTACAGGATTTATCCGTTCTAGGTGCATTTCCCATCCAATACAACCTTCTTATTTCCGCTTCCTTTGAATATTTGTGGTAGGTATTATGTTATTGTCAAAGTTCCACGTTCTTTGATCCTCTTAACCCTCTGATAAGATTAACAAATACTCGTATTGGGCCGCACATTATTTGGCAGCAACCAGTTTTCTTGAGTTAAAGCAATAATCAAGCTTTACATGGATTTATCAATGAAAATTTCAATGACAGCAGCTTCCGTAAAGCAATGCATTAAGCGTTTCTTGAATCCATCTACCTACTTATAATCACGGAAATATGGAAGGCAATTAAGGGGTGAAAATGTTCAGAAGCTTCTGGTTAGAGTTTTCTGGGGTACTGTGCCATGTATAAAGACCTTTCTGGTTGTAGTTTCCGATTGCATTGTAGGGGGCATCATCAGGTTTGATGTGGTTGATGTGGCTGAGAAAACTCCAACCAGACGATTCAAGAGATGAATCTTCAGGTGTCTCCAGATTAATTTTAGGATAATTTTATAAGATATTGACTTCAAATAAGCTTTAATACAATTAACATATGTTTAAAGCTTACAAAAAACCGACTAAAATAAAATTATCTCTTTAGAAAATTTTATAGGATCTGGGCATTTAAAAAAAGTATGAATAAACATAAATATACCAACCGTCGCACAATATTCGGAAGTTGACAACAAAGCGAGTGTACACAAAATGGCTGTTGTTTAAGGATGATTAATTACTGTTTTGTATTTAAAGTCGTTTGTTTTTTGTGAACAGTCATTATTCAAAATGATCTTGCTAATGGCGTCACAAGATCGCCAAAAATTTTACCTCCCATTTCGCGACTTTCCCCCGTACTTTTATATTGTTCACTGTCCTTTGTTAGCGCTGTAAAAAAAAGATTTTCGATATCTGTACATTTATGAAGAATTTTTTATCTTTTTTGCGGAAATGGGACGATAATAATTATTGTAATAAAGCAAGTTAAAAAACGTGGAAACTTTTGATTTAACAAGAGAAATAATGGCAGCAAAAATATATTGTGTTTTATTTTATTTATGACTTTCATTACACGACATAATGTTTACTATAAAAAATTGGTCTCTAGATTAAAAATTATCACGAAATTATAAAAGTTTAATAGTCATATTTAAAATGTCTTCAAGTTTTTTTGACTTGTAACTTCAGAAACATTTGTGGTATAGATTTTTCTGGGTTATTGTAAGAACCACTGTAGGATCTCTTGCTGGGTCTATTACAGGCTTCGTTATCTGATAATAGATCTAGCAATTGGATCCGAAAAGTTGGCCAGAAAGGCAAGAGCCACACGGTAGAATAAATATCACAGTAAAATCAACACAGAAAACTTAAATCAAGAAGTCAGGCTAGTGAAATGAAAAAAAAAACATGAGGTGTTATGGTTAGGTTTCAAGTATATGAGAAAAGATTTAAGTGTGGAGACATATATTTGACATAATTGAATGTTTGTGATGGGGATGTGCATCAAATATATGCATATGCGAATGAGATGAAGGGGGAGAAAGATATTCTAAGGGTATTATAAAATTATAAGAATGCACATAAGTCTTCCGAACAATTTTGAAGATTTTAGAAAGAACTGTAAAATTTAAATAATACCAGAAATTTCGAGAAAATCTTAATTTACGAATTTCGGTAATCCATTTAAGCTTGCGTTCAGATATTTTGTTATTTAAATAAAAGCTTCATTTATTTATAGTGCATCGTTTCGTCTTAACAATATTAACGTCGGTCTTCCTGCAATGGTCGATATACTTATGAATGAAAATATATGGTGGTGTAGATATCTTAGTATTTTGTTGAATATTTAAGGCAGTAAGGTACACAGGCAATGTATAAAAGTAAAAGCTAATTGTTTATCCACGGTGAATTTATTCAAGTATGAAACAAGTCATAAGACAAAATTAGTCTTCAGAATAATTCTAGGTTGCGAAATTGAAACAGAATATTAATTATTTTTATTTCTAAGGGTCAAGGAAGGAATAAGGGCTGCTGGCCGCAGTGACTGTTGGAAGTAGCGAGGTATATTCAGCCTGTACGTCTTAACTAACTAATCGCAGTATTCATAAAAGTATAAAATTGACTTACATGAATAAGCTTAAAAAATCATTAATGAAAATTCTACGATTATTCCAAAGATTGTATTGTCAATCAAGTTCAACATAAATATGGATTTTTTTTAGCTGATTACAAAGTATTGATAGTAACACGATTTAGTTTTTTCTTCTCCGTGTACATCTGCGTTGATTGTATGATGAATGTTAATTAATTTTAAAATGTATAATTTTTTAATTAAGATAAATAATGGAAGTGACAGAGCGATCAAAATATTTATATGGGCAACGTGTAAGGAAATATTTATAGGGTGGCCCATAACTTGTAACCTGGATATGATCACTTTACACAATGCAACGTTCACCAATTCCACCGCAAGCGTTTACCAAATCCACCGCAAGAACATCCGCACATTATCAAATTCTTGAAAGTCGTTTAATAGTTCTAAATCATTATCTTTCAAATATTTGTAGTTACTATACCTTTATGGTCCTTCCATACTAGATTTCCTTACTGGTATTGATACCATTATATTTTTAAAGCAATATTCTTGTTAATTTATACATGATATTCGGCTGAATTATCTAACGTATACACTATATTAAATGATTAAAAATGGATAATCTTGTGGTAAAATGTGCGAAAGCTGCAACTGATTACTTATGTCAGGTCATATAGGTCATAAGCATTGGGCCACCCAATAAAGACTATCTTACACGTTTTACATATAAATAGATTCGTTTCTGTGAATCTTCTTTAATTTACGTTTATGAATAATTATCCCTCTGTAGACAAAATCCAGTAAGTACGTTCTCAGAACATATATATAAAAATATTGTAATCTTTTTTTTAAATTTATTCTTTATTATATAAAGATTCTTTGCTCTGAAATCGTCTTCTCACAAAGTAAACATGATAAATGAAAAATTATACTAGATTTTCCCATTACCTATGGAAGTTAAACACTTTATCTCTGCAGTAATGGTGCAGCTATTTTACTTTATTGCACAAGAGGTCGCCAGTCGTTGTGCAACAAAATTTATGAATACGAACCGAAAGACCGCAACCGTTCGTTTTTGTTTGTTCATTTAACTGAATAAGTAATTATCTTATTCTTAGAATTCTTATCACTATATAATAATAAGAATATATTTAAATTATATATCTTCTTATTATTCTTATAAAAAATCAAAATTTTATTATGTTAAACCCTGATAAAGCCAGTCTTGACATATGCCTTTGAAACCTGGGTATTAACGAAAGCACTAGAGGGGTCCATTGCAGCATTTGAGAAAAGGATCCTTGGAATAGTCTAAAGTCCTGTGAGAGGTCATAATGGTTGGCGTCGTCGATACGACAAAGAGCTATACGGGATGTAGGGAGAGCCCGATGATCACTTGAACGATGAACTGATCACTTCCCTCAAGGTGGGGCGCTTGAGATGGGCTGGTCACATCAGAATGGACAACGACAACCATATCTTACACTCTCCACACCCCAAGAAAGAAGAAGACCAGGAAGGCCCAAACTGCGATGTATAGACTCTGTCAGCGCTAACACATCCATATTTCAAATACCAAACTGAAAAACAAAAGTAACAGACAGACGAGAAGGAGGAGACTTCTGGGTTAAGCCAAGGCCCACCCAGGGCTGTCGAGCTCATGATGATGATGATGATGATTATTATTCTTATAAATTACTTAGGTATATTGAAAAATCTTATAACTTAGGTCAGTTCCATTACATGGATAGTACCATTGTATATAAAATGAATCAGTATATTAAGTTTTCCTTTGATGTCGCAAATAATATGATTATGACTCATCATTATTTTGTATATCGATGTTTTTTCGCCTAAAAAAGCAGATAAAATCCAGACTGCTATCCAGAAACACTAAAATTTAAAAAAAAAAAACTAAAATATTAGTTTACAAAACGCTTATTAGACCAGTGCTCACATGCGCAGCTGAGAAGTTGGTACTAACTAAAAGGAATGAGCGAGCATTGGACGTTTTTGAAAGGAAGATTTTAAGGCGTATCTTTGGACCGGTTCTGGAAATGGACTTTGACGCAGATATTACAACAATGAGCTCCATACTCTGTTTAAGGAGCTAAACGTCACAACATTTATAAAACTGGGAAAAATTGGTTGCTGGATCATATGGAGAGAATGCCCGAGCATCAAGAATCAAAGTCCCTGCTAAACTCAAGACCGATAGGGAGAAGGAGTTTAGGAAGGCCAGAATTAAGATGAAGCTACAACGTCCTCAAAGACATATCTGCCTTGGAGCTTCTGAACTGGAAGTAGCTATCACAAAAGCGAAATGGGATGAGGAAGACTCTCGAAGTGACCAAGAACTACCAGGGGTTGTAGAGCCAAGAGTGATGATGATGATGATGCTTTGTGTGCCATGATAGTTTTAGAAAGATAGTAAAAATATTGAATAAATATATAAAAAAAATATATAGTTTATACGTGTTGAGTACAATGATTGCTTAAAAACAGCAACGACAAAAGCGCTTCACGGGATGAGATAGTAAACTTTAATACAAAACTATTACAGATTTTACTGCTGCACGGCACGCACTAGTGTAATTATAATTAACCGTCCATTCATGACATTAATGAAGGTTATTAAATTTATAATCACAATCCAGAGTTTCTTGTAATGTACACCCTTTTTGCTTGCATGTACATGCCTTTCTTTTAGGACAGTAATTGTTTGGACACTTAATCGAGGGATTTTTAGTTGAGCCGCGATATCTGGTGAGTCATATAAACGTTTAAGTTTTGGTGGGTTATGTGTTGTTAGATATAAGGGATAGATTGCCCACCCGTCCCAAGGCATCGTCTTATGTGATGAATCAACAGAGGTAGGAATGAGCGAATGGATACAGGACGCAAATAATACTCACGGTTAACTGTGGGTTTTTATTGACAGAATTCACAGAGGGTTTTGCGTGTAGGAATAACACTTGCTGCTGGCAACAGAGTGGTCGGTATCTATGGTAGCCGGGACCGGGATAGTCGCGCCGAGCCCTGATTGTTGGATGCCGGCTCGGTGCGGGCGGCTAGACTCACGACGGCTCTGGAGCGCCACAAAACGATTCTTCAAAAATTTAGTCGAACAAGCTTATAAAACATGCATTAGAAAGTTCTCTATAGGAATGCCAACTATTTCGACCATAATATAATTAAAATTGATTTTTTAAAATTTTTTATTTACTAATTATTTTTTTTTTTACATCTCAGACCCACAAAACATCACATTGATATTTGTCTGTAGGTGCATCAATACATATATATAAATAAATTGTATTTACCAGAAATACATTCATATTAATTAATTACAATAGATCTTATAAACTCAAATATAAACTCAAATTAATGCATCTTTTGAAATTTCTGTATGGGAATATTAATATTTTCAGAAAAAAATTACATCTACGGAAAAGACAAAAAGACGAAAATGGCGATGAAGATTGCAGTAGTTTGTGATCTCAAATGAAGTTGAGTTTCAGGCTAAATAAGATATCCGTATGGCGCGGCGGCAAATCGTTAATATAATCGCCAACCTCCGATAGAAGAAGGCGCAGCAAGAAGAAGACGAAATAAAAATAAATAAAAAGTGTATTTATTATATCTTATCAACTGATTAGAAAAAAATACCGAGAAGATATGAAAAAGTACGCATGGATTCGCAGAGGGACTGAAATACATTGGTGGAGGAACAATTGAGGCGCTAGGAACCGAAAAAGTTTGGAAACCGCTAGATTAGGGTATAATTCAAATACTAGATATATTAGTGCCGCTATTGATTTGCCGCTCAATTATTATAAAGAAGTCGTTATCTGTATTTAAATGCAGCTAATTGTGAGTAATAATTACTGTGAATAATCAATTTCCTTGTCAGGTGGTCTCGAAAAACCGGAAAATATATTATGTTTCTCAATTCTCACGCGCCATTTACAAGTCCACGTTAAAAGCTACGGCGGATTTCTAATATCACGCAAGTCACATATGCACGAGGATATGCATTCCAGTGGACCTCTGAATCACTAAATCTGAAAGGGAAAATAAGAACAAGAAAATATTTTTGAAAAAATCCTTGAAATATTGTTTTTGATAAAAGCTGACTATTTTCGACATTTATGAAATCTCAAGAATACAATATTTTAAAATGATATTAAGTAATTGACAGAGGGTACGATATGTACCTACATGTTATAAATCAGAAAATAATGTAGCAAAATAAGTAGACTATGACATAATGACAATAATAAGAAATAAAAAGAGATGTAAAAATAAAAAATAAAAAATACTGAATAAAAGAAAGTAAACAAAAATACCAAATATTCCAGAAAAATTCAAAATTCAAAATAGATTCGTATAACCTCGGTGTTTACCGGTTCGGAAGTTCAATGAGCTCAAGCGTCGTAGTTCTTCCTTCTGTTTCTACTGCGCGAAATACTCTGCTCTTCGATATTCTAGGCCATGTCAATAACTTATATCCATCTTATTGATTATCGATATTTTGCCTATATATTCTTGTGCATTTACAATAATCACTAATTTTTCCAGGTTGTCTCACATTATTCTAGCAGAATGCGCAAAGTACACAATAGTTCTAAGTTTACTCTAAAATATCGTCTTTGTATCTATGTTTATAATTTACATCGTGTTGTGATATTATCTTGACATTTGTCTCAAGACACTGGGTCCCGAAAATGTCTAGCAAGACAGGTCCCTACTCCATAAATCTGCCCTTGACTAGAAGTATCCCACATCACAGCGGGGTTACAGTCCTAGAAATTGCAGTAGAGTTGTAAGCAATGTTCCTTTAGGGTGTGCGGATGTGTGGCCGTACACTTGTTCCACTATAAATATTTGTCCACACACATGTCACAGCCTCCGCACACAGAACTATATTTGCGAAACTCGAGTTTAGGTTTGCCTTAATAGACCGATCATTGATCAAAAATTTATTAATGATTGACCAATCTGACGCTAATTGGATAAAACACCAAAATTAGGTAAGAATATTATGCAATTAACATATAAATAATTACTATCTATTTTTTACGCGCCATAATAATTTATGGACGCAAAACATGGTGCAGATTATGTAAATATATTTTTTTGGTCAAAATTCACTGCTCAGTTTTTTTCAGAATTTATTGATTTATTTTTGATATATATTACATACATGCACATGCCAAACTGTAAAGCAGTTTTACGGCATGGTTAGTTGAGTTTATAGTCCGCACACATAATAAAAAAATTAGGAAGAACATTGATCGTAAGCATGTTTGAAAATATATGTCTTTCCATTTACATAGTGAAACAGCCAGATGCATCAATCGATGCAAGCCAGGCAAACCAGTTAATCTCTCTGGAAGAACTTGGTATTCTGAAAAGATTATTCTAGCCAAGTAGACAATTAATCTATTCCGGAAGAACTTGGTATTCCGAGCAGGCTATCCAAGCCGGGCGAATAAATTAATTCATTCTGGAAGAAGTCGGTATCCAGATAGACTGTTCTCCCCGTTCTTACGGTGGTCTTTTCTGTAATATTTTTGTCATATTGTGTGTTAAAATGAACATAAAATTTGAGAAATTTATGATGATTGGAAAAAAGAGTAAAAAATCGCAACGAGATCACCGATTCAATTGAACGATCAAATGTCCTAAGAATCTGGTTTATCTACACCCACTACACAGTATGTACAGCTCAAAATAGTGATAAATAAAGCCAATATATCCGAGTCGGTGGATCGAGGTTCATGGTATTCGTTCGCTGGCTTCTTCTTACAACTTTTATGACATCCTTTATTGAAATTGAAATTGAGACTGATGTCACTCATAAAATCCAAATTGCATGACAAAACTGATGCTTACGTCCTGGGGTTCTTGAAAATGTTTTATCAAAATTACAAAAAAAGTTGAGTTTGTATGTTGAGTGCTGGATAGTGAAAAAACATGAACGAAAAATTATCACCAATTGACTAAAAATGCTTAGATGGGCTGGATGAGTGAAAAAACTTGATAGTTGGTATAGGTGTCAGGGGAAGTTCAAGGCTGTAACGATCATAGAGAATTTGGAGAAACCAGGTAAACCAGGGAGAAAAAAGGTTTATAAGAATTAATGTTTCCTAGGTAAGTTTGTAAAACTCCATAATATCATGTATAGTAGGTACTAAAAAATCGTTTAATTTAAGTATTAAGGTGATTGATTAATAATGCACTTTTACCAGGTGTCTTGAAACTTGTCATTGTCCGGAGTAATCTATCTTCTCTTATGATGTGTACTATTGGTATGCAAATCGTGTAATGTAGGAGAATAATAAGGCTATTCGTATTACACTGTGTAACAATTATTAAAATTTAACTACATTTCACAATTTTAGGTTACAGTACGTAATATTCGAGAACGTAACAATTCCAAGCGTGGTTCACAGGCTCGGAGAGGGCAACAGAATGATTTGGTGCGCGCTTGGTCGTGGTTGGATCCGACCGCTTCCAGGCTCAAGTAAGTCAAATGAGTAGAAAACGTGTTGTATTCGTGTTTTATACATGTGATTAAGAAGAATATTATTTTAGTCTATTTATATTATCATAATAGTCTCTTTATCTGTCACCGACGTATTTAAATAAAAAGCTTACAAATGTGATCTTTTAGAATTACAATTATTTTATTTTATTATAGAATTACAAGAATTACAATTCTACACGAAGTACTGCTAGGGGCTTAGTAATTCCTAAAATTACAAACGAGTCATAAATCCGGAACACTGAAATATATTCCCCGATAAATTACTTGGATCCTCTAATACTTGGAGGATGAAATAAAAATGTGTTTCTTATCAAATTATATGGCTTACCTATTACCACGTAATCATTCACATAAATTAATGTTATATTACGGTACTTGACAATTTTTCTTTTTCTTATTTAGTCTTTTTTTTTTTTAATTTTGCTTTTGAAAATGGGGTTGGATTATTATTATTTTTATTTAGTAATGCTTTTAAATATTTATTAAAAAGAGAAAATGAAACTTTAAGAACATAATTAAATCACCATAAAAACGCGTTTTGAATTTTATCAAAATTATATTACGGAAATTAATCCAGCAAATAGAAAATAAACAAAAATAACAATATACAAAAATTGACAATTTTCAATACATCAATGAAAAAAATAACAATATACAATAATGTGCAATTTTCATAATAGTATTCAGACGAAGTGATGATCTAGCTTAAAAGAATTGCTATTGGTTAAATCATCAGTCGGAAAACCGCGATCTTAGCTTTTGAGTGGTGAGTCGTGACTTCATGGTGTGAAAAATTTCACTCAAAACCCGCCTAAAGAAGTATACTTTTTAAAATAAAATTCTTCAATATTGAATTGGTTCTATAGAAATATAAATATTGCCATGCGAGTCGTGACTTCATGGTGTGAAAAATTTCGATGTGCGCGTATTTTGTTGCATAATTAAATTTTACTCAAAACCCGCCTAAAGAAGTAAAATTTTATAAATACAATTCTTCAATATTGAATAGGTTCTATAGAAATATTGCCATGCGGTGGCTAGTATTAGCCGCGAAGCGACCGCTACATGGTCCTCGGAAAAGAGAAATTGTACTCGCATCCTTCACTCTCAAGACGTTTATGTAAGACATTATATGTCATTATCGGTACACTTACGTAAAGACGCGGAACATAAGGACCTGTGCACATAAAGAAAGAAATTGTAAAGTGATGAATCAGAGAGAAAGAAAGATAGCGTGTCCGCCCCGCCCAGTTATTACTCCGGTTGTAAGACGCCGGCAAAATAAATAATTGAAGAGGGTCGACCGTTGAGTAAGTCAACGATGTTAAAATAATTGATTTTTTAAAATTAAGTCTTTTATAACACTACAACAGACCACGAGGTTCAATAACTGTAGCAAAATACATCATAAATATATTAGGTGAATCGAAAGAAATGGATAGAAAGATGCGGGCTCTGTTAGCTTATGACTATATGAAATTCCAAGGAGAGAGCAAATCTTTTAGTATAAAATGCGAACGCTCATACACAAAACAAGACATGCAAGATTTGCCACAAACTCAGTACTAGTATGGTAATGGACTGTAATGCTGTGGGATGCCGTCTTCACCATAGGTATATTCACTATCGCGAATTAGTAAAAAGCACTTTATATATACTTGTACAGTGAATGGACAACTCACACGTCGCCAGGTTGACTATTTTTACTCTAAAGACCATCTCCGTGTCACGTCGTGTAAAGGGCGACGGGACTGAACGGGCGAGAGCCCGCAACAGTCCATTCGCTGTACCTCCTCCAAATATCACATTTTATTTGGAAATATGAAAGAAAAAACATAAAATAAAGGTAAAACAACAAAACGGTAAGATAACAAATAATATAGCAAACAGAAATAGAAAGCCTCTTCTTCAAATGTAGCAAATTTATTTTGTGGTAACATAATTATAATTAATATAAATTAACTTTGTTTAAACCACTTATTTAAATAAGTGGTTTAAACAAGGTTAATTTATATTAATTAGAAATAGAAAGTTCATTTAAAAAGATAAATAAATAAAAATTGATCATGGTAAACGACTATATGTAGAATTAGGGTGGGAAGGAGGACAGTGAGGGGATGACATGGCAAAGGACACACTCCCTAATAGGGAAGGACAAAAACAAGGATCACATATACTTCTATAAGGATATTATATACTTGTAAAAAATAAGTTAACCATCGTAAATCAATGAAAGGTCCAAAGCAGGAACTGTGAAGTGCGGGCGCTGGTCTTTCAACATCTGGTGGAAGTGCGGCCAGGTGAAAATTGGCGCACCGGTGGTATTGTCATCCAGGCGGCAAGTCTGACATACCCTCGTCCATGCAGAGGCGTTCAACAAACATATCATAAGCAAATAAATACATGTGGTGACTGGCGCCATCACCTGGTTTGAGAAAATCGCAGACATGTATTCTGACCTGACCGGGAACAGAAATGATGTCTGTGCCAATCTGTTTTTTTATTTCTCTCTCACCTTGGCTACATTCATATTTACTATTGTGTTAATCATTTCTTTTATTTTTCTTTTATTGCAGACATCAGATTACGACACAGTTTATTTTTAATAATTTACTTGTCTTTTATTACAGATGTTGGACCACGATACATATCTACTTGTAATTTTAGTGTTTATGCTAGTTGATTTTTTGTTTTTCTGTAAATTTTCTTCATTGTAGTGCTAATAGAGTTTTTTTTAGGTGAGGAAAAGAAATTAGATTTTTGCTGGCCTCTCCTTTTTCAGGCCGCTCTTTATACGACTCAGCGCGGAGATGGCTATTAGAGAAAAAAAATGTCAACCTGGCGACGCATGAGTAGAACCATCATCTTTTGCTCATAAAACGGTCCTGGGAATGGGATGGGAGTCTAATCACTGACCAAGAACCGAACCCGGAACTACTGGTATGAGAAGTCAGTACCGTGCCTTCTGAGCTACGAAGGCCACCATATAGATGTCTATTAGCGAAGGGCAAAACTTGATTTCGAAATGAAAGTTTCAACATACACACATTTACCAATAGGCATGATAACAGTATTAAAGAATTAACGAAAAAGTGATTTTAGAGAAGAAAATATTTTGAAAGGATTCTAAAAAATGATCCAGTTTTAATATACATACATTGAGATAAATAAGATTTTCAATAAAATAAAAGTATAAAATTTTGCAATCCACCATTTTGACACCAAGATATCGGTCAGAGCGAATGACGGCACGCTTCAGTACCCATCACAGTATCTTTGAACCGTCGCCATAGACACAATGCAATATTTGCTGAGACTTGACGTCACGTAGACCAAATGACAGCTGCGGGCGTTTTCGCGCGAAATTAAAAATATGTAGCTGAAAATGCAATTATTTGCGTAAACACTTTGTTTATTATTACTGTTATTTATTAATGTTATTTTCAGTAATAGTAGACGTGTACCTACAATACAGAATTTTATTTCAAAATTTGTCATCATGCCTATTTGACGGATTCAAAATAAACGCTTCATGTATAGTAGGTACCGAAACATTGCGTGCTTTGTCTACTTCAATGAACTACATGAAGATAGCTGCTTGTTATTTGTTTTCGTGCAGTACCTACATCAAAACTGTACCACTACAAAGTTGTGCGTGTGGCTAAAATATATTTCTGGCGCGGGAGTGGGAGTTTAATCATTCTTTTAACCATATGAAAAATTATTTTTGACTGCGCACAGTGTGATATTTTCGTAATCCAACTAACCTTGATCTTTTAACAAAAATAATTATAATAAGAAACCACTAGTAGCATGCAGAAAAATAGCGTATACATCGAGAAAAGCACGATCGCTTAGAACACTTGACAGGCAGCGTTCAGGTACTCGGCCGGTCCGACCCTTTTTACTACTGTTTGCCGTTGTTACTTGGAATGTTGAACTTAATTTCAGGTAAAATGTTTGCGTCCTTTGTAAAAAAACAACAATTTGACAAGTAAGAAAATTGACTTTTGTTCCTCTAGATTACGAATATATTACAGTGTGCGGCGTGGCGGGATGAGATTTGGATTTGGATTCCACTAAAAGTCACACTTCACGGCCATAGGTGTTTAATTTGAAGTTTAATAAAAATATGTGAAGTGGGTAGTCGAGAATAATGAAGTATCTACTTAATAAAAATGTGTGTAGTGTGAAATTTAGTATGACGAAGTACATGGTTATGAAGGACTTCATTGTAGTACTTGGTTCATAGAAGACCCTTCACTAATGTCTGATTATAATACAATTGTGATGAAATTATTTTTTTAATATCGTTTAAACATATACAATAGTTACAGAATATGAGCCGCCTAAATAAAAATAATGTTACCCTCATTTATCGTTTTTCTTCACTCCCTCAATATATATTTTTAGTTGTATCCCTACAGAATTATATTAATAAATTCCTGAATATTTACCAAAATGTATTTATGATTAAAAAAGCAGATCAATTCATCCCGTTTTCAATTTGTAAAATTATTCTAATGTTTTTTAAGATTTACTTAAATAAATCAAATGCTACGAATCGACATTTTACTATAATCATAAATAGTATTTTATTAGTATACTTGCTTACAACTTACAATATGAAAATACGAAATTTTATCCTTTTGACGAATCATAATTTTTTCGTTTTGAAATTAATATTCTTAAAATTAATATAAATTAACTTTGTTTAAACCACTTATTTATTGAAAAAAATTAACATGTTTCAAAGCCAATGGCTTCTTCATCAGGAAAACAAAAATAATATTTAAAAATCGAAGTATAGATCAAAATATTAAAAAGTTGTATATGGAAAATAATAATATAAACTACCTAATTAATATGAAAATAAATTTAAAAGATAACTATTTGCAAAAAGGACCTGATTATTTATAATATTCAATTTACTATTTACACTCTTTCTTATTTCCAAAATTTCTAATTTATCAAATTGTGATTCTGTATAATTTGTATATAATTTAATTATCATGGACAAAGTAGACTATGTTAATAAGACTATGGATTTTCTAAAAAGTGATAATTTTGAAAGAGTGGAAAAAAATCCTATTAAAAAATAAATGTCAAGAAAAAATAAAAGATATTTTAAAAACTTGTAAAAGTGAAACTATTGCTGAATTGTTTACAAAAAATAGATTAATGTTAAAAAATCCACAAATTCCTAAATTATATAGTCTATTAAAATTTCATAAAATTGATCGACCTATTAGACCAGTTGTATCTAATTGTAATGCACCTAGTAGTAAATTATCAGCTATATTAAACAAAATAATTGTTGAAAGTAATATTTTTAAACCTTTATATACCATTAAAAATTCTCTTGAATTGGTTGACCATTTAAAAGTATTGAATATTCCAAATAATTCATTTTTATTTTCATTTGATGTTGTAAATTTGTTTCCTAGTGTTCCAATCGAAGAAAGTAAAATTATTATTAATGAATTATTAAATTCTTCAAATATTTTTAAAGATTTGTCTAATGATTTGAATAGACTTTTTAACGTTGTTTTAAATCGAAATTACTTTCAATTTTATAATATTATTTTTAAACAAAATGAGGGTTTAGCAATGGGTTCTAGTATAAGTCCTTTAGTGGCTGATATATTTTTAAATAATTTAGAGAAAAGAATTTTTAATAGTTCTGCTTTGGTATTAAAATATGTATTTTTTTGGAAAAGATATGTTGATGACATTTTATGTATATGGACTGGTACTGAAAGACAACTAAAATTTTTTCTTAATTTCTTAAATAAACTACATAAAAATATTCAATTTACCATAGAAATACAAAATTCTAGCATAAATTTTTTGGATTTGAATATTTCAATTGTTAATAATAAAATTGATTTTAACATGTTTCGTAAAGATACATATACAGATATAGATATATATACATATACACAATTCTTCTAACCATCCATATTCTCAAAAATTGACAACTTTTCATTCAATGTTAAATAGATTAATTAATATTCCATTATCTGTTGATAATTTTAATATTGAATTAAAAATTATTAAACAGATCGCGTTTAATAATGGTTATGATAAAAAATTAATTGATATTATGTTAAATATAAAGTACAAGAAAATTTTTTTTAAATCTTTTGTTTACCCTTCAATTTGTGATTCTGATAAACATTGGAGGAAAATTATATTTATAAATAATGAAATTTCTAATTCAATAGTTAAAAATATTTCAAATGTTATTCAACCAGCTTTTTATACTAATAATAAATTTAAAAAATACATATTAAATAATAAAGATAAGGATAATTTTTAAAAAAATCGGGTGTTTATAAATTAATTTGTAATGATTGTGATTATTTTTATATAGGAAAAACGTGTAGAAATTTTGAAATTAGAATTAAAGAAAACTTAAGGTGTTTAAATAGTAATAATTATTCTGAATTTGCTAACCATCTTTTGGCTACTGGTCATTCTTTTGATATTAATAAGGGTTTACAAATTTTACATACAAATTATATAGAATCACAATTTGATAAATTAGAAATTTTGGAAATAAGAACGAGTGTAAATAGTAAATTGAATATTATAAATAATCAGGTCCTTTTTGCAAATAGTTATCTTTTAAATTTATTTTCATATTAATTAGGTACTTCATATTATTATTTTTCATATATAACTTTTTAATATTTTGATCTATACTTCGATTTTTAAATATTATTTTTGTTTTCCTGATGAAGAAGCCATTGGCTTTGAAACATGTTGATTTTTTTCAATAAATAAGTGGTTAAAACAAAGTTAATTTATATTAATTATAATTATGTTACCACAAAATAAATTTGCTACATTTGAAGAAGAAGTAATATTCTTAAAGTGATCACATCAATATTCTTACTATTTTTGTTTACTTTTGTAGCACAAGTATTTGTGCTACGAAATTATAACTTTACTTGCTGCTCCCCTGAAAGAAGAACCATTGAATCACCAGGTGAAAGTCTTAACCACTGGACCAAAAAGCTACTCATTATTTTAAAAAGACACAAAAATTATATATCTTAATAAGATATGTAATTCCAGTAGACATTACTTAAAGGTTTCTGAATATTTAATTATATACATGGGTATATATTAGTGTCCACCGGGCAAGGAACATCACAAAATAATGTTGGCTCATTTATGGTTTTCGTATTTAGTTTGTAGAACTTCATGTTTATTTTAAATTTCATTAAAAATTGTTGTTAAGTTTAATAAATATTGTTATTTAGTTCTGCAGGTTAAATGTTATTTTAAATGTGACAGCTGTTTCGGCTTGTAAGGCCATTATCTGTCTGACAATGGGCAGTAAAAACCTTTTTTACACAGGCATTGGTACTTTTTTAGGCGTGCGGACGTAATGTACCTACGTAACTGTCACATATAAAATAACACTTAAACTGCAGAACTTAATCATAATATTTATTGAAATTTAATTTATCTAAATTTCATAAAAAAATGTTGGCCAAAATTAAAAAAATAATGTTTCAAATGGCCAAAAAAAATTCCCCTTAAAAATACATTTGTAAGCATGTCGTAACAGTTATTAATGAGAAACGCTGTGAATAAACGTTCCTAAAGACCCTTTTATAATTTAGACCGTTTACAATTTTCGTGCAAAAACACAAAAATTAAAGCGAACAATATTTTGACGCAAATTAAAAGTCTCGCGACCATCAGCACGCCCCTCGCAATTGAGAGTATTTCGTGAACACCTGTGTGGAAACGGAAATGGCCGAATAAAAAATGGCGTCACTGACCTTAGTCCAATCTGTCTCCTCGTCTCACCTTTCTCGCCCGTTACCAGAGCTGATCGTCGTCGGACCAGCGCACACCGTATTGTTGCGATTCGTAAGTACGCAATTATAAAATTGGTATTCATTAATCGACTGCACAGTGTAAGCCGTAAGTTGCGCACCTTATATGTATATAAATTTTAAATATAACATATCGCTGCATAACACGGATAATGGCCCAAATCGAAAATCTAAATTTAGAAGAGTGATAATTTTTTTTATATATTATATCTTTTATAGATAGGTAATAATAAGTATATAACATTTTTTTTTCAAAACAACGCTTATATTTATATGTACCTACTTACTAAAAAGTAAAAAATCAATTTACCAAAAAAATTTGCCTCACTCTCCAAGTAAGGTGAGCGTTTAAAATATAAGGTGAGCGCTTAAAATATTGTTATTAATTCCGTTGTTGATGGAGGGTACGAACCCACGCTTTATCTGGCGAGACACCTAAAATAAAACATGAAACATACCCATTCTAAGTTGCAGGCTTAGGTCACGGTTAGAAAATAATGGTGTCATTCTGAGAAACACACTTCTTACCATCTCTATTTGAGCTTTTACTTCTTGAAATGGATCCCAGTTCACGTTCACCCACGCATTTTGATACACAATGACTTAATTATTTGCATAAATAGATACCTACAATAATTATTCAATTAAAATGATTTTATACCTAGTACCTACCTTTTGTCAAGCATTAGTATTCTAAAAAATGAAATTTCAAAATGTAAAAATTCTCTTTTTACTCCCTTTATATTAACTCGTGTCGTCTGCTTGCTTGCTTGCTGGCTTGCCGTCAAAAAAAACTTTAGATCGATTTTTGACCCTTTTCCCGTGATCCAATCGAGCTGAAACTTGGCAAGTAGACTCGTGTCGACGATCAAGAAGATCTATCAAATTTTCGTTAAAAAAATTAATAATTATAGTATAATTACGGATTTTTAGAAATTTTATTGGTTTTTCAAATTGGAATCATTAGAAAAGTTTGATTAGCAACGGCGGCCCGATAACGTCGCGGAATATTTTCTATATTTGAATTACTCCGTCGGTATACATAATAGGTACTTCTGTACGAATGTCGAAAATCTAAATTGACTGACAAATGTTTTTAGAATTTAATCTTCAAAGCATGAAGTGTCTTATCAAAGCTCAAAACATCTGACATTTTAGAAATGTATTACTGTTTATATTACTGTAAGTTTAATGTTATGTTATATGTTTTAATTCGTCTTAAATTGTTATTATATTTTACAAAGAAAGGGAGTATAATAAAAACTTGGTTTTTATGGATTACTTTTTTTTAGACTTTGTTACTCATGTAGAGCCCATCAGTGAAGAGAAGCTCTCGAGTTTGATAAGGGAGCCTCAGCTCTTATTTTGTAAATAGGTAGACATGTCAATCATTTAATAATACGTGTGGTGATAGAAGATAATTAGATAATGAATAATAATAAAGTATTTTGATAAAAAATTTAAATTTAAACGATTTATAAATTTAAGTCTGGATTTTAAGGTTTAGATTTTTTTAATTTGTTCTGTAAGGTTATGGATGCGGCGTATGTCAATAGGAAGATTATTGCAATAGTAAATGTATTTATACTCGTAAATATAGTGGTCTGCAGTTGGGTTTTAAATTTACGCGTTATGATTTGGTTTCCATTTCTCATAAGCTTAAAGTATTCCTGGTTAGTTACTTAATTTTTAATTTGTGTACTGTATATGTAAAACGAGTACACGAATATTACACATCTTAAAGTTATTTAAGTATGTTGGAAAAGATCACAACTAACTTGCGCATACTAGTGATGGTCAAACCGTTATTTTAAACGGTTACACATGATATAGTTCTTTTGAGATTGTACCGATGATTGATAACTGAGATATAAATTTTATTTATTACCGATGGTAATCCGTCGAATTTTGTTACAGTGATACAAATGTCATATGAATTGAATTACATGAGATACAAACCTCAAATAACGGTTTGTATCACCGGTTAAAATATCATCCTTGGCGAATACGCATTATTTCCTCATTCATTCGTTCAACATGACTAAACTATCTAAACAATCCTTTTTTAAATCCTACTCACTATGCTTAGATCAGATTTACATTCTCTCCTAATTTGTTCACTCTTTAAATCTATTTCAAATGAGTTTATATGAACTGAATTGGACGGATGTAAAAAACGCAAAAATCAATAAAAATAGTGGTTTTAACCAAACGTTTACAATATCTGAAAAATAAAACGACTACGAGCTAACTGTGTTGATAAATTACTATAGTAATAATTTGCAGAAATAATACTACATTCTTACGGACGTTAGAAAGGGTTTTGTGTAATTGGATGGCCAATTACAAAAAATCCATAATTACACAACATTCTCACTTAATATAATAACTAGCTTATAACTCGTCAAAAATGACGTACTTTTATAATAAATTTTAGCTGCCAGTTAAAGCTATGAGAACAGCGTTATCTAGAGTAGCGTAGCTTCTTGATAACTTAAGTGATGGATATTATTAAATAGAGAATTATAATTTTTGCTTGTTTTACCTTATATCGTCCTTTGTAAAAAAAGTTTTTATGCTAAAGAAAATTAATTATGTAAGAATATATACTATACCCGCATTTTAAATGTACTTGTGTGTTAAATTGAGGTATATAAACAAAGACAGTAATATCAAAAAAAAAATGTACTGAACGCGGTTACCGAGGATTAACAATTAACCCTCGTAGCGCAGTGGTTATGATTCTGACTTCCCACACCGAGGGCTCCAGGTTCGATTCCCGGTGAGGTCACAATGTTAATCTATCTGATTTACTCAAGCCTGGATATTTTGTGATGTATTTCGCTTCTGTAATTGGGTCTCCTGGCCTGTTGAAGTGTAAAAAAAAAGAAACATATATATTTTTTTCTAGATTTAATGTATTTATCCCCTCCAAAATCATGTTTCCTGTAAATTTATAGACTAAGTTCCTTATAAAATATCGAATTCAGTACATTATAAATTATTAATCCTCGATGAGAGAGAGAGAGAGAGAGAGAGAATTTTTTTGGACATTGCTGCCTTAGCTTTTATAACAAATAAATATACTAAAGGGGGGATATACTTTCGTTGTATCTCAATACCTCGCCTAAAGAAAGGGTTTAGTTTCTCTTCTGTGTATAGTTTTCTGGGATATTCTGCCGTGTATATGTGACCTCTCTGGCCAACGTTCCGGATCCCATTGCATGATGGACCCTGCAACATCAGCCCTGAAGATGGACCCTGCAATGGGATCCGGAACGTTGGCCAGAGAGGTCACATATACACGGCAGAATATCCCAGAAAACTATACACAGAAGATTCTGAACGGCCGTGAAAACCTAAGAACATTTTTAGTTCCTCTGTTTATCATCATCGCTGGGGCAGGCCGAAGACACTTGTAATCGAGATATTAGGTTGAGTTTATAATAAGTTATGTATTGTTTTTTATATATTTTGTACCTAGTATTCTGTCAGTGGCTCAGTTAAAAATTAAAAAATCTTTGCACAATTTTATTTTTGTGTGGACTTTTTCTGTCACCGAACGAAGGTTCCAAAATACCGATACAAGCGATGTAGCGAAGTTCTCAAAAGAAAGTACGCGCGGGTAGATGGTACAAAAACTTGATTTATCATCGACGCGTTTATTTGGATGCCAGTCGGTTGGATGAAAGTGATCTGCGCCCGCGGGCGCCTGAAGGCTCGCAGCGCATAATTCTGTCCTCCGTTTTGCAATCGCTCTTCATTATGGCGTCGTAGGTGATCCAACACTAAACAGAGTACAACATATAATAAATTAAAATATGTTAATATAAAGGTTAGGAAGAATTTGGTTAAAATTCTTGTCTGCAGTGAAACATGGATCATCGGCCAGAGCATGCCGGGATGCTAGAGGCCTTCGAGATGTGGTGCTACAGGTGCATGGCGAGGATCCATCGATCATAACATCCTAAACGACGAGGTGTTGAGCAGGGTGGGCTTAATGAAGTGGCTCCTGAAGAGACTCACCCAACAACAAGCGAATTGGATAAGTCATAACATAAGGCATCCAGGCCTGCTTTTTACCGTCGTCGAGGGAAACATTGAAGGAATAATTGTAGAGGCCTTCCGATATCAAGCTACATAGACCAGGTTATCAGAGATATGCGCTGTATTACCAACCAAGAAATGAAGAGGCCGGTGACAAAGAGGAGTGGAGATATCGAGTGCTTGGTACAGACCAATTTTTGGATTATGTTACTGTGGAACAACACTATAGAAAGCTCAAGAACACTCTACTGCATCCTAGAGCTATCTGCAACATTTGAAAGATACCTGGAATAGCCTAGAAGTGACAGGAACCTTATCTAAAACACTAGAAATGGAAATAATGTTTTCGAGGATTCGAAAAACCACCGTGATTTCGAATAAAAAGCGGGTTCAGGCTGTGGCGCGCAGATTTTTTTTTGACATTTCGATCGACGCGGTATCAGCAGCGGGACAACGGCCAGTGTGGCCAGTCATAGATTTTCGGAGCGACATAAATTAGCTAAATAATTGATCGCAATAAATATGTACGACTTCTATGTGCGCAATTAAATGGAATGTTTTAGCAAGTGATAAACAAAATTTGATGTTCTTATTATATGTGATTGATTGAGAAAATCAGCAATGTTATCAATAAAAGTATCTATTGTGATTACATGCACATTTGAAATATTATTAAATTATTCTTAAAACAATGAATAACAAAATAATTATAACTTGGCAAATAAATGCACAAAGAATCAACTCGACTTTCTCACTTTTGTTCAAAAAATACACGTATCATTAGAAAAATAAAGGAGCGAACATTTTAATGAAACCCACATGTTCTTTGCATAAACCCTACCTCATTAAAATGCAAAGCTTTGGTTGGAAGATTAAGTACGTATTATTTGAATACCTATTCATTTACACTAATTTAAAATGCGTAATATTATTTCATATGTATGTTAAGGTTATAAATAAAATACTGGAACTTATTACCATTTATTAGAAATATTTATATTGCCGTTATAAATTTAAAAAAAATAATGTAAGATAAATAATAATTATTTTTATTTAAAATAGATATTTCGAATTTAAACTGCTGTAAAATGATACGGATTTCAAAGATGCTATTTTTAACGCAATTTCGTGATATATTTTTTCAGAAAGTCGTTAAGAAAATATACTGAATTTGAAAAAACGTAATGGTCAAGTGAAAAAAAATCTGGGCATTTGTTGCGTGTATTTTGGTTCCTAGTGCAGTATTTGTCATCAAGGCCAGTTTTGCTGATGTTCATGGGTTTTTTGGCTGTTTCCCGTAATTAACTTTTTATAATTAGTGTTTCAAATAGTTTTATATATAAAAATTCAGCCTGGGTATGTTTGTATTCGCAAAACTCGAAAAGTAGTCAGTCGATTGAGTTGAAATTTTGACACGACGTTGCATTCAAATACGCCCGTATCTACATCTATACATATAAAACAATGTCCGTCTATCTGTTTTCTCTAAAATGCACACCGTTTGTTGATCTGACATAAATTTTTTACATACATTGAAACCCGACGGGTAACATAGACGACATTTTCCCCTCCCACTTCAGCCTTCCCTCTTTACCCCTCCCCGCAACCTGATATATTTTCCATGCAAAACTGTATAGTTAGACCAATCTGACCCAAATTTTGCATACTTCGTGAAAACCCGGCGGGAAAGACAGGCAACATTCTCGCCTCCCCCTTTACCCTACCCTCTCCCTCTGATATATTTTTTGTACAAATCTACACCGTTTGACTGATCTGACTCAAATTTTGTATACTTACACATTTTTAGGACACGGCAGGTAACAAAAGTGATATTTATCCCTTCATCTTTACTCCTTCCTCTTCTTCTGATATATCTTTCATGCAAATCTGTACCGCTTCACCGATCTAACCCATATTTTGCATAATTATCCTTATCCTAGACTTTGCAAAGAAATGGAAACTTTGTGTCCCCCCACAAACTTATTTTTAGCTAAATCCTAAACATGAGCAATGCCGAGTACAAACAGCTAGGAATAATAATTATAAAAAATCATAGTCACCTTTTTAAAAATAAAAAAAACAATTAAAATCAGAACGATTTTGTCTATTATTTATTTCGATTTATTGTAACTTTGGTAATATTTATCATAAAAATCCATTATGCCGATCAATATGAAACAAATATTAGATACATGTCTATCAGATTTTATATTAGATAGATTTATATTTTCAGAAAAGGTGATGCGCCCAACAATTGAAATAACTGGACGATATCGTAATAGTCGATTAAGTGAATAGAGTAGTGTAGTCGATAGGGTAAAGAAAGAATCGCCACGAATGTTCGGTTATGTGGAACAATTGAGTAGAGAGAATATGGTAAAAAATATATGTGGTAATTGTTGTAGGCAAATGGAGCAGAGGTCGTCCACGAAAGACCTGGAGTGATCAGATAAACAAAACATTGGAGAACGACCCTGTCAACTGAAGAATGTGCACGGGATGATGCATGAAAGTGGATGAAGCAAACGTTGTGTGTTTTAAATGTTGGTCATGATGATCAGTGAATTGTATATAAGCATTTTTTCATCGCCATCCCTTAAAATAAAATAATGTTGTATTAAATGGCTACATATTCTGTTGGTACAATTTTGTCTTCAACCATGAGTTTTATATCGGATCATTATGCTGTTTATATTAATTACTACGAGATTATGAAATGGAGAGAAACTGCACATAATTGAAGATTTTCCCTTACAGTCTGGACGTTTTTCGAAAGATCTGGAAGGCGGTCGAAAGCGTGAGAGATAAGGGCTCTTATAAATTGCTTACAGTCGGCCGCAGAATCGAGTCAGTGTTTGTTGTGACAGCTGCAAAGCTACACAAATGAGCGAGTATACAAGATAGATAGACGGCGCAAATAAAGTGTACCAGAGACTAGTGAAATATTCTAAAGTGAATCAGTGTGAATAACAGAATACTCTAAAAGCTAAGGTTTGTGTCCAGTGTTTTGTTATCCTTAAGAGTTTTGGAATTCATTATAAATGTTTCATTTCGTTCCCCTCCGCGGCGAACCCGTGATAATTTTTATACACACGAAACTTGGTCCGTTGCTCTGAATACAGCTACGTTTATAGTTTTTTAAAATCGCGTCTGAAATTTTTACCCCAAGAAGAATCATCTGATGGGAAAACTATAGTGGTCAAAACTCTACAAAGTATTTTGTACAAAATGAAAACATGGATGGTAATGATATGAGAAGAGTGAGATCGTTCTCTCATGGGTGTCCTATACATTGATTATTTTGACAGCATTTCTCCATTCGAGCTGTTGTGGTCTTCACTTAGTTGATCCAATACATGGGAAAACTCTCTTCTTGAATATCTTTACAACGCTGATCATGACAGGATCCTCCAGGCTATCATTTATTCTGGCACGATGCCAAAAACATTGAATAGCACATCAAAGACAGATAGTAAAGCGTCTGTCATGTATTTTTATTTTTTTATAGTGCCTGTCCGCTTAATGAACATTAGCGGCCATTATTTTATTTGCGGTAACTTGAAAAGTTGTCTGTCTTATGGCTCATAATACTGCCAAACATATTGCCAAATATATTATATCCGGGTTTTTGTTATTTTAAGGATTCCTCGTTCCTTTCGCCTCCAAATCAACACACTGTCATTAGTGAGTTAGCTAAGTGTATATTATAGCTCAGTATTATTGGCAGAGGAGAAACTTTGATATTAATAAATAACCTAATATTTTGATGATTAATTTTGATATTAATAAATAACCTAATATTTTGATGATGTGTTTTGAATGAAGTGTTTTGAGCGCAATGATTCAAGTTTCAATTTCAATTTTCAATTTATTTATTTAATAATACGTACATTACAAACTTAGCATTCAAGGCATAGATATTATGAAAGTATATTTATTAAAATAATGATATTTAATTAATTAAAAATAACATCTGGTCAAAGATGTAGGTGAATCCTGCTTCGGAGAACCCCTTCAGACACATGGAATATAACAATTACCCAATGCGACATTGTTCAGAATAGCGGTAGCTCTTCCAACAGGTATAACCATCGGCAGGTGATCTACGAGAGGGCCACCATTGTGATATGACATTATGTGCCAATGTGATATAAGGCTTGTCTTTTATATGGTAGATGATAGCTTCACGGTGCAACTTACACATAATTAAAAAAACGCAAGAGTGATGAATGTACAGGTAAATTGAAGGCGTCCCTATAAAGAGGGTCTGTCTGCAAAAACAAAATTTACAGGAGACAGGATAAACATTTTTTTTAATATTCACTTGCCTTGACTTTGATATTGACCAAAAATATTGGCATTAAAAAAAATACTTGAAATAAAATTTCCACCATATTTTATTAAAAAAAACTTTATCAGAGAATTAAGTATTGATTTATATCACTAGGACCACAGAGTACGCAATTTTACAGAAATTAACTAACCCTTCATTAGGCGAGGGGATTGGGTCACAGCGGAATAATATTCCCCTCGCGTATTTTTAAGATACATTTATACTGCAGTTAAATGTAGTTATTCTTACATAAATAAATCTTTTGGTAACCAAAACGTATTTTTTACGATATCATCACGATACATTACGTTTTTTCCCCGTGCGGGTAAGCAGAGGGGATAGAGCGCCATACTCTTCTGTCTTGACAAACAAGTCTCGCCTCATCCTCATTCATACGTATTCGCACGGTTGTTGAGGCTTCTAATGGGACCATTTTTCAGTGTCTGGTTAATCTGGTCGAGCCACGTCTTCCACGGTCGCCCTCTCCTTCTGGCACCGTCGAAACTTGTGTTATATACCTTTCTTATCATTATTTTCACATTTATTCGCTCAATATGCCCAAACCACCTTAGCGCCTTTTTTGATTCTATTAATTATGCTTTACATTCCTATATCTTCCTAATATCTTCATTCTTTACTAAACCATGGTGGTTTGTGGTTAGGACATAATAACAACGAATAAATAAAGTGTAAAAGTGCGTCATTTTTGAAGGGTTATGGCTGGTGTATATTATAACGAATGGGGTCATGAACTTTGGAGAAAAATAATAATTATATCGTGTGTATATGCGATTAATTAAAATTAATATTGTGGTCGTTTCACGGTTAGAGGCGTATGTACCATGTATGGTTACTGAACCCATTTAGGAAATGCGAGTTGGTAGTTAACCCGGTGACGCAAGTGATACAGTTAAAATTATAATGTATAACTTCATTTATACATGTTAAATGCGTTAATCACAGTTTGGAGCGGAAACCATAAAATACAAACCGTTAATGTTTTTAGTTTGAAAATATGAATTACGTAATTTGATCTGACTGCGGCTGGGAGGGCAAAAAATTGGGCTTTATATCGCCACGAGACGTGGCTGTGGGTGGAAAATAAAATCGGTAAAACAATTTGAACTTTTATTTATCACATAAAAAATCACTAGACACGAATGAAATCAGAGCACTCTTCTTAAGTTGACAAAGTCTTTCAAAGTTTCTGGAATAATTCATACACTTATTCTTATGATTATGATTCTATTGCATCGATCACTTTTTCGAATATTCTGTTCAATTTCGCACGTTACTTAAATCGTTCACGCAGGTACTCGCCCGATATTAATCACTCGGTTTAAAACGCGATACCCAGACCGTTCTCGCTCCGCTGCTAATATCGCTCTGGTTAAACGCCACACAGACTAAATGCGCAGCGGCCACCCGGCTGGCTTTTAATAGAAAAATATCTTTCGCGACATTTCGAGTATTTATGATAGTAGTTTAGTCGTCTCGAGATTCATGTAGAGCCTTCTAGTGTCTTCCAATTTTAGTGCAAAAGGTGTGAAGTGCTGTAAAATCGTCGATTACGTGTAATTGTTTCCGATAACTATCTTGTTACAATATTTGAGCAATTAATTGAATTGTTATTTCATATACCTAATCAAGATCATTTAATAAGATAATAAAATTATGGTGTACGACAAACCATAACCATATCTGACGAATAACCATCAATTTCGTTTATTGATGCAGAGACATTATTTGACTAATTCAGGCTGCAGAGATGAGATACCTAAATGGCGACCTTACGAGATTAAGTAAGGGATGATATCGTCCAAAATTTATTATTTACGCGTCTTTATTTATTAAATATTACAATATTTAGCCATACACTTATCCCAATCTTCAATAATAATAACTTGGACTGTCTATCCGTTACCATAACTAGAATCCAATGGCTGATCTCATTCCGTTTTCAAAATTAGTATGATTTCAAAATAATTATCAAATAAAATGAAAAATTAACTTATGCTTTTTTAATAAAATACTCTGAATTACATTTTTTTGAATTTTTTTAATAATTCAGTTTAATGAAAATTAAAACTTGTGTGTATCCATTACTATATAGAATATGTCATCGGTGTTAATCATTAATCAAAATATGTAATTCTCTACGTAGCAATGTCCGTCACTAACGCTACCACATGGCACAAATAATGATGACACGTATAAAATGAAGTACAAAAAAGTATAATTCTCTACGTAACAATGTCAGTCACGAACGCCACCAAGTGGCTCAAATAATAATGAGGTATAATATAATAGTAAGGTATAAGAAGCAAAAAGGAAATGATTATCTATGATTATCTAATAATATCCGATATTGTTATCAAGAACTACCCTACTCTAGATAGCGCTCTTCTCACAGTAACTATTAACCGGCGGCGAAAAATATGTTTACATATATTTAAATGTATATTATATAATAATTCTATTTTATTATATTATTTGATTTTTAATTATAAGAATGAACATAATTATTTTTTTGCACTGAGATCTTTAATAATTAGTTTCATTGAAATGTTATTGAATCATTCACTGAATTGAAAAAAACCTAACCGCTATAATACTTAAATACTAGTGAAGCAGGCAGGACATCAAATGTGGTGTTTTTACTTTTCTGCCAAAATCCTCAACAATGATATGAACTAAATTATATATTTTCTTTTATTTGTTATTATTATTATTTCTATCATGTTGGAACTCTTCCAGGACATCTTCGGTTCAAAATCGTGCCAAGGAAAATCTTATTTTGTTCACTACCATACATCGAGTTTACTGTGGTATTATCTCAAGAAACGCTGATACCAGCAAAATATTTCGAAATCCCGAACTTCAATGGTATAAGTACTCTCTCTATGACGTTTCTCGGCAAGAATGTGCAATATTCACTCTTCTGAGTCGAGTCAAGTGTACTCAATTCCATTCTTTCATCTTTTTACTCACATAAAAAATATATAAATTAATAATAATAAAAAAATAACAAACGTAGTATAAACCGCTTTGGTTATTTTTAAGGTCAACCAGCTTTGTAGTACATCGTACATCCGTCTTAATGAAGATACAGAGATATCAAAACCTAAATAATAAGTTAAAAATAATCAATGTGCTTTGTTCAAAGTTTATTAGTTATCAAACATATCAAACCCGATAATTTAGTTGTCTATCCATCCGTCCGTTCGTTCGTCTATCTGTCTGTCTCCGTAACGTCAGTAATTTGTTTCTAATTCATGGTTAAGAAAACCAAATTAAACAGGCCTGCGGTAAAGATAGCGATACCCGTCAAAAATACAGTACTTATAGGACTTAGCAAAGACCCGAACCATTTAATGTTCCACCCAATGGCCAGGATTTATAATAGTAAATTTAACTGCGGGCAGGGGAAATATAAAAAAGTTCAAATATTTTGATAAAAGTCGTTTTTACTATTTCGTGGGTGTCGGCTATAAATAAGTATAAACACTTATTCTTTAGAAACCGGCATGTGAAAGTACCGTTATTTTTGACGAATTATAGATATTTTAAATAAATTTTTGTGTCCGATCTCTTGATCACACTTAAGCTTGAAAAAATACATTTGTGAAATTGATAAGGCAAAATCTTATATTATGTCTGAAAAGATGGTCTTAATACCACGTTGAAATTATTTTCGCTTCAGATCTGTTCATATTCTTCAGTGTTTCGTAGAAGGATTTGCCACATATTCTCCTGAATGGCATCATTTCCGTTCCTTTCGGATTAGGTACTTACTTATTTTTATTTCGCCAGTTCCAGTACATATAAGACTCATATCTCTTTTGTGCACTGCTAATCTTGGCACAGTTGACAATTTCCCATTAGGGATGTCACCGCACAAAGTAGCATTCATTTTATTCTCCATGATATTAACGACAACGGTTTTCTTATCATTGCTTGAGTCGAATAACTATTTCATTGCGTCTTTGTTTAGTTGTATTCTTAATCTTGTCAAGAAATAAGATTACGGTACTTAGATATTTAATATAAATTTCAATATGTGAATCAAATCTAAAAATTATTTAAATTTGTTTAGTGTTGACTTAGTAATGAATTGCATATATACAGAGTGTACTATACTTTACAGTCCTCCGTACATTACAAATAGATTCATACTTACATTTTGAGTTGAAACTTCCCATTAATAATATGTTAAAATAAATGGTAATGAAGGTAAGCGTCTTCAAATTTATATTTGTAGTTTACAGAAAAATGAACCTGATTTTTTTTGCAAGGTTTTAATCATTTTACTTGGCTTGTATTAAAGCGAATGAATTTTTGATATAAGTTACTTATAATGAAAATTTTACAGAAGGTAAAATATAAATATTATAAATTGAAAAAAAAGTCGTTTATTTCGATAATTTTTGATATTGTTGCTTGAAATTTTTCGATGTATAATTAGACGTAGTTATGCAAAAAGCATCCAAAATACATGGAACTGAGAAAATGGCTTCTAAAAATTTGAACCTACAAAAATTTTATGCGTTAATATTTAATTCATTATAAACGTGTTTTTTGTTTCTTATAATGTAAATATAAGAAAAAACTTCTTTACGAAAATATGACGCGGTTTACAAATTGGTTTGTTTTTAAAATACATATGTCTAAATGCACGAAAAACAGTACTTATTTATTCTATGTGGGTTTTATGTTTTACGAATTTGATAAAGTATGAAGTAAAAAGTATTATCTGAGACGTAGAAAACGTTCAAATACCTTAGATATTTTCTATAAAATTATTATCGTGTAGTAAAAGTAGAATTAAAAAACTGCATAATGCATCTATCAATATTTTTGTTTGCCAAGGATTTGTAGATTTAAAGTTGCAGAAATCAGTCAAACCACTTTTTTTAGTTTAAGAGTTAATTTGACAGCGATGTCGGTGATGTGTGTAAGAAAAATATTGAATTTAAAAAAAACTGCAGTACTAGAGCTTGAACGTTTTCAGCACACAAACATTTTGTGGGTTGGATGGCTTCTGCATAACTAAGTCCAATTTTGGAAGTAGACCACCTGTTGTGGACAAGATCTATCACATCCTGTATTTGTATTTAAATAATTAACTTTGTCATGCGTTCAGTTATCGCAAAACGCTAGAATTTTAGAAAGTTTGGAAAGCTAGAAAAATATAGAACGAACATAATACATTGGTTTCAGTTGGATTCAAGACATGAATTTAATTTGCGCAAAAAATTAAGTATGAGAAGCATTGGTATGAAGTTGTATACAGAAACAGCTGAAAATAAAAACTCTAACCGTAGCCATGAATTACAGGTAAAATTTAAAATCGTATATTTCGTAAGATAACGATTATTTAGTGTTTCCCAGAATCTAGTAACGCACAGCTGTTTCATTTAAATTGAAATTTAATTGAACTTTGTAATGCACACACGTTGAGTTACATTTAACACGACTATAGTTTCGAGACGAGCATCAGGTGTAATTTATAACTAACCTAAAAAAAGAAATAATGTCATCTTATTTGAATAGAGTAACGGGTAGGGGATAAGGAACAACAACTTCTCAGAATTCACCAACCATGTAATTAATGCCAACCATAATTTCGATAATCACAAATTAAATCTAATCCGATTAATTCCTCATAAACAATTGATAATGAACAGTTTGAAAACCGCCGAAATCCAAAAGAACTTGAATTATGAGAAAACACTCATAAACAACATCAAATTCTTACAAATGTCTCCGATTCTCAGCAACTTCCCCCTGAAGATCACACACAAAATCATACCAACTACTCCGGGACTTTACTCATATAAGATGACATGATTTATGTATTTAGGATAGTTATTTTATTTTTTATTTTATTTTATTTATTTATTTATTTATGGGAAACTAACAGTACTTATAAAGAGATTATACATGATTATTGAACTGTATAGAGACCATCTTACAAGTTTCCACAGAATTAACACGTTTTTTTTAACATAAAGCAACAATAACTTGAGTTATATAATAAAAAACAAAAAAGTGAGAGTTATAAATTACACCGGATGATGAGAGGGGCTGCTCCTCTTGAAACTATAATAGTGATATATTTTAAGTCAACTTGTGTGCATTACAAATTTCAATTTAGTTTAAATTAAAATCATCATGTTGCATCACAAAGTAACTGCCATATCAATAATATCACAGCATTTTTGTTTGAATGCGCTGCGCGCCACTGATATAACAGTAGTTCAACCCAGATATTTATGTTGCTATTTCTCTGGTTTTATCTATGTTAAAGTAGGTAGTTATAATAAAATTATAAAAATATCATATTAACTCCCACATGACCTTAATATCTCTGTAATCTGTATACCATATAATATTAATTAATTTTACTATGAAAAGTCAGTAGGCCACGTAAAGGTGACTTGTGGCTATTATAGCTTTGTGGCCACGATATAATCGCCGAACTAAATAATAATCTGTACTTCACATAGATATTTAGAGTAGTGGATATTCAATTTCAAGCCGTTTTTTAATATGGGAATTAAATGAGATACGTAAGTATTTTTCTGTCCAAGATTTCCTCGATATTGGGTATTCGAAATAAGTTTCACAACACGCTTCAGGGATATATTTACAAGAATAGTAAAATAGATTTCACAAAACGCCTCAGGGATATACGAGCATAGTATATATGCTTTACACGTTTAAGGAGAGTTTACATGTTACAGACTCAACGTTAAAGGAGATTTACCTCTGCAAAATTATCCTGTATCTGACAGATGATAGAGGATGAAGTGTTTCGAATGTTGCAGTTGTTGGAAAATCAACATAATCGTAATAAGCGATCTCGAACGGTTATTGTACGAAAATATGTATATACACAAGAGTACAATTTACAAAAATATTCATTTTTAGAATCGTTTTTAACATGTTTTTATGAGACTGTAGAAACAAACAGAACTATATATAATCGAGGAGTTTCCAGAACTCTGTACATTTTACAGTAAATTGGAAATTACTAGAAGGGTCTAGAATAAATTGTGGAAACATCGACTAGATTCGCGAAACGTCTGGAAACCTGAAATTGTGTATAAGTGGGATGGTAGAAGAAGAAATAATTGCACGCAATCGAGGATTTTACAGCACTCCACACTTTTTAGACTAAATTAGAAACGACTAGTTTTGAAGTTAAAGTATAATCCGATTGCTTCAAGAAATGTCTAGAGCATGGGTCTCTATTAATACCGTGTCATCAATTAGTGTTATTCTGATAAGCGACATGGAAGCGACCGTACATTAATTCGATTATTTCTCCACTTGAATAGTTTAAAAGGTTAAATAAATTTTAGTAAATTAAGACAAAAACATTCAAATCCATGTACGGACCCACTCTTATAAATGGCCAGCAAATTTGGATCCCGACGGAGAGAGTGAGAGAAAAAACCAGGGTGCCGAGATGAGTTTTCTAATGGGGGAGACACATTGATGGATATAGTAAGAAGTGTTGACATAAGACACACATTCGGCATGGGGCCCCTACTCCTACACATAGAAAAATAATAAATTAGGTGGCTTGGACATGTGCTGAGAATGCCAGAGGAATAAATGTCAAGAAGAATCTTCTTGGCAACCCAGGAAGGAAGACGGCAAGAAGAAACAGAAAAATGTGTATGAAAACAGAATGGATCTAAACTGGTTGACTCATGCAGAAGCAGCGCAAGACAGGGGAACATGGAAACATCCTGTAGAGTCTTTGGGACCCCGACCCTACTAGGACAAGAAGATGAAAATGATGATGATGAGGATGATGATAACACAAAAATATCTGTTTCGTAAATTCGATAATCATTAGATATAACCCAAACGTTATTTGGAACAAGCTTTCTCAAAAATAACGAACTTTTATGTTCAAATTTCATTAATTTTACAAAGTTTTACACAAGAAAAAAATCGGAAAATCAATCTAGAATATAGAAAATTTATTCTTAATATATAGACACATTGCAATATGAATAAACTCACAGTTTCTATTAATCTAAATGATTGCTAAAATTCTAGTTTATTTGTTTACATTTTTCTAGAAATGCTAATAAAAATTAAACTCTCACAATAAATAAAATTATCATGATTTTCATTCACATTTAGTATGTTAAAACAATTTAATTAAATGATAACATTATAAAAATAATAATAAGAAACATTGAACATAATATTGTCTTGAATTAAATTTAAGGTTTTAGAATGAGAGCAATAGTTATATCCCTGTGTAAAGAACCGAAACTTTTGAGCCACACAAATTTCACAATGTTGTTTCACACTCAAGGTACATCCGTTACAAGGCACAATAGGCAGTATTGAACGGTTCCTTTGAATCTGGTTTTTAATTATAACAACATTTTCGACAAATAGGCCATTTCCGGCCAATCATGGGTTGCGCTGGAAAATAATTAGTGTTGAAATAGGTTTAATTAATTCAAAACGTGACTTGTGTAAACATCAGTGTTTATTAAAATGAGTCGGCTTATAAAAATAATCAGACATATGTGCTATTCTCACACGTGAACACCTACCATTTAGAATGTTTTGTTTGCAAGACTCAACATTAATATACAGGGCGTAATAATAAAGCACTATAGATAGATTCTTAAATAAAATAGTCGAAAGTGTTTTTTTAATTTTATTTTTTAAAATAGAGATGCCAACACGGAATGTGTGTCGAAACATTATTCATACTATTTTCTAATTAAGTTAAACGCTTGTGCTTGAAAATTGGACTTACTTGTTGGTATCCTGGAATGGGGCTCGAACCACCGACCATGGGATTACTAGGCGAGAGTCGTAACCTACAAGCTATTAAAATATTGTTATGTTGTAACATAAATTTATTAAAATTAAAAATTATGAAGATAGGAGAAATCAAAGTTGACATTTCAACAAAAAAAATCTAACTTATCTTCTGTAAAAAATTACAGTAAGTCATATAGAATATTAAAAGCTTATTTAATTTAAGGTGTAACACCACCCTCGAAGCCTGAAATTCAGGTAGGTAAAACTTGGGTCATTATTTTGATTTTTTATTGGTACTTTTTAAGGTTTATATTAATTTATTTAAAAAATTTTGAAAAAATTTACAAATTGTCTACACATCAGCTAATTAAATAAAATGAGACACCTGCACAAAATATTTATGCCAGTATAAAAGTTGTAAGGTCCCGAAAATATTTATTAAAAAATAACTGAGTGGAATATTTCGTCTTTTAATGTGGGTTATTTTTCAAATGTCTGGATTTGCGGTCCTTTATAAAGCCAAAACTTATATAATCTGGTCTTGTCCGTGACACATTTTAACGTTATTTATTTTTTCATTCGTATTTTAATATTTTATTTTCTATAATACGTTATACAATATAGAAATATTCATGATACTTTTGCTTCAATTATCTTTTTACATTGGATTTATATTACTTTTATAGCAAAAAACTAAAAAGACCAAGCTTTTAAAAAAAATTAAACTATTGCCTAAAACTATCGCCACAAGGAAAATACCTCGATTAAAAAATATTAACTCTATTTAAAATCGTATAATTAAAAACAAAATTTCTTATAAATATAAGAATACATATAATACGATTGTTCCAGTTAAAGAAATTAAAAAATCAAGTAATCGAGAGAGTCGTGAGACAAAAAAATGTCTGCTTAAAACGTGATCTTCCAAAACTTGTTTCAAACGAGACTTGATAGCTAGCATGACTATTTCTAGATTCATTTAAACTGTGTAGTATAATGCCAGATTGTGGGTATGGAGATATAATGAACCTGCTCCACTATGCAGTTGTTATGAAATTATTGCATCTATATATTGCATAACATATGTCATAACGAAATACAGAACGTATAAAATAAAATTATTAAATGCATACGATATACATTAAAAAAATATGTATATTTTTCATAGACAAAATAATTTCTTGAATAAGCAAAGCGTAGAGAGTGGAGTAGGTACATAGTGAGGGATGTCGCGTAGAACTTTAATGAAAAATGAATACAATTTTTCGAAATTTTCTTGTGTAACTTCGTGAAAGGCCATTTAAAATTTAAAAAAAAAAAAAGATAACTTTGTTTACTTTCACTATTTGTTTACAACGTTTAGAACTATCAGCATCATCTTCAGTAAGGTTACTAATACTTAACTTAAGATTAAAGGACGGCGTGAGGAGTGGGGTGGAGATTAGAGTCAGGTGGACCTGAGGGCGTGGTCATTAGGCGGAGAAGAGGGGACGTAATAGATGGAGTTTGAATATTGATTACGTTTTTGTTACAATTAATCGCTAAGTTTTTTAAAATATCTAGTTTCTTTCCTTTTTTACATATGTTTATTAAATCGATGCTGTTAGTGTCGAAACGATGATTATAAATTTTTTTACTCCCATCAAATGTTCTTCGATCCTTGTCTCTATCTTTCATCCAGTCTGTCCGATGTATGACGCATTACAATCTTTGTAATTTATTTAATGCTTTTATTATAGATTTATTATTTAAAATGTGTTTTCTGATGTTATTATTGGTTATCAATCAATTTGAATACTAAAATCATCTTTATATATCTTTGATTAATATATAAAAATAATTAAGATTAATTAAGATAAATTATGGATGTCTCACAGAGACGAAGCTATTTATATGGGAAAATTTATTATTTATAAACTTTTGGGCTACTGGCCATCCATAGGGCTTGAGATCTGCCTTGGCTGGCTTAAATGATCACTCAAGCTAGCCTAGTCTCACTAGCGACGAATTCTATTTATATATACACCATTTTATGAAATTTATTAAATTTCAAGAACAGATGGTGATAGCGTAGGTGCATCAAATATATAAAAGAAGTTTCATAAATAAAAATATTTTTACAATTTTCAAAAAAAAATTATAGATGAATGGTTTTTCTTGGATCAGTGAACGCCGCATTGTATAAAATGATCACTTAAACCAGTCAAGACATGTTGCTAGCCCTGTGAACTCCCAATAAAGACTTCCATATAAATACATGCTTTTCCACATAAATAGCTTCGTCTCTAAGAGACATCTCTAATTTATCTTAAAATTCGAGTAATTTTGTTCTTACAACATGGTAATAAAAATATTAATATTTAAGATTATTAAAATTATCAATTTACAATTATTTATTACATTTTTTTTTTACTATTAAAATTTAAAATGTAAATAATTTTTTCTAATAGTAGGTATTACTCGTTAGCTCATTTTGTCACTGCATGGTCCCGAAAGACACACTAGAAGCTGGGTCAAAAATGTGCTGAGAAAGACGAGAAATGCAGTGGAAGGAAACGTTAAATTACAGAGAGTATAGGGTCATAGGGGAGTAGACGTGTCTCATCTAGACAATAGCTCCACGACCTGACTTAACTACAGAATAAGAATTTAAGTAGACGATAGTTAAATTGTCATTGCCACGAAATTCTAAAGTTGAAAACTACAATAAAAAAAATAATCGTTTCACTTTGTGGCACCATTTTATTAAGGGATTGCACCACCCTGTGAAAATGAAATAAGGCAGAAATGAGTTAATTTAACGAGGAGGCTATAAATTATTTAAATATTTTTTGTTCATACTTATAAAGGTTCATATTAAAATATGTATTTTTTGTAAAGTTTTTTTTCTCCAATAAATAAAATAGTTAAAAAATTTTAATTTTTTTTTTGTCCTCAAATTGCTTCAATTCTACAATATTTTTTTATCAAATCGGTTAAGCAACGTTGTATACGTTTTATTTTTAAATAAGAAAATGTTTTTTTTTCTGTCTCTTAAAATACAAATAATCAATAGAGGTTTCATTACTAGTTACGAAAGCTGTGAATACTAACTTGTTAATGAGAAAAAAAAACAACAGATGTCTCTTGCAGAGATCATTGTAATATATGAAAGGTTTTTTATTCGAACATGCATATAGAACATTCAACATTTTATGTGTGGATGTTCTTACGATGAAATTGTTGAACATTGCATTGTGTAGAGTGATCACTTAAGCCACATCATACTGGTTGTAAGCCCCAAGCCATCGCAAAAGAGACTTCTATCCACTTTTCTCATATGTAAATTAGCTTCGTCTCTGCGTCTTCGTGTAATTTATCCTTAATTGAATAATTAACCACCTTCTTGTACCAAACCACCCAATATCTCCCTGATTTTTACTCTCCCTTTGTAGTGTATCTCATTGACAAAATAATTAACCCTTTGTTTAAACCACGATTATTTTATATTACAAAAGCTCAACAGAGAGTTGCTTCCTTCTTCAGAATAAGAAATGAGATAAAACTAATTTTTAAATATAGACAGATTGGAGTTAGGGGGTTCAAAGGATGTGTGGCTACAGATTAAGTAGTTGCAAAGTAATTACAATGGAAAAAGTTTGAGAGAAGGTCTGTTTACAAAATTTATATGTATAAAAAATCAAAACATTATATGTAAGTTAATTCGCAATAATTATTTTCGTTTAGAGATTATTAACACTGATTTCAAAATAACTGCGTATGAATGAGGAAAAGATAAAGGCAACAGCGGCCCTATTAAAAGTTTTCAAAGCCGAAGAGTATGAGAAGATGTAAGAACTTTGGGAAAACAAAGTAGTGTGCCAGTAGAGAAGAATGTGGTGTTCAATCCTCTCTTACTTTTCCGGAGAAAATATGGTGTGGTGGTAAGTTAGTATTTAACAAAATAACAATTTTTTATGTATTAAAACAGCATCATTTTAAAACAAGATGATATATGAGACTGGTTAATGAACTTATTTACCGGGTCAATTCTTCAGAAAAGATTTATTGAAATATGATAAGAACTGCGGAAGGTTTCGTGGCTATGATTTCCTTTATAACACATACATGTTTTTATTTTTTCTACGCGGGATAGTTTCATGGTCCCCAAGCAACGATATATTAAAGTGCTTCGATTTTTTTGTAATTATTCTTAGTGCTTTTTGTAGTTATCTTTTTAATAAGGAATTGAATTTAGTTATGAAATTGGACATAATAAACTTAGTAGCGGCAAAATATTTAAAGTACGTGTTTATCATAAGACTTAAATGAAAAATTCAAAAAAATAATGGAAACAAGAGAATATTTTCTTCATACAGAATGACAAAAGCATCCCAAATACAGAATGCTTCTTTCAAATATCTTCTTACCCTTACAATACAAATATTTTTAAAACTTTAGAGATTTTAAAACTAAACCCATTTAAACTTTTAATAAGTGCAATCGCAACCATTACCAGGTGCAGTGCTGTTTTGAGAAAGTTTCGAGTAATTTTTAAAACATATGCTTGAAAAACAGGGCATAGAATTCGAAAGGAAAGAGCAATTCATTGTCTAGACTAAATAAAATAACTTCGGTTTTGGAGTGGCCGTAGAGAATGCACTATTGTATGAGAGACAATTTTAAGTACCGAACTGTAGAGATAATTTTGAATAAAATGAGTTCTCCAAAATCATAATTTTTATGTAAAAAAGTACCGCTCCGCGGCGCGCTACGGGCGGGCCGCGCATTTGTTTGCCAACCGCCGAACCGTGTAGTAGGATTTTAGTATATGATTTAACATTGTCAGAAGGCCAGAATTTTTTTACCGAGTTTCTTAAATATTTCATTGAACTTTTTGTTATGAATTAGATACAAACATACTTTGAGTATGCATTTGCCATTATTTTTTTATTTTTTTCATTCTTTATTTTACATATCGCGAGCATACTGGTAAAAGTGACCGAGTTAAATTTCGACATTATATAAACTGATACGATAGTTTTAGAAGTAAGGATAAATTTTATTCAAGGTGATTTCTGTTTCTTATAGTACAAGGCATTATTTAGCCTTATTTATTATTAAGTACTATGAGAGTGACACAGCAATATTTAAAAATAATAAAATATTTAAGTAAATTTTTCATGTAGCAGATATTTATATATCGATCAATATACAAACAATTTATATTATGGGTATCAACTTGTTATTTTTTTTTAATAACTTTTTGATATATCTCCTTTTTTTGTACATACAACTAACAATACATATGATAAATAACATGAAACTAGACACAGGGAATCAACATCTAATTGTAAAACTATTTTGTAAACTACGCCTGTCTCAACACAAAATCTTCTAGTGAGACAAGCATAGTACAATCCAAATTGTATACTATATGTGAATAAGAAATAAATAAATGGATAAAACGATTCGTTCAAGAAGCTTAAAATTTTAATAAATGTCTTGTTTAATTTCTCCAGTACACTAATGATATATATATTTTTTTTTACTTCGATTTTAATCACAGTATTTGATCATTTTTTACATTTCCCCTCCGGCAGTTAAAGGTACTATTAAAAACATTGACGATTGGACGGAATATGAAATGGTTCGCGCCTTTGATAAGTCTTATATGTACTGTATTTTTGACGGGTAATGCAGGCTCAGCGATAGCATCATGGCTATCGTTACCGCCTTCGGGTATGCTGGCCCGGGGTTCAAGCCCCATCTGCGGCCGTTTAATTTGTTCTTTTAGCAGTGAATTCGAAATTAAGGACGTTACACGAAATTATAGGGACAGACAGTCAGATAGACGGATGGACGGGCGAACGGACGGACAGACAACGAAATTATTATGTTTAATTTCACTGTTCATTCTGTTTACATGTATGCTAAAACATGGTTACACAAAAGACATATTATTGTACATAATCTTTAGTCATTTAAGAGTTTTTCATAGTAAAATTTTTGTATTCCAGTTTAAACTTTTATATTCACTGTGTTTTGTATTGTTTTCGAAAGGCTATCGAAGATTTAAAATCCTTTGTTTGACAATTTTATTGTTGAAAAAATTGACAGCTTTATATATTTATACTGTCAATTGAATATTGAACAAAATGATTATTTTATATTGTTTATACTGTCGTGTCCCTTTTTATTGTAAGAATGAAAATCCTTATTTAGCACCATCTATACCTACAGCCTCATAAGCATAAAGGTAGCTATTTTAAAAAAAAAATCACGTAACTTAAATACGAGGTAATGTGCTATAAGAAATTGCGAATCATTTGACATAAAGCAAAGAGCAATATAAAATTTATTTTAGTGCGAAAAACCTCACGTTGTTTTAAAAAATTTCAAAACAATTGAATGAAATCTAAGCAATAAGTATTAATTGTAATTAATTACAGAATATTTTAATTAATTAATGATGTTATGTTAAATACTTAAGGTATCGAAAAAATAATTTTAAGCTTCTTAATCATGAATGGAAACATTAATTAAAATTAGTGGTTTATTTATTAAAAGTTCGTAAATAAGCTCGTAAAAAAGGACTAGTATCTCAAAAAGTGATTTTGTCAGGGGCGTGCAGTGAGAACAAGAAGCATGATTTTTTCCTGAGCATATATTTTGAAAGGAAACCAAATAAGAGATATATCTCGTAATATTCCTATCACCATTAATAACATATTATTCATATTTAAATATTTCATAGATATATCTCGTAATATTCCTATCTCAATAATTAACATATTATTCATATTTTAATATTCTGCCAGATAAATATTTAATTTCATTTTTTTTTCCAAATATATGTTTAAATAAAATTTATACTTCTTGTTCTCACTGGACGCACCTGCTTCATGCTTATGGGGGCAGTATGCATTTCATCACCATATAAATTTTGCATCGTAAATCTCCTTGAAATAAATTCACATGACTAATATTGTTTTGGTCACTGACAGTATATGAGCAAATTCTCAACAATGTTTGTGGTTGAGATTACCGCAGCATGGATATTAATTTCAGCCCTCATGTTGAAATTTAATTGAATATTAGGGGATCCTATCATACTTCGCGATACATATCGAGCAGTCATTCGTAATAAGAGCATCGTTGCTAATGAATTTTGAAGCGCGGTACAGTGTTGTATTTAATCTGAATTAGATATGCGCTAATAAAATGCTGCGGTCACTAATTTGGAGATGGAGATGAAGAAATTCGCATCTGTCCGTACTCTGTGATGTGTCACGATGTACGTATTGTTACGAGAGTCTAAAACATACAAACAAACGACCATAAATTAAGAGAGTATCTAACAGACGTTTGGAAATAAGTACGATGACAGATGTGCAAATATAATAATTGATTAAGTGCGAATTATCGAGAACTAAAGAATAGTGCTCTGAGTAAATTCGTGTCCAGTGATTTAATTAAATTATTAAATAGATAAATAATTTGCATTGTTTTATTGGCCTCCCACAGCCACGATTCCGTGTCCACCAGCCGCATAGTAGCAGTATATACAATGATGATGATGGCCAGCAAACTGACCTATTATGAAAATAACAATATTGTTATTTGGTGATTGTTACCCCAACACACAAAAATAGACAAGACGTAGATTAACGACAGCTCGCCTTATTCGGTGATTACTACCCGACATTCAAAAATATACGGGACGTCAGGTAACGTCTACGCCAAAGTCCATTTTCTAGAACCGGTCTGAAGATAGGCCTAAAAGTAATAGCATTTAAATTTTTAAAAATTAAAATAAGTACATAATTTTTTGTGTTACACATAGGTACTATACACGAATTGTAACGTCAGACACGGACCCCCACGATGTCTGGTAATTTCAAATAAACGGGTGTTCTTAAAAATACTCATCTATTTGAAATTCTATATATAAAAATTCTTTCAATAGCAAAAAATAACAAACATACATTAAAAATAATAATGTATGTATTAATATACAATAATTTAGAATTTTTTGAGTAGATTAAAATTTTATAAGAACACCATACTATATTTTATCCCCAGGAGGCATCATTAATAAATAAATGTGGATAGTGTCTCAAAGAGGTGAATTTATTTTTTAAATGGGAAATAGATGCATGACAGATAGATGTATGGGAAATATAATATGAAAGTCTTTTTGTGGGTTCGTTGGTCTTACAGCCTGTGACGAAAGAATGCGAATTGGTAAACGTTACATTGTGTAAAGTGATCACTTAAGCAGCCGTACAATAGGTCGTAAGCCCTATCAACACAGAAAAACACTTCCGTACCTACATTCCCATATAGAAAATAGCTTCGTCGCTATGAGACGTCTATAAACTATCTTGATTAAAAACATAATTTATCATACATATCTGTAACTATTCTGAAAACGGTGTCATTATTTATTTAGGGATCTACATATAACTTCATGGCTTGCGCTAGATATAGTATAGAATGTTTTTTTATACAATGTCATATATACTGCATTAAAAATACACTTAATTAATTTCTTTACACCCCTTTTAAGCAGAAAATATATAAAAATAAAAAAATATGCTGGAGTCCCCAATTGATCCTATTGAGTGAGCACTCTACCATCGTCGCTAGATGCTTATTAGCTTAAGATTAGCTTAGAGCTTAGACGATAAAAGATAAAAAACCTATGCAGTTATATTTCTATACAATAGTGGAATCTATTATCTCTGCCCAGTTCAGAAACGGATGACAAGTTTAGATAAACATTAAGTTCAAATTATGTACATATTATTAACATAAACCTTTTTCAAACAATTAAGCATCGCTATTTACACAAAAATGAACTTAAATTATTTGACGAATTAAATAATACTTAACTGACTTCGCTAACGGTTTGAATATAATAAATGTATTAAATATATTTAATGATTTTAATGTATGCATTTTATAAGAATATTATGGGAATTTTGAATTAAAAATAGATAGAAACATAAAATTCATCTTCCAATAATTTTTGTCATACACGAGTATGCTAATCATTCGATTTATTAATCACAATTCTTTTAGAGAGGTGATTTTATATAATCATATTAATTAAATTAAGTAAAAGTAGTTCAGAAAGTTTTGAAGTATAAATTGTGGAAAGTTATGATATGAAAAAACTTAAAACATCTCGCAATATCTTAAACGCAACGGCGTTCATAAATGTTGTACAATTTGAATACTTTCGTACATAAGTATGCTTTGTATTACAACAAAGAGATCTAGTGTCCTTTGTAAAGTAGTGTAAAATATTGTATCCGCATTGGAATACGAAGAAGCGAATCTGATTAAAAGGAAGAAAACATGCGATGAAATATTTTTCAGGAGTTACAAACCATTTTTAACTAAATACAAATACCTACTGTTATTAATTAAAATAATTTAATCTCTGTTTTTTTTTTTAAATAACTTTGATAAATTAAATAACTTAATAAATTAAAAATAATTTAATCTCTGTTTTAAAATAATTTTCTGAGCTAATAGTAAGTTTATTGCAGTATTTATTGCAGTATGCAGATTAATCTTATGCAATATGTTTAAGGTTTCCGGAATTTGGGACATAAAACCGTTTTATATATAATAAGTTGTTCTCGTTTCTATTCTTCGTTTGATAGCTATTATCAGTTATTTTGACGTATATATGTCTCTTAGTCCTTCTTCATCAGTGATATGGTCATTAACTAATTTAAAAAATCCAGAAATTCTTCAGCATAACTATCACCACTATTATATGGTGGTGAAAGTTTTACAATACTATGGTTGGGGTGTATCGTGTTGTGAATACAGTAGTGTAATGTTGGTCCTGACGAAGAGACGAGTACGTCTCGAGACCGGTAGACCGTAAATCTGGTAGTGGTTTTTACTAAGTTTACTAACATTCTGTTAGTATGTCTAACCACAAAGTTAATGCTTTAAATATGAATAATATTAATAACAAAACTAGGTTTAAAATACCTCCTGTCTTTTAATCGTGGCTCCCATTAACTTCCAGACCTCGACTTCACAGAGCAGTACTGGTACAGCATTCGACTTTCCTGCCCTCCAGCGAGTGCAAAGGCCAACGTTTCGCTTGCAGAAGAGGTCTTTTATTTTCGCAAGCATGCTTCTGGACATCACATTTTGATTAAAAATGTAATATTCTATGAAAAATTAATGATGATATTGTGTTAGAAATAAATGCCTGCAACTGTACCTGTACCTAAAAAGTTGGCCTGAGGAGTCGGAAACATATAAAAAATGCCCAAGGAAAGTATATTTCGAAGAACTTTAAAGATATTATATGTTTATTAAATTAAATTATTGTTTTTATTCCTCTGCATTTATATAATTTTGACAATATAAAACACTTAAGGGGGGGATTAAGATTTAAATTATTTTTTTGCATTTTATTTTAAATTTTTTAAATCGCAAAAATATTGTGTCAAAATTTCAAGTCAATCGGAGCAAAATTGACGAAGTTATTAGATTTTCTATACCTGCTCGGGCAGTTGAGGAACGCGCTATTTATTGTATTGGAAGAGTTTTGCGTTGACAAGGTCAAAAATATGCTCTAGATCTTCTTGATGAAAGCTCTTTGCTGTATGGACCTGGCATCGACGACTATGTGTAAGTATAAAATAATTGTCGAGTTTTATATAGAATTTTTTAGTGTGCAAAACTTTAAAACATTTTTCTGAAACTTGTCATTTTTGAAGTCCGTGTACGCCATAACTCAAAATCTACATGATCAATCGTTGTGAAATTCTGCAAGATACTTCTTCACATAATTCACCAGGTAACCCCGGGAGCTTTTTTTTTAAAACAAATAATTATTAATTTTACATTACAAATTGGCCGATTTTTTAGCGAAAATCGGTGTTTTGGCTTCCAAGGTCTATCAAAAATTGAAAAATAAAATAAATATATCTTCACGGCGTTACCTGAAAAGCATCTCTTTAACAAGTGCATTTTGATTTTTTGTTTCAGATGATTCTGTTGCGAGTTATGATGTACACCGCAAAACAACTTTTTTTAGGGGACGCCTCCGGAGATTCACTGCCACTTGCTAAAGTATAAATATTTTGTAATGAAATTAATTTTTTTTTTTAAATAATGTATTATTATATGAAAATTAAGTAAACAAACTAGCACTACCTGTATTGCCAAACAAATTCTTGAAAATATGCCTTTTATTCACCGAATTAACCTTATCCCCCCTCACCCTAATAAATTTATATTTTATATAAATTTATTAAGGGAGAGGGGATAAAATTTAAACTTTGTTCCACTGTTTACTCTTAGATTCTAATCGGTGTTACTATGTTCGAGTTTTTAATAATTTCTAATTTTGAAGTAGTTTTTGGTAGAATTCCATCACTAAATAAATCATTTTTAAACCATATTTTTTACCATTATAATGTAAACGATCTTCTTCTATGTGAGACGGGTTAGTAGCAGTCTCCCTCACTATAGGTAGATGCCTGCGCGCGCATCCCGGGTGACGAGGCGGCGGCGGTGAGCAACGCGCGGGGCCAGATTAATTGGGGCCACTGCATCGCAAAGTTGCCCAGCTGGTCAGGTATAATCTTATGCTAACAACAAACTTTTGTCATAAACGGGCATAATAGTGAATAAATCCAAATATGTTCCCAACCAAGATTATCACACTCTTAGTCTAATTTTATCGTCTACAGATTATTTATCTGTATCTACGAGATTATTTATTTACACCTCTATGTAAATTATTGATTTAAAATATCACTATGTTAGCTATCAACAAATTTTAAACAGAATAAAAAAAAAATAAAAAAAAAGATTCTAAAGGTCGAGAAAACCTTAAATTTAAAAAAAAAATTAAAGTTGATGTACATAAAATATTTTCGATAAGATTTTCAGTGGACCAATACTTTCTAAGTTAATCTTAAGGTAGGTGACACATTGCACAACGCACTTCTACATAGTTTATCATTAAAAAAAAATTATATAAGTAAGTATTCAAGTTTTTTTTAAGCCGTAATCATTATTCACAACAGTTTTACAGCTCAGACCACAAATAAAAAAAAATAAAAAAAACGATAACAAAATATTTAATTAACCGAAAATTTGAAAATTGAAAATAAACAATTCTGAACAATCTTGGAATAAGTCGAAGTACTGAGTCAAATACAGACATAATATTCTTGGGATGAAAAATAAATATTGATGGAAATTGAAAAATATATCGTTGCCAAATATTGGATACATTTTTTGTTTCAGTTATTTGTTACATTAGTAATTAATATATAATATTTTCTTTTGCCCGTGGCTTCTCGGTAGAAAATCATATTCAACCTATATCATTTATAAAACTCAATGTCTGTCTGTCTTTTCTCTACACAAATCCACACCGTATGTCCATTCGATTCAAATTTTGCATACTTATACTTTCGGACCCGGCGGGTAACATAGGCAACATTTCCCCCCTATTCTCATACCACTTCCCCTCCCCCTGACATATTTTCGATGCAAATCTGTACCGTGTGACGGATCGGACTCAAAATTTGAAAACTTATTCTTTGGAACTCAGCGAGTAACAAAGGCGACATTTGTCTACTATTCTCATACCCTTTCCCCTCCCCCTGATATATTTTAGATGCAAATCTGTACCGTTTGACCAATCGGACTCAAAATTTGGAAAGTTATTCTTTAGGACTCGGCGAGTATGCATGAATAGGCGGTATTCCCCCCTATTCTCATACCCATTCCCCTCCCCCTGATATATTTTCGAAGCAAAACTGTATCGTTTGACCGATCGGACTCAAAATTTGGAAATTTATTCTTTAGGATTCGGCGGGTAACATTTGCGACATTTCCCGCCTATTCTTTCAACCCTTCCCCGCCCCTGATATATATTTGATGCAAATGTATACCGTTCGAATCGAACCTTTGTTTACCCTCACAAATTTATCTTAAACTTAATCTTAACCCGTGCAACGCCGCGTGTGAACAGCTAGTAACACATAAAATAATTTTTCTTAACATAAAATAAATAAAAATTTAAGAAAACATGTACATATATATTTGAAATTCGAATTGGATGCCGTTGTAATAAAATAAAGTATGAATAATGCGATTTGTTGTTGTTCATAATCAGTAAACACATTTTTGTTTATTTATTTTTTGATTATTTAAGTAATGTGAGTAACCGATAAAAAGCACACTATAAAAAGTATATTAATCAAATAATAGATAAAAATATATTGCCTTAACGATATATCAAATTTAAAAAATATGAATTGATTTACACTGCAGTGGATCACTTAAAGAATTTTGGAATACATTGCATGTCAAGTTTTTTCAAAATGGAGTTGTAGATCATTTACGGAAGACTATAAAATACATAAGTCTCTTTTTATAAATTGAAGCAGTTCAAATTAATATTCTTACATAAATATTGTATTCGCGTAAAATTGTTTTAATTTGTATTAATAAATTGTAGGTTAATTTGTAATAAAGAACCTTTCATCAAAAATTCAGCAAGATGCCTTTTGGGTCTTACTTTTTGATATTTTTCTAATAAAAAATACGATAAAATAAAATAAAAATTATTTGCAGTAGCTTACATAATATTAAATAACTTTAAAAAAATAAGTTTAAATTTCCGGTTCGTAACCAAATATTTTTTTAAACTTTTTAAAACTCTGTTACACGGATTTCTTCCGTACATCTTTCTTATTGATTTTTTTCCATTGTATTTTGTCTGAAAGGTGGTAAACCACTGTTGAAACCGCCATCAAAATACACGATGTAAATCAACCCGCAATGCACACGTTGTTATTTTATACAATGCACCTCATTTCATCCCCTGCTGGGTCGCCGTAGTAACTGCATTAGCACACTGCACACATCATTACACGTTGTTTATTTTCGCGGTCCTCATTCGGGGTGGTGGAAGGTTCTATACATATTTATATACAAAGCCTACATGCTTGTGAAGCTTTAAATTATATCTCACATTACTTAATATTTTATTTTTATATGTATACCCAGATAAGATTAATTTTGTGAGAAAGTATAAATTAAATCAGGCCATAACGAAATATTTGATATGTCCATTATCAGAAATCTGGTAGGAAAAAATATAATTACTTAAAAAAATGTTAGATGCGTATACAGTTTACATGTCAAATAAACGTACATAATATTTTCAAACTAAGCAAAGCGATTGTGCTGTGAAAATAGTATTTCAGTATTTTTTTACTTGTAGAAGGATACATTTTCATAATTAATTAATTAATATAAAGCACAAATGTATCTTTTTTATTGAACACCACTAAATGTGTACGTAAATTGTATGAGGCCTTGTTTTTAGAGGGTTCTCTTGAACTGTTTCGTCTTTGAACAATTATTGTACGAAAATTAAATTTTCTCCATTCGCGTTCAATCAATTTGACAATAACAAAAATATACAAGATGAATTAATAGAGTTTATTTTTGTAGACCAAAATTTATTAGAAAAGTCTAGGATTTAGGGCTGAGTAATTTCGAAAAAAATGATACTTAATAATATGAAAAAGGCGTGCGGAGTAGACCAAAAAAAGCTGTCATTTTTAAAAAGTTTAGAAAAATAGTATTGAACTACCAAAACAAAAGAGAATACACTGACAAAATATAATTTTTTTGAGATGCTTAAGAAACCAGCACTGGACCACTTGAAATGGCTTGGCTCATTATTATACAAGTTTAATAAAAAACTCGCATTTAAACTTTTAAGTCGTTATATAAATAATATTTTTTATTTTTCTGCGGTTGTACGCCGATAAAATACTAATAGTTGCTGTGATAATTTTATTAAAAATGCACAATATATCATAAGTAGGTTGATCTACTCTTAAGATTGCACTCAGTTGTAACGTCTGAGTCACAGGAATTTCCATAGAGAAAGTTTGACTACAACCAAGATGTGTGTTGTGTATATATTTTTGCTTCTAAGAAAAATTGAGTCAGAATTATTGCAAAACTTCTTACTAGAAAATAATGAAGACCGTTTGCAATATCGTGGTCCGAAATGGATTATTTGGTTGCTTGGTTGCTACATATATACTCATCTTAAACAATATAAACTCAGTCAAGATTCAAGTGTAGGTACCTCCATATAGAAGTTTTTCTGGTTTTATCCACCCGGTATATAGGATCAACACGTTTTGTTTGGATCTTTTTAAACATTGTTTGAATTTTTCTGTGGGTCAATATTAGTTTATTGCAGTCATGACACTTCAATGATATGTTGTGTAACGATAAACATCAAAAGTGTGTCATAACGATTACTGTGCGAGAAAGAGACAAAGTAATATGACCACTTGACACTAGACAATAATGCTACAACGCACTTGACTCATGATATCAGTTTGTACACCGCACGCACGTGTTATTGTTTTAATTTAATGTAAATTTCACACATTGATAATATGCTTAAAACATTTTGCAACATTCCGTAATTCCTATTATTATGATGTGTTAATTATTAATATTTCATTTCCCATAAATAAAATAATTAAACTTTAAACAATTTCATGTACCCACAACTATTTTGTAATAGTAAAAAAATATTTACAACAGATTCGTTAGTGGATGACTGTACAAGTAGGTACATCATGATTTAAAAAATTGCTTTTATCGTCAAAGATCATCGCCTAAAAGATTTGCAAGAAATTTCTTTTATGCCATGTTTCAAATGTGATAGTAGCCAAACGTACGTTTTGATACATTTATAAGGCTGTAAATTTAGCATCAAAAATTCTAATAGTTAAAAAATATAAATTCTTATAGTGAACCATTCATTCAAATAAATTCTGCATCTTCAATTCAGAAGCATCAGCAAAAAGTCCGTAACGTTTATAATACGTTCTTTATAATATACTGTCACGGAGTCAAGGTTATGGAAGGTAAATGAAACACTTTAACGTTTAAAACTTTTATCAATTACACAAAGTCACTGGAAACGAATTTAATTTGAACACTGTTTTTAAATTCTCACTTAAAGCACCTTTTTACGCTTCAACAGACTAAGATGCCCAATTACAGATACGAAGCGCATCACAAAACACCCAGGCTTGAGTAAATCAGGTAGATTAATTGTGACCCCACCGGGAAACCGGAACCCTCGGTGTGAGAAACCAGTGTATCAGGAGTCATAATTAGTTTGAATTGCGAAATTTGATGTAAAGATTATTGAATAAATTATCTAATTATTTTTTAATGTAATTTCGCAATTCGAATTAATTATTACTCCTGAATAACTTGTCTCTCATATACGCGTTACTTAAATCGCCCGGGTTCGTACTAGAAAATTTTATCGCTTGTCGGTTGGTACTTTCTTAATTTACTACCGTGGAAATTACACTCGCGCCCTGGCTACACTGTTAGTTGTCACTTTGTGGACTGTCACGCTGTCACTACAACGTAAAAACTCTCCGCTCGCATGACGCCGTCGGACATTTATAGTTATCCGTCGCGTCTCAAATATTCCAGGATAACTTAATCAATTCCAGAATGTTCTAAAGACTTCAATTAGATGCAATTACCACCGTTTTTGACTCTCCTGACAATACGAATGAGTTTCATCTGAGAGCTTGTTCGCCAATTGAATTTGTTTAAGCTCTAAACATCCAACATCGTATAACGTAATTGAAATAATGCAACAGTAATTAAACATAAAATAACTGTAGCTTTTTTCAAAGTACTTCAATACTTCATTATTAATTTACCTTTCTTACCGTATATAACTCGCATATGTACCTATATATTATAATAAGAAATAAGAACTGTGGCTCCCTCATCAGACTCAAGAGGTTTTCTTCATTGATGAGTTCTACATGACTATAAAGTATTTAAAAAAAAAAGTTGATTTGATATGTAAATATATAAGAACTGTATTTTTACCATATATTAAATAAATATAAAAAAAAACCAACCCACAAAAACAAAGTTTTTATTATACTCCCTTTCTTTGTAAAATATAACAACAATTAAAGACGAATTAAAACATATAACATAACACTAAACTTACAGGAATATAATATATTTCTAAAATGTCAGATGTTTTGAGCTTTGATATGACACTTCATGCTTTGAAGATTAAATTCTAAAAACATTTGTCAGTCAATTTAATCAAGATTTTGATATATTTGGGAATTTTGCTGTCATCTGTGAACCAATTGTCATAAATTTTTGAAATTCGTAGAGAAGTACCTATTAGATATACCGACGGAGTAATTTAAATTTTAAATTTTCCGTGATGTCGTCAGGCCGCTGTTGGTCATCAATCAATCAAACATTTATATGGTTTCCAATTTTATAAAATCAATTGAATTTTCCAAAAATCCAAAATTTTACTATAATTATTACTTTTTAACGAAAATTTGACAGATCTTCTTGATCGTCGCCACGAGTCTGCTTGCAAAGTTTCAGCTTGATTGGATCACGGGAAAAGGGTTAAAAATCGATCCAAAGTTTTTTCATCGAGAAAACAAGCAAGCAGACGCCACGAGTTAAGAAAAAGGAAGTAATAAAAAAACTACACAGAAAAAGGTTCAGACATAACTACTGTAAACATTACTGAGAAAGTACAGAAACAACAACAAACAGTTTTGATTGTTTTCAATAAATCGTTTTTCAAAATAACGAAACCATAAAACATACTTGTATCATTTCTCAAACACTGGCATTATCTTTATTTTTATATTTCCTGTAATAAATTAGGTCCCATCCCTCCTGTAGACGCCCGCGCGTGTGGCCACCCGCGCCCCTGCATGGGGGGCTGGCGACAGATCTCGAGGCAGTTAAAATTTAATAAAGAAAAGAAAATTGAAAAACTTTTTGCTAACCAATTGTTGGGACATGTCGTAAAATTGTACGAACTACTTGAATTTCTTCCTGTCGGGGACTTGTTTTATTTTTCTCGTAAAGTCTGGTCGTTTCGTGTTTGTTCTTGATTTGCTGGGTGAAAACATTACAGAGAATTTAATGTAGTTTAGATTTAATGCGTTTAAACAATTTGTGTATTCACGGACACAGACATGCAAAAGCGAAAGATCGAGAAGTTTAGAAAAATTTATGACGTTTACATACCCAATCAAATAAGTACCCAATTTATACTGTGTATTTTCGAAAATAACGTCTAACGTCTTCAATAACACTTAAAATAAGTGTTAATAATATTAATAAATAAACTTGCAGCCGTTTGTTTCGATATATTAGCTCCTGTAGCTAGCTATTACCAACAAATTGCGAGCCTATTTATCGCGAATCAATATCTAAGGTGGATTAATATTGATGTTTTATTTAAAGACTTTTGTCTGTTAACGATTTTTTTAGCTGTAAATATTATTAGAGTGTTTGAAATTGTGAAAGTTGTGGTTAGGTCGAAGCTAGTTGTTTGTTACGTATCTTCCACTAAAACTTTCAATTTTCATCTTTTAGACGTACATTTGTCTCCATTCCTAAACTACAACGCTTCAATGTCCGTTCAGAAGAAGATCCTTCACCTAATCATCATCATCACTATTGGGTCTATAACCCTTGCCAAGTTTTGGCCTCCTGAGAAGTCTTCCTCCACTGATTTTGATTTTGCGTCAGCTGTCTCCAAGGCAGATAAGTAGTTGTCTTATAGTCTTTGTATAGGTCTTCATCTCTTCAAGCTCTTCTCTCATATTGGTCATGTATTCAGCAAAGACTTCAGTATTTGTTGTTTAGTCATTCTCTCCACATGTTCTTCCCAATTTTATATCTTTTGTGACCCTGAGCTCTTTAAACAAAGTATGGATTGCCACAGCCCCAGCGCCAATTTCTCTACCTAGAATCAGTTCAATCTTAGTACTGTTTTTTAGTTTCGGCTTCAATATAAGAATATTGGGATTGGTTGGATGCATGATGGTGATTTTTTCTTTTTTGTTTTCCTTCATCCCATACATGGTGGTATTTGAGAAGCATAATACTTTATACCTCAATCAATCGAAGATTGATTAAAATAATGTAATTAAAAACTAAGTAATGAAAATTCTCAATTATGAAAAAAAACTAATAATCAAATGAAAATTTTAAATGTGATATAGTTAAATTAAAAGTGAAAAATCAGAATAAATATTATAATATTAAAAGTGAAATATTATTTGCCATAAAATAAAGATATCTTAACCTAATGCATTAAGCTTTGCAATTATAAAAGTAAGTATCAAAACAGTTTGGATAGTATAATTTTAAAATTGCACACATATTTAAGTATCAAAATAGTTTGGATAGTACAATTTTAAAAAGGCACACATATTTTAAATTGGATTGAAGAAATATCCACGCTTATAATTATATAATTACAAAAATAAGGTTTCACATCATGTTTAAGTCAAAACACTATTACATAGTAAAAAATACATCGAATTAAATGACGCAGTGAACTTTCAGTACATTACTAATTATACCATTAAACCCAACACAGCCTGATCGTTAGGTAATTACCTAATTTTGTAATTTTATGTGAATTTAATATAAAGGTATATATCTTCATAATAATATACACCTAATGTAACGATAATATGACCCCATTAAGTATGTATCTTTACACTATATTATATTAGAAGCCGGTTAAATGTTTGTATAAGCGGTTGATCAATTTACATATTTAGTCTATTATTTGTGATCTATATCGAGAACATTGATCAAGCGTTCAAATACAAAATTGGACAAAGTACGTGCTTTCACAATATTGTTGGTAAAACTTAATACATCACACACGTTGAGTTAAATTTAACACATTAATAACACATAACTGCCAAAATAAATTCATGTACGACGAATTTTGTTTAGAAAGTTTCCGGAATCTATTAGATTACCCCAGACCTTTGTAGTAGTTTTTATCTAAAATATAGGCATCAAAAATATAGTGCAGCCAAAAATATTATTTGCTGAAAGTTAACTGGATATTTCAATGCTTCATATCTCACGATAGAAATGAAATTGCGAGCTACAAATACACGCTGGCCAATAAATTCCAGGCGAAATAAACTGTATTAACATTACGACACCAGACTTTTGAGGTCTTTTGCTGCTTCAGATAAAAAATCTAAAATAAATTTTCAAGTGAAAAACGTTTTTAATTTCAACTAAACAAAAGCGATTTGGTCATGTTAACCGAATGAAAAAGATGAAAATTTGGATCAGTTGGAGCAGCTGACCGGAAAATTCACCTCTCACAAATATTACGTTGCTCTGAAATTATATTAACATTATATATATATATATAATTTATAAAGTGTCACTGTGTGTGTTAATCATGTTGGCTGAATGAATGAAAAGAGAATTGTAAGTCAAGTGTTAACGGCATCAGAAACAGAGGGCAGTGTTAACCATGATGGTTGGTCGAAAGACGGTCTTGTTAAGAGTCTCAACATTCAACGAGCATACATGCGACGATGAACATCGCGCTTCATCCTCTCTGCCTATACTCGCAAGGAAACGGCGTGATGCAATGCTAATATATGTACTCATATTTTCATTAGAAAACAATTCAACGAGATTAATATATTTATTTGAATTAATGAATAATTATAAAATTATTAAAAAAAAAAAAAAATAGAATAATTATAAATATGGGGGTAATGTCCGCATAGTGTCAGCAGCCCATGGTTCCATTATTCCCATTATCTGGATTTGCTATCTATGATTTGTCGATTAGAAGGGGAATAAACAAAGAGTTAGAGGGCTATATAAACTGTATCCCTCGACATTGCACCACTTAGTCTGACAGTCAGTCTAGGTCTGCTTTCTTACCTGTACTTTTTCACTGGCTCCCGGAGCTTTACTCTGGGAAAAATAAACTTTTACAATGCGACCGATCGATTTTTGTTCTATGACCTACCAATCTTCCCAAATATGGAATACGTCAGTCTTTTAAATTTCAGAGCGACTGTTGTTCAGGAAGTGGGTCAAACATCGATTCCAAGATTTCTCTCTGGCAGACAAGCGAAACTTAATAAAAGCATGTAAAAATATAATTAAAAAAGGGTGTTTAATTAAGATTCTTCACCATTCTCATACTTCTAAATTTTCATGCTATCCTTGTAAATAATTGTTAAAATTATTTGGGTGTTTAAATTTAATTTGACTCCTCCTGTTGAACCTACAAAAATAACATTATAATATAACTCAATGGTGAACCAAGTTTTATCAAGGGAAAATAAAAATAATTTTGATGCGCTGTAATGTATGTGATATATATGTGAATTCATGAATAATAAAGTTTTTAATTTGTAAACATTAAAACGTTCGTCAATGTCTGCAAATTCTCAGAAAAACATAATTGAGTTTTCGTTTGTTCCATATACTGAGAATGCCCCTCCGTGGAAATGAGTTTCCTTCGCGTTTAATTTATAATGATCTTTTCTTTGCGCGGCAATAATGTCCCACATATAATATGAACACACATTCATTACTCTCAGGCCCGTAAATAGCCAAAGGATCCCGTGTCTTGCGCCGACGGTACACAAGGCTCAATGTCGCCGGTACCCGCTACAAGAATTAGGCGCAAGGTTCTTAGCATATCTTTTGTACTGGGCGTGTACCTTTATTAAGATAAGTTTGTTATATGTACCGGAATTTTGAACTTTGATCATAAACTTGTTCCGGGGAATTTTGGCACGTACTCACAAATGCCCCGTTTTGTAATTCAGACGAGGAGTTTGTACGGTAAATACTTGTCTTATTTACAATCGTGGAGACAACATATTTAAATAAATAACTCGTCATCAAAGATGTACAGGAGCAAAGGTTTTACTTTTGTGTTTAAAGTTTTAAATTAAAATCTACTTATTTTAAACAAAATTTAATGTTTTCAATTTGTTATTTTGTTATTTAAAAAAAAATAGAGATGCAAACACGGAATTCGTGCCACATCAATATTCTTACTATTTTCAAATTAAGCTAAATGCTTGTGCTATGAAAAAAGGACTAACTTGCTTGTCTGGAGTGAGATTCGAACCTGCGACCTTTGGATCACGAGGCGAGAGTCCTAACCACAAGACCAACAAGCTACAAGAACAGAAATTAATTGCACCTTAAGATACTGGCGTGCGGAAGAGTGCTGTTGCATGAGCCATTCAGGGTTGCGCGCTGATTGCGCGTCACACTCTTATTATCTAAAGTTGTAACTCCAGCGTCATTCTAGAATGTATCGGACAAACAGACAGACAGAACAGATGGAAGTTGTTATATCTAGATTAATTGTTTTACGGAGGTATACGAACATTCTCTAAGCCTTAAGTTTTTAAGCTAAGATTTTATGAAAAATTAATCCATCGTTTATACCACCTACCATTTATTCATACATCCTACTATTACCATTTATTTCTTTATAGTATTTGAAGTATTTATACTAATGATAAAAGTATCCTATCTAAATAAAATTATTTTTTAGAACACTCCATGATTGAAAATGATTCTTTAACTATTTTAAAATCTGTTTATATTAAACATTAGAAAACGACGTGGTGGCTGAATGAAAATGCGGTTGCGTGTAGCTGTTTATTTTCCCTTAGAGATAAGCTCCACGAGCAAGTGAATATGAATAAGTAAAAAAAACAGTGCAAGACTAAACAAAGATCTGACCGGTCCGGTGGCGGAGTGCTCATTCCATAGCAAAGGCTCGACACAATGTTGTGAGGATATGTTTTTTCCAAGCTCGTAAATAAATTTATGTATACAGCTCCTCTGATGCAATCATATTATCTTAATTAATAGTATGGTGACTCTAATCAATTAACCTACTCATTTGACCTGACTTATCAGTATAATTATAACAACACAACACTGCCTGAACCACCTACCTTAATTATTTTGTCAACTAGACACTTCTACAACGTATTACCTTACTTCACAACAACTTCAGTTTAATCCAGAGTGTATGCCAGAGTTGGTGGTCTAAGGAGTGATGAGGGAAAGGTTCGATCATAAATTCTTATTATAATTATCTTCCGTGTTCAATGCACGTGTACCAAGTAAGTGAGAAAGGCAACAGGTATGCTACGACAGATACTCTTACTTTTTTTTTTTTTTTAAATAGAGATGTGAACACGGAAATCGTGTCACATCAATATTCTTACTATTTTCAAATTAAGCTAAACGCTTGTGCTATGGAAATAGGACTAACTTGCTTGTCTGTAGTGAGATTCGAACCTGCGACCTTTGGATCACGAGGCGAGAGTCCTAACCACAAGACCAACAAGCTACTCAAAGTCCAACCACTCACTTTAGGGCCCGTCCACACTTTAGATCCTAGATTAGATCACCATATGTTTAATGGACGTTCGCTATCATTTACTGCTGCCCAGAAAACTCTACAGATGTCTGGTCAAACTCTTCATCCATGATATTCACCAACTTCCAGGGCCCGATTTATAGCAACGTAGCAAGATCGTTTTCTTCTCTGGATGTTTGATTCCATATTTTTGATATTGAAGTTTTCGAATTTTATATTGTTTTAAACAATTATTTTTGATTGATGAAAGTGATGTCGATGATTTTTTTTTTGTTTGTCTTAATATGGTTTGTAATTTTTAAATAAACTATTTTTTTCCCAATTTCAGTTTTATGTTAAAAACGCTACAAAAATTGTGAAACCGTGAATAGTACTATTAAGTAGATTCTAAATAATATACCAAATTCTCCGGAAAAATTGAATATTTATTATATTTGACATGCAATTTTCGATTAAAAATTGAGAAATGTGGCGGCTTGTATAATTAAAATTAAACCTTTACCACATAGTGAGTGTAAACCATTGAATCCATTAAAATTTGCACGTTTTCGTTTAGGGAATACATTTAAACAATATATATAGCTCACCGCAGAAGATAAATTTCACATCTGAGCTCGGAATTTACACACATTATTATACTGAATAGATTGTGTACCTGTTCTATCATGACCCTTAAGGTGGTAACCCGTTTATTCCCGAGTACAAAATATAGTGTTCCTGAATACAAAATACCCGCAGAGTTCCCGAGCACAGTGTCACCATCCCATGTGAAATGTTGCATAGCAAGGGAATTTTTAATTTTGTTATCACGCAAAATCATTATAATTTAACCGGTAACGATGTTAGCTTAAGGAATTTTTAGGATCCATTTTTACATGATGGATGACATATGTCAATTAGGGCTGGTTGTATCTCGTTCAAGCCGGCGCGCATGCGCATACGCCAGATTTTTGACGTATCTCATCAAAATTCAATGTAAATAAATATAACAATTTTATAAAATGATATTATTTTTTCAAATAATGAAAGAACACAGCATTAAACAATTCGAAACAAGCATATCTTTAAGAATAAATAAATAAATAAATAAATAAATAAATAAATAAATAAATAAATAAATAAATAAATAAATAAATAAATAAATAAATAAATAAATAAATAAATAAATAAATATTTTTTTTTTTTTTTAAATCTGAAAAAGACATTTGTAGGGATTAAGGGGGAAGGAAAATGGCTGTCACAGGCCGGTATAATAGGTTGTTACAACCCATACGTGATGTGTGTCATATAATCCAAATATATATAACTTCCAAAAATTATTAAGACATGGTATATTCTATCATGGTGGAAATGGCGAACGTTACATATGTGTAAATTGATCACTTAAGCCTACCATACGATCGGTCGTAAGTCCGTATACACCATAAATGACTTCTATACCTACTTTCTCATAATAATAATAATAAAATACAGTTTCGTCTCTTTGAGACATCCATAATATACATTAATTCACCAAAATAACTTTAAAATACTAAAGTGCCAAACTACATACATATATTTAGACATAAAAAAATCTTCCCGCAGAAATCAAGCAGCTAAAAGACATACAAATATTAAAAAATATATTAAATGAACATTAAAAAAAAACACAATAATATTAAAAAAAAAACTTACAGGTGTATGTGTAATGAATGTATTATACGTAAAAAGATATATAACCTTTTAAAAAATAAAAGTATAAGTCCCTCTCCAAGTAAAATAACTTGCCTCTTTTTGGAAATGTACAGCGAAAATCCAAAATGTATCTTTATTAAACTAATATGTATCATAAGTAACATATTCTCTAACAAATAAAAAAAAAGTCGTTTTCACTAAATTTTTCGACTTCGTACTGTCGAAAATTGTATTACATAAGATGCCACAGACTTTTCCGAAAGTCAACTGATTCTACAATATATCTATCGTTAAGAGTATATCGGGAGAAGTAATTTACTGAGATCTCGAACAATACTTTTTTCTCGGAAGAAATTAATTATGCCGCAATTCTAAATGAATTTTGTCATTAGGCATTTTTGACAATAAATTTGTTTTCTACTTCTTATCATACATCAGGTTTTGATAACTTTACATTTATATGCCCAGAAAAGAAGAGAAGATGGGCATATGAAGTACTGTTTCTTGGATTGTGTTTATTGGTCATTGATACCACAATAACGAAGCCTGTAAGAACAAGATGCGCTCGTTCTGACAAACAAACTCAACTGAATATAGCTCCAATCGTTAGAGTGAATGGAAAATCTCACAGTTGGCGTTATTGGTACGGATTTTGGTAAAAAAATCACCTACCCTCTTTGCCCGCTATACCCGTTTTGGACCCACTTGCCCTAAATATATATACCTCGAAAGTATTTAATTTAAGCGTGATACACTTCTTTTAAACAGAGCTCGTTATTATAAAAGGGGAACATCAAATATCTATAGAAGGTTGTATTATAAGTGAAAATGTTTTCACCAAGGCACCATTGGGACAAAGTAATTTTTTACAAGACTCCTTTGTTCTTTCATGTTCTTCCTGAAAATATTAAGATTGAAGAACCTTATAATTTGGTAATGATATTGAAATGTATTTTGTGTCCATTATATCGTAGTTTGCGTGGAAAACTCATTTTTATTTTTACTGACACAATTATACATTGTATTGTTAACTGAATGTGCACAAGTATTCAACTGTAGAACACAGGTTTTAGTTTGTTCATGTGCTCATTGAACTTCACTTTTTTCGTATACACGAATATACAAATATTTTTTTTTTCGTTCTTTTATCTGCTATTGTAAGATCGACCCTTTTCTGACTAGTCGTCGAAGTCGGTATTACCGGCTTTTTAGATAACAAACAACTATCGTCATGCTTTTCGCTAATCTTTTCATTGCCGAAAAGATCATCGAGATCGCGAAATGACTCAGCAGCTATCCACACTATCTTTTTTTTAAAAATAGAGATGCGAACACAGAATATGTGTCGCATCAAAGTTATTACTATAAAATAGGACTAAATTGCTGGTGTCCCGGAACGGAGCTCGAAGCATCGGCCATCACATCACAAGGTGAGCGCCATGACCACTATAACTAACAACCTACTCAATCTCTTGAAGTGGTACAGTCTATTTTTTTTGTTAAAATACTTGGCCAAAAAGCCTTGAAAAGTAAACATCACGAATAAATAATAAATTCATAGAAAAAAGAAAAAAGACGATGGTAAACATTATACAAACAGAATATAATAAAAAAGAAATCAGCGCTGAAGTATATACAGTATGTACATACAAAATATAACATTTCTTATTTTTATTTTATTTTATTTTATTTTGGGAAACATACAGTACAACGTAATAAAAAAATATAATATCAAAAATATTCATTTAGCATGACCAGTGAAGTTTCCTCGAAGCTGGTAAAAAAAACTTAGTAAAAAAAATGATAAAGAATATGTAATAATTAATAAATATAAATAATAAATAAATAATAATAAATATATCGCTCATGATAAAACATTACCTCGTAAGCCACTTTATACAGACTAGCTGTAACCCGTCAAAATGACGGAACATTGGATCGCATCTTTGCTAAGCCCTAGTATATATTTATAGTATCTTTTTGGCGGTTCAATCTCCGGGGTTCAAGCCCCAACTCTGACCGTTTAATTCGTTTTTTTTTAGCCGCGAATCCGAATAAAATTAAGGAAGTTACACGAAGTTACGGCAGACGGACGGACGGACGGACAGACGGACAGAAAGAGAAATTATTTTATTTAGATTTTACAGGGGAGGCAAAAAACTGTATAATACTAACATTTTTTACAGTAAATAGAATACGAGGAATCGATTTTTTAATGAAATAAGAAATGCAACATTTTAAAGACAAATACATTTTTTTTAACAAAAGTGTGGTATGCGAGGCATTGTTTAATGATGAACAATTTATAAGTTTAACGGTCAACAATTAAATGTCAAATTAATAATAATAAAAAATAATGAAAATCTAATATTTTATTTGAGTTTTTCGGAATATTCTGCGGTGTTTCAACAACCTTTCTGGCAGGGGTTTTGGATCCCTATCATCAAGGCTGATGTTTGTATGTGTTGATGATGTTTTGGTAAAGTATTGGCTTGCATATCGACCCGAAACATCGCCCACAAAGATTGTAGAAACATGGCAGAGTATTCCAGAAAACTCAAACCAGAAGAACCTAATGGTTGTTCAATGATGTCTTCCCTTTTATTTAATTATCTTATATTAATGTAACATTAATTAAAGAACAAATCAGCGTTTCCTAATCCCAGAATTGCAATATAATCTTGAGGTTGTATTCACTGCAATGCCACCTAAGTCAGTGTCTCCGGAAAAACCGTAAAGGTATTTGTAATGTCGTATCGCTGGGAAAAACTTAGTAAAATATTTAATGTTGAATAAGAAGATTTTTTAACATAAGTCTTACGCAACGGGGAGCAAGGGTCCTTTTGAATGACCTGGGAGGGTGCGATAAATATCAGAGGCTTTAATATATAAAAATATCATCGCCAGCATTTAATTTTAGAGAAATCGCTTACCGTAAAAACCGTGAGTGACGTTTAAAAAGTGACGTTGGCAGCATTGAAAAGGCAAATGGCGCGGAATATTTCGTTCATGTAGAGATGGGGTAAAACATATTTTGATGATATTTTTTTTACAGAATGTGTTATCAAAAAACTTAACAACATTGCTGACTTGATAGCTATTCACTTTGATATAACTCAGTTTGAAAGAGCTGATTATGTCTTAATAATTTTTATATCAGAATTGTATCAATATAGTGTGATCACGTATGAATATGCAAATAAATAATTGATTTTATGTATCTATGGATTCAGGATATTGTCGAGAAAATGGATGTTGTGTATGAAAGAGTTTTTAAATGATGGTTGAATATCTGGAATAATATCAGCATCAATATAAGATGCAGCACAATACATATCATATGTATGACACATTCTCGTGATGGAAGAAAAATAACCAACATTATTAAGATTCTGACTTATTCTAAAGAAATCCGGATTTCCTATAGGAGGTTCAACATGCAAATTCATGTCAGATAAGGAATCTTGTGTAGCATAACAAGATATGATATTTTCCGTCGGGACTCGCAGTATGTGCATTTTGAAAAAGGAAGATAATCCTCGTAGCTGAAAAGATTTTTGTTACCAGCTCAGTAGGACAAAATAAACATGAAACTTTTTCGTTTTCGAAAGAAAAAAATTCACAAGGATGAATGAATATGATTTTCAAAAGCAATCTTTCAATAAGTGTCTAAAACGAAAAGTGTGAAAAGAAATTAATATTACTGCATTAGGATAAATACATCGTTGAACGGAAAATCGTTAGACGATTGGAGTAGTATCTTTATTAATAAAGAGACTGACAGGATATCCTAAAACACGCTGATTATCATAATCATCAAATTTTTCGAAAATATATGGCAGCAAATAGCAATGGATTGAGTTAAATAGGAGGTGGTTGGAAAGTCATCCTCAAAAACGACTGAATAATGATGAAAGTGATTGTACTTGTACTCACGTAGAGTTTACCTTTTTCACACAATTCAAAAATCTTGCAAAAAAAAACAAATCAAGGTTGGTATTTATGTCAGTACAATGTACAAAATGTATATTTTTTATATATGGTTCCAAATATCGCCGCTAAATGCTTTCTTAAATGATAAAGTGTATTTGAAAATAGTCAGCAAAATGTTTTTGTATATCAGAAATTTCTAGAATGTTTGTGCCCAAAAATTCGCTCGCTGATTGCGGTTTTTGAATTTGAATTGGCCTGGTGCACGTCTCGCACTCATGCCAGTGTCCAGAAGCTTCGGGCCGCTTTCATACTTTTTTAGATTATTTGAGAACGCTTCAAAATTTTTGAATTTGATAGTACCTACTCAAAATTTTCATTTTCGTGAATAATTAAGTACTGTATTTACAGTTTTATAAAAAAGGTTCTTGACAGGCTCAGCGGCCTTGAAATATTGAGATATCTGAAAAATATATTTATTTGTTGTATTTTAACATTGCATTTGTAAAAAAATATTAGTATTCTAGTATAAACATAGCCAGCATTAGAATTACACCATTTTTAAATGTATTTTAACAGTTTGCTAGCGTTTAACATCTACTCCCGTTTGGGCAATCTTAGAATGTAATGTGATAAATATATTTAATGAAAAAAATACTTAATCACCTCTAAAAATAACTAAAAACCAAAGTTTAAGTGAGCCAAAAGTAAAATTAGCAACTAATAAAATCTTAACTTTTTTGCATTTCTTTTTAGCTATAAACGCAATGCTTTGCAATTTTTTTTATTTTTACTCCCTTTCTTTTAACTCGTAGCGTCTGCTTGTTTGCTTGTCTGAAGAAAAAAGTTTGGATCCACTTGTAACCCTTTTCCCGTGATCAAATCGAGCTGAAACTTTGCCGGCAGACAGAAAAAATTAATAATTGAAGTATAATTTTGGATTTTTAGAAATTTTAATAGTTTTTTCAAATTGGAAACATTTTATATGAATAATTAGCCGACGCCTTTATAGACACGAAACCTGATTCAAAGCGAAAGGAAGTGTCATAAAAACTTGGTTTTTGTGGGTTAGTTTTTATTTATTCATTTGTAAAAACATTTTTTTAACAATAATGATAAACAGTTTTTACATGGTATTTCTATTCTATATGAACAATATTACTCGTAATTAGGAGAGGAGTATCATTATATTTAAATGTATTTAATAGTATGTAGTACATACTATGTAAATAAAAAAGAAAAATAAAATGGAATAAACTTAATGCAATAATGTGAAACAACAACACTTTTTTTACTTAAAAAACAAAGTCATGAACAGCAAACACACCCTACTCCAGAAACTTCTACAAGTCCCTGGATGCTTTTTTTTCGTGATAATATTCTTAGGCATAGAAGTTTCATTTCAATAGCGCGTAAACTGTACATACTCGCATTTTTTATGTTACATATTCACTAATTTAATATATATGTTTAGATGACGTATTTATTGGGGTACCCAGGTACCTACAAAATATTCAGTGTACCCGGGGCCCCCGAGAGTCAGAGCCAACCCTGCAGGTAAAAATATTCTCACAAAGCCAAATTTTTAATGAAAAACGCAGAAATAAAAAGCGGTCTTTACTCGCCAACATTGTTTGCGTTGAAAATGCTTTCACGAAAATAGGGCTGTGAATTATCCCAAAGAGGTTTGGCAGAACATTTTGCAGCTCATTTGGTTAAAATACCGTAAATATGTAATGCAGACGACGTGCCCGTGCAGTGTGGTCGGCAATGCGGTTTCGTAGTGCATCTGATGTTTGATGCAGAATGCGAGTTGCAGCATCTTCAGCATATTCGGTTACTTTGTGAAATCTAACGTATGCGGAGGGAATAATAAACGTGTAAGAATAAAATTTTGTTTCTTGTAAAGGCGTTTCAGTTATTGAGAGTGATATAATGTTGACCATGCGTTGAGTAAAAATATACGAAAACTTTAAGGTTTGGGACGGGTCAGAAAATGTTGTTTGAAGAAAAATTAAGATAAATTATAGAAGTCTTACAGAGACGAAGGTATGAATATGAGAAACATGTCTGGAATTAATAAAAGGGTTTACCTTCTGTACGAGCTGGCTTAAGTGATCACTCTCACAATGCAACGTTCACTAATTCCACCATAAAACATCCACACTTTATGAAATTTTGAAAATTCTTTATAGGTATGTGGGGTATAAAGCAAAGGCAGCAATATCCAAAAAATCATAAAAATGTTTTTCTTGCAGTCACCGAGAATTAATAATTTCAAATGAACTGAATTATAGATTTTATGTATGTATCCCTCCCAAAATCATGTTTCCTATAAATTTATAGAATACATTCCATTCAATGTATTATAAATTAGTAGGTAATCCTTGATGACCGCATTAATTTTTTTTGATATTGTTGTCTTTGCTTTTATAACCCACATATGCTCAAATTTGAGAATCTTTCGTTTATTTAAATGGACTGTACTTGAAACATCTGCAGTCTATTCTCATGAATCAAAAATTGTACGATGACGGACGGAATTGCCACCACCGCACGCGGGTCGGAATTAGGAAAGAAATAATTTTCCTTCCAATCTCTGCCGATGATGATTAATTCCGATATCCGAAATGTACACCAAAACTAGCTACGTACACAGCAGACAAATTATATTGACAGAGTTCCTTTTAGTATAAATCCAATTCATCCGGCTTCGTCGAATCCGGAACAGATCGATCTGTCTATTCCGAAAAGCTACTTTGGAGGTGGATGAGCCCTCCGGTTTTGGATAGAGTTGAACTCAAAGATCGCCACTCCGTTTATAGTCGGAGATCTCTGCTGCGGTTGATGATGTAAAAGTCGCGATGGTTTTACAGAATTTATTTGATTACAAAACACAAGTTATGAAAAATACAGTAGTGTACAAAGGTTACAATTGAAAGGCGTGAAGTTTTAAGGTATGACGGCGAGGGCTTCCGCTGTATCCGAGAAGCCCCACTGGAGTGAGATGATTTGTTCAGCGGGCGCGTGCTTATATAGTGATCCAGAACAAAGGAATCGGGGGTGTTATGATTTCCTCTATACTCGGCCGAGCGTGTGGGTATTTAGCCTAGATCAGCAAGGTGCGTTTCGTCGTTCAGATAGTCCATGCCCTCTGCTATATATTGCCTTTGTACTCGTTCGTTGCCCTCGCTTCCATTGTCGTTCTTTCCCGTATTCAGCGTTCTGATTTCGATCGTTGTACCGAGAGCGACGGCCTTTCGTGTTTAGGTGCTGATGTACTCGGTACCTCCTTACTCGTGTACACGCATGCGTCTTCGACCGCCACACTACGTACATATAAAAATATTTTTTGTTTAAAGAGTTTATTTCAACGTACATTATTTTACAATAAAATTCACCCTTCGATAATGTATGGTAGGGTAATTTTCAAACTCGCTCTTATTAGGTTAGTTGTCATACACGCTCATCTGACATCTGACAAAACACGATCTTCTTTGTTCATATATCACACACCAGTTAATTCATACAATATCAAGTTAAATTATATACGAAATGCAATATTGCACACTGTAACTAAAACTCATAGTTAGTGCATATGATATAGTTAAATATACATTATCAAAATTTAACACGTTGTCTGTAACATATTCATTTTCAGCGCTGAAATAAAAATCTTTAATATTGTAAATCTGCCTTTCATCGAGGCGTAATCCCGTATGCTACAATTGATCGATTGGGTGCAGGTATCCGGAAATGCACCCATTCATCACGGACACAGCCGACACATGCAAGTTTTCAATTATATCCTATGAAAATTTATCATCTTTTTCACACAGTGCAATCAATTATGTCAATAAATAATAAATATCTTTGACAGAACGAATGCAATTTAATTCAATATGGTAATTAAATTAATTACAGATACGATGTGCAAATGATGGAATATTGATTAAAATAAATTAATCTATTAACAGTAAAAAGTTTGCAATTAAATTTCTACTACGAGTATATGAATTAAAAATCGGCATAAATAATCTCATTCATCACCAGGATTACAACAACTTAAACAAAATATTTTTTAAATTTTAAATAATAACACAATGCGATAAGAATTTTTAAAAATATCACAATTATAATAATTTCTTTGCCTGTCCGTCCGTCCGCCCGTCTGTCATAACTTCGTGTAACGTCCGTAACTTATAGATATATAGTAGTTTTTTCCCCTCTTTTTCTTTTATTTTTCTTCTGTAGTAAATTTTTTTTTTCACATATTCCTACTTATTCCATCCATACTAATTCCTTAGGAACCGACATGTAATTAAATGAAGATTTTAATATTTAAAAAAATGAGGGTAAACAACACTGTTTTATTCCACTATATTTAAAATAAATATAGTGGAATAAAACAGTGTTGTTTACCCTCAGTTTTTAAAATATTAAAAATGAATTTCCACAATGTTACAAACAAAAAACTTGGAGATTTTAGTTTTTGTTAAAATTTAAATTTAAACATGTTCTTTGTACATTCAACAATTTTGGGAAGTATTTTTGTTTTTTTTCTATAATTTTATATTGTAGCTACTCCTTGTGCTGTATGAATGAAAATAATTATTATGTTTTACTATATTATTGAAATATTCTTACCCTAAACCACGTATAATTGTACATATTTGTACGTAAACATATTTTATTCTCCAATTCGCTGATTCTAATATAAGTTCATTGAAAATACTTGTTATTTTTGTTCTTCTAAATTTTATTGTTATTTTTTATGAGATATTAATTGATTACAGTATAATATTTGAAAAAGGTAAAACATACTATATATGCAACAATAAATCTTTTACGTGCTACCTCTCTAATAAAGTAGAACTGCTCTTGTTTAAAGAGGCAGTGCGTTTGCAGTGTAATAATCATAAATATATTGAAATCAAATTCAATTCAAATCATATATAAATAATCAAAGTTATAAACCTACATAATTATGTCTATAACAGAATATTAGCATTAAAAATTAAATGTTTAAACGAAATTAATAAAATGTGTGGACTATAAAAAATATATTATTTATGAAATACTAATGGAATATTCGGCAATTGATAAATTGAAGTAATCACAGTATAATAAATGTTGCATTGTTTTGTTTTATTTGCAGTTTCTTTAGCGTTTCGTCATTGCTTATATACAATATAGAAAATCTTAGTTTGTATTTTTGGTTATGAAGTTGTATAATGTATAATTTTTCGAAGAAAGGACACTTTTTTGCAATCTTTTCCACAAGATATTCAATATTTTTTGTAAATGTTAGTTTCGAACCTATAATTACACACAGGTATTTTATATTTTCTTCGTTTTCTAATACATATCTCATTTTCCGGTGCAATGTTATATCGATGGTCCCTACGAATACGGTCGCATCTGACAAAATTCATTTTTCGTTTTACTATCTTAAAACACTAAATTTGTTCTATATCTTCGTATAAACTATTTTTTTTTATAATTGTCTAAAAATATACAGTGAATTGGATGGTTTAAGCTAGAACAGTGGAAAAAATAATTTTTACAGATTCGACAGTACACGTTGGGACCATCGATATGTGATTATTCATTTTTTATTTCCAATAATCATACAGAAAGTTTTTGAAATATTTAATTTAAGTTCGGTTTTTTATTATTTCAAGTGTACATTGTTTGAAGTTGTAATTTACAAATATAACAGTTTTACAACTAACTTGTAATGGCATTGTTCGCTAAAAAGGATTGCAAAAAGTTTATCACAAACCTAATTTATTCTTGAACCGATACAAAACAAATATTGAATGATTACATTTCAGAGGATCAACGGGGTAGAAAGGGACCAAAACAGACAAAAAGGACATTCAGATAATTGGTTTTGCAGAACTTTTGCTGCTAACAATGTGACGGGTCCTTCCGAGCATTTAATTAAAATTTGAATTCTGGAAGAAAATATTGCGTTTACTTAAGACACATTTATCTCCCCAAACAATATTGTTTGCGCGCGGAAGGGGTGAGAAGGGATGAAGGAAGGAAAAAAAGGGTATGAGAGAGAGAATGGGGTTGCGGAATGTTATTCTAAGTGAATGTACGATTGTACGTACCACTTTTTTCCCTAATGAAAAATAAGTAATCTGTCGAAATTGATGACCCAACGTAACATATGTGTAACGTGTAATACGTTTATTTTTCTGTTTCACTAACATTCGTTTTTTAACCGATTAAAATTATTATTTCACTATACTAAAACTATAACTAAAGCCATTGAAGACTTTAACCTCTTAAAAACCAACTGAACAAAAAATAATGTATGTATAGTATCGATTTTTCTTAGCGAAAAGTTTTTTCGTCTGAAGCGGCAAAGTTTTTTTAAACCTCGCTCTGGCATTAAAATTATTATTTCACTATACTAAAACTATAACTAAAGCCATTGAAGACTTTAACCTCTTAAAAACCAACTGAACAAAAAAATAATGTATGTATAGTATCGATTTTTCTTAGCGAAAAGTTTTTTCGTCTGAAGCGGCAAAGTTTTTTTAAACCTCGCTCTGGCATTATGATATAATATTTACACAGTTTATTACGTCTGGAAGTTGTAGATTAACGCGTCTATTTTCAGCTCTCAACATTATTTACATCATTGACTACGTTAGTTCATTTTCATTTTCATTTTCATTTTAATCTAACTACTAACTTTTCTCTATTGTTACCGTACATGTAGTCTCCCTTAACTTGTAATATTTGATACTAATTTAACAAATGTTTGTTTCTGTGGGAGAGTTAAAATGAGTAAACTTTTGCAGGCAATACACGACGTGACACGGAAACGGCCTTTTAGAATACAAAATTGTCAACCTGGCGATGTAGGAGTAGGTTCGATATGTCAACTTTCGCTCATAAAACGATCCTGGGAATGCGGTGGGCGTCCATTCACTACGTTACTTTAAGATTTATATTTAAATCTACAAAAATAAACAAAGACCACAAATTGTAATAAAAGGGTCCATTGTTCACTTTGTTATCACCAGCGAGTGAGTACTCACGAAAACGGCGCTATGTAAATCACCCAACTATTATTATGATTATTATTATTATTATTATTTATTTTTATTTTTATTATTACAGATTATTTATTATAGATATTTTATTACTACGTCAGATAATCAAAAAGCACTGAAGATTGAACCTGTTGACACTGTATACATTGTCCATTCGCGCAGCCCATGTACCGGTGCCGCTTTAAGCAACTACACCAAATACATTACCTACCTAGCTATTTTCGTAGCATTATTGTTGGGCATTTAAAATTTTTCCAAGATTCTTGCGTGTCGCTTCAATATTCGTACTATTCTCAAAATAATCTAAACACTTGTGTTATGAGAATAGGACTAACTTGATGGTGTCCTGGAATGGGGCTCGAACCACGAACTACCAGATAACCAGGCGAGCGCCATGACCATTACACCAACAAACTACTCTAATTAATTTGTAAGAACGTTAACTTAAGTTGAACTTAATCTATCACTACTAGGACACACCCTGATTTCGTTATGGTATTGCAAGTCAGTAAAAGGGGAGGGAAGAAATGTCACCTTTGTTACCCGCCGGGTCCCAATGAATAAGTTTACAAATCTTGAGTCGTGTGATTTGCATCGAAGATATTTCAGGAAGAGGGGAAGGGGTAAACGAGGAGGGGGGAAATGTAGCCTTTATTACCTGCCGAGTCCTAAAAAATAAGTTTCCAAATTTTGAGTCCGATCGGTCAAACGGTACAGATTTGCATCGGAAATATATCAGCGGAGGTAAAGGGTTAAAAGAATAGGGGGGAAATGTCGCCTATGTTACCCGCCGAGTCCTAAAGCATAAGTTTGCAAAGTTTGAATCGAATCGGATTAACAATATAGATTTATATAGAGAATAGACAGACAGACAGACATTGAGTTTTATAGGTATAGATTTCAAACCAGCATGATCACTTATATAAAGCAAAAGGGAGTTTGTTTTGACACCTCGTTAGGTGCAAAATAAGTCGCATAATACGTAAATACGAGTAAGACAGTATAATAAGAGACGCAAGATAGTGTATCTCTGAGTGTATGCACGGGTGTTACGAAAGTCAAGAGATGGCTGCAATTAGTCTCACGGGAACAAAATGCGTATCTCAAAAATTGTCTCGAGTCTAAAATATCATCAGTGGATACGGGTCTTTATAGGTATTATTATTCCTATAAATCAGCATCCGACCTTGTGAATCTGTTACATGAGATAAGAGAGAAGATAAAGGAAACCTAATTACACCCAGAACTTGTAGTTAGTTAGTTACCAAACAATAAATAACTCATTGAACAATTGAAATTTTCCTTCAGCTGAGACAGTTTAGATGGGAAACGAACAATGTAAATTGGTGCGACTAAATCTTCATCTGATAAATAATGTGCCTTTAAATCTACAATGGACATCGCTTCTGTCGTCAATGCCGAATGTAATCGCAGATAAATTGATTTAATTGAATTTAGGATTTCCTATTAGCCTTCTGGATGGTAAATTGACATTTCGAAATAAGCGATTACTTGCGAAGCGGACCAAGCGATTTCCTTGGCATATTTAACTCCATTTATCTACGCACTATTCATCAAATTTTGTTCGAAACTTAATAATCATCTTTAATAATTTGTAAGAAAGTAATTTCGCCCTAGATATCAAAAGGATTATATTTTAATAGAATTTATCGCCTTGGATGAGTTTAATTCTAAGAAAATTAAATAGATAAATGGCAATCGAATGTTTAATAAGCGCTTTGTTAAATAGGCTATAAAATTAATTTGTTTTTATACTTTGTTATTTTGTATTTTTAATACTTCATAGTCATCTTTATTTTCTTCCCCAAGTAGGGTAGAGGGTAAAATACAAGGCCATTCCATCTTCGCTTTTGTCGTTTTGATACTAATTTATTAGTCAAGACCCTATATTTCTTTATACAATATTTTTATAATATTGTATAAAGATATACCCGTCTCTTCGTCAGGACAACTACTACACTAGCATTTAAATATCACTACACACCATAACCATAGTATTATTTACACACCAACACCTTCACAAAATACTCTTCACATGCATGTTACTCTAACTAAATGTCAACATAAGTTTCTTATCAAAAAGGATTAAGAATTTGAGTAGAGAAGAGAGGGAGACGGGATATGGTCTATAAAGGGTGTTAACAAATCTTGGGATTTATCCGATAATTTTAAATCAAACAGAGGGCTGTAGGGGAAATTTATTTGATTATTAATTAGAAGAATGTTGTTGCTTATGGTTTTACGAATATAAATATATATACATAATTGTGCACATATTTTGTATGGAATTCCAATCCACCGACAAATCATGCACATTATAAGTATTTTGTGTTTTGAGTACGTAAACATAAAATTAAAATAAATGTGCACAAAATAATGCAGTTTTGACTTATGGAAGTGAAAACTGGAGTTTATCGGTGAAGAATGCTGAGCTGTTGGATAACTTCTAAAGGAGAATCGACGTATCTATGGAGCCGTGAATGATATACGAGTTTGGAGTATCCTGTACATTGACAAACTTTCTGTAGCTTGTACGGCCCAGACTCTCAAAATATATAGAATCATTCCGACTGAGAAGGATTACAGGTGTCCCGCTGCAACGGATGCAAGCATACTCCAAGAAGAAAAATATACATCGGAACACCAAGGTTCTAAGGAAACATCGAGAAAAATGATGCTAAATACCTCCTTTTGGTAAATAATTGGAAACGTACGGTAGAAGAGTAATTGTCGTGGAGGTGAAAAATTATGGAAGCCTTGGGTCGATTTGGGCTGTAACTGCATAATAAATTGTTATATTATAATGTTTTCTTATTTGTGTATGGAAATTTTTAATTAGTGGTATTTTCATGAAAGTTTTTTATCTTCTATTTTAATTTTAAATAATACAGAGGTTGGTGGGTTACTCTAGTTTTGTAAACATGGTTAATTATCGTACACCTTACACTTATTGCATTATATATGATGGTTTATTTCATATGGAAGCTCTAATTTTATAAGAATTTAATTCTGTGATTTTATTTAAAATTATAAAATAATGCTAGATAACTGTAACTCTAATATTTTATACTATTTTTTTGGCCTTGTCTGTTACATTTTTAAATATTTTCTTTTATGTGTCATGTATGAATAAAGTGTTCGACAAAAAAACTTCCAAATAACACTATATTAATTTAGGCATGGCATTAACGGCATTATTTGTCATATTAAAAAATCTTTCCTATAAAACCCATGGACATTAAAATGATTTTTATGTATTTAATTTTATTTTCAAGTTCTTTACCTCAAAAAATACCCGTGTGATATAAAAAGTGTTGCGAATTGTGATTTCTCTTAATTTTTGAGACATTCTTCGGTATCTTCAGATGTCGGTTACTTGACTATATTATCAGTATGAAATGATTATGTGAAATATAATAACATGAAATAATGTAGATAACTTATATTTTATTTGTCACTTTCAAGCCTTAAGTCAGCCTTAAGACAAGTCGTTAGCCCTGTAAACAGCTAGTAAAGATTTCCGTACATACTTTTCCTTATAAAAAATTTCGTCTGCATGAGACAACTAAAATTTATGCCGATGCCCTGCCACATACATTCACCGATTCATTTTATTGTGAAATTATTTTCAAACATAGCCAAATATTCATGTCATCATGTCATATCAACCACAAATCATTATGTCTTATTTTCAGCAATGATGTTCTTATGGGAGTGAGGTGAGAACTTACATAATATGTTGAGCACTAACATATATATTACATATACATAATTATACTTGTTAAATAAAATACTGCTTACCACTATGGAAACAATAAGTAGGTGTTTGATTTCTCTTTTGTCTATAAATTCTTTACGACGACCATTTTGATAGTAATTACGGGCAATCAAAATTTGAAACATTACTTGTTACCTTAAACTATTAATATAATAAGTAGGCTGTGTTAACGATATAAATCAAAACAGGCTATAATTTGGTTGTTGCTATAATAGTTACTCAGCAACAAAAGGATTAGATTGTATAACATGGCTAAAATATGCCTTAGATTTTAATACTTTATATATATATTTTTAATAGTAAAGATACTAGGAATATTTATTAAAAAAAAATTAAAAATGTGACTCGATAAAACAATATTGATTCATGTATGAAAGCAAAGGCAGCAATATCGTAAAAAATAAAAAATGTTTTGAGTGCAGTCACCGATGATTACTAAACTAAATTATAGATTTGATATATCTATCCATTCCAAAATAATTTTTCCTATAAATGATATGGCTATGTTTCCTATAAAATCTCGAATTCAGTACATTATATATTAGTAATCCTCGCTGAAGTCATTAAATTTTTTTGAATATTGATTGGCGCCTTAGCTTTTATAACGGGGATATACTTCTATTAGGTTTAGGGGTTTAGTTCCTCCATTTATCATTATCGCTGGTGCAGGCCCAAGACACTTAATTTGTTAACCACGACCCTAATTGGTGTATGGGGTTGAGTAGATTCAATTTTTTTATACCCCACTCTTGCAGTAATAAAGCCAAAGTACTTAAATAGAATAATAGGGTCGACTCCATGAAAGAAGAATTAAGATAAATAAAATTGGAGGAAATTATGAATATATATGACGTAAGGTATTTTTAATTAAATATTTTCATCGGAAAAAATGTTTGAATTAATTTGATTTATGGGTTTTAATAGCAGTTGATAACTAATTAACTAACAACCATCACGCCGTTTCCCCGCAGGGGTAGGCAGAGAGGATTGAACGCCACACTCTTCTATCCTGGCACAACACTTTTGCTTCGGCCACATTCATACATCTTCTCATACAAGTTGTACGGTTGATGCGGCTTTTAACGGGGCCATCCTCAAACACTTGTTGTATCTGGTCTTGCCAGGTCTTTCGCGGACGTCCTCTATTCCTGTTGCCTTCAATACTCGCCTCATATATTTTCTAAACCATCCTTTCCTCGTTCATACGTGACCAAACCATCTCAGCACTCCTTTCTTTATTCTATCTACCATACAAAAGCCAGCATTGCATTCTCGTCTAATTTGTTCATTCCTTACTCTATCTACCAAAGATTTTCCACACAAGCGTTTTAGTGACCGCATTTCTACCGCATTCAGTCTACATTCATTCCTCTTTTGCCAACTCCAGGCTTCACTTCCGTACATTAGGGTTGGGTAGAACGTCATTATGTACCGCTAGTCTTGCTTCCTCTGTCAGATTCTTATTGGCCATAATTGCATTTAGCATTTCATGCTTTGAGATATTTACCGAACCTATCAAACAAAACAAATATATATATACATTTTTTAATTGATGTGAATTTTTTAAAAGCGGAAAAATTACGTAATATACACTTACATGTTCTTAAGTTGTAATATTTTCTTCCAATTACTAATTATGTCAAGTGCACGTGAAGTTTTTCAATAACTTTTGCAAATTACAGAAGGTTTCATGATGGAACTTTCACAATATTTTAATTGCTTCTTGCACTTTTTTAACTATGACCAGGAGTCTCTGAGATCACACATTTTTAAAAAAAATTAAGGGTTCCACGCGCACTAGTATAAGAGAATTGTATATACTATAGTTTAGATCGCGTTTTTTTAATGGTTTTGTTGTGGAATCTGTGATAAAACTAGGTTCACCGCGCGCAAGAATAACTATGCCGTAGCTTTTATGGGAAACTCTTGACTATGGGGAAATTTCATAATATTGATAATACTCTGTTTAACTTTATGAAATAAAAATAGATATGAAAATTAATAAACGAATGAAAAAAAAATTAATTCCGTCAATGAGTGACTGAGAAATAGATTATTTAATTTTACGTATTTTAGCGCAGAACTGCATACAGTGACCACAGTGGTTAATGACGTCACAGGTGAGGCGCGCCTGTGGCGTCGTTATACTAGTCGAGATCCTCGCACTACCAAACACCAACGAACCCAAGCCGCGTCATCCAGGTTAAGTAACTTCACTCGCTGGACTGTCACATGAAACGAAATTATTTTGAAAGCACAAATTTTAAGTCCCATAATATTTTTCATTTGTAGTTATATTGTAATAATCCTTTCAAATTTTTGTTTCATTTTAGATAATTTTTTATAATAAATCTATTAAAAAGACTGAATCTTTTTCATTGAATGTGTTACCGTGCTGAAACGTAGTCTTACTTAGGTTTAATTAAGGAAACTCTCAACTAAAACCGTGATTTATCCTAGAGTAGACTCTACATAGACAAACCTAGAGTAATCTAGAGTAGAATTGGCCCAATAAAGGGTGTAACAGCTAGTTTACAATAAATTACAGGTATATTCCGGCCTAAATTGTGAGCAAAAGATGTCTAAATATTGATAATTATGAAAATAAGCGACATAAAATTTTACACATTTTTCAATATTGTTACAGGACGTGGCTTTGGAGGCAAATGAAAAAAACTAAAATTTATTTATTACGCAAAAAATCACTGAACACGAGTTAAATCGGAGTACAATTGTTAAAGTTATAGTTACTACATCTTAACATAATATTTTAAATACTTATTATTACACTGTTTCTATTGCTTTGATCATTTTCTAGCATATTCCATTCAATATTCGCACGTAGAAAAACTGGAATTGCTGGTATCACTAACACTGGTCACACTGCGCGCGGTCTATAGCTAAATTCGCGTTGGTTAAACGTAATTAATGACTGACTCGCCCTACCGTGCGCGCGCCAGCCTTTTTACAGGAGAAACCGCCTTCTTAACAACCGCGTAGTCACCCTGGAGAGCTGTGGAGCTTTCTAGACAATTCTAGAGTGTTCCGTACTGTTGCTGTCATTATAACCGCATGAAAAATTAATAAAATTCTTCAATTACGAGCTATCAATCCGGATCCTAGCATCTCGATACAATATTTTTGACATGTCTTCTGTAAAAAGATGGATTATCTTGAAAGTAAATGTATAAAACGCTCCGCGATGCAAGATATGAGTGAAGTTTCAAGTGAGTACCTAATTATGTCTTCGTTTTATTGTCTCTTATTGTCACTTATATTCATTATAATATTGTTACTTCACCACTTCTTTATAATCGTTTCATTATGTTATTATTCATTACTATTTCATTACTTTATAATATTCACTTTTTTCATTCAATTACTACTGTTCTTTTATTTTATTTATTTTTGTTTTTCTTATCGTTTATACAAGTTTCTGTGTGAAATATGTTAAGACACAAATCAATATGCTCGATTCTGTTTGCTTATTCATCTCAAACGTAATAATTTCATTGTCTGTCCATCTGTTTGTCCGTCCGTAATTTCGTTCGAATTTAAGGCTAAAAAAACAAATTAAATGGCCAGAGATGGAGCTTGAACCCCGGGCCAGCAAACCCGAACCGACCGCTTGACGCATGTTACTACGATTACCTCTCCGTAGACCGCCAAAAAATACTATAAATATATACAAGGGCTCAGAAAAAAAGCGAACCAATGTTCCGTCTATTTTGATGGGTAACAGCTATATATTATCATTATCTCGTCTCTGTTATATTTCTGAATATAAAAATCAATCAAAAAATAAGTAGCTTATATTGAAGGTAAAATAATCAATTCCTCTAATACATTTCTAAAAAAAGTAACCCATAAAAACCAAAATTTTATTATACTCCCTTTCTCATTTACTAGTTGAAACATTTTTTTTTTCGCTTAACCTACGCTTTGGGCTTCGGTCGGGCGACGCTAAGAAAGGGAGTAATAAAAAAATTCCAAAAATCCAAAATTATACTATAATCAGGTTTCGTCTACCAGACGCGTTGAAATATTTTCATACAACTTAATAAGTTGTATGAAAAAACCATTCAAAATTTGAAAAATCCAAAAATTTATTGATTTTTTTTAACGATAATTTGATAGATCTTCTTGATAGTCCCCACGAGTCTGCTTGCAAAGTTTCAGCTCGATTGGATCACGGGAAAGGAGTTTAAAATGGATCCAAAGTTTTATCGTCAGACAAGAAGACAAGCAGGCGCCACGAGTTAATATAAAGGGAGTAAAAACGAAAGCAATGACATCTAGTGCAAATACTTTAAAAACATATTAAATAGTTTACCACAGGGTAAATTATTATTTGTATTACAGGCAAACAGGTTTGCCAAATTAATATGTTGATTTCTGATGGTGAATATTCCGCGCTGTCAAAATTGCTTCCGTCGCGCACCGCCGAGTGACGGGAAGTGCAGTTCAATCGCTATTATCTGTCAGCGCTATTAATTATTCGATTAAATAATTTAGCATAAATCACCGCCACCTGTCGACGGTGCGTACAAAAACCATTGTTTCGCCTCAGCCTTCAGTAGACAAATTGAAACATTGTGATGTGTTAATAATAATCTATTTAATATTGATCAAAACTCCAACACCTATAAGAGGTGTTCCAGTTTTAATCAAAAATTTTAACTAACAATATTTATTATCAAAAATTTTAACAACAATTAAAATTAGAAAGGGTTCAACATAAATTGAAAAGGTTTATTAATTTCAAACAACCAATACCCTTTTAGAATCATCATCTTTAATTGTAAAGAGTTCTTAAGATATAGGGAAGAGGCGTACATAATGACATAGGCGGGTCAAATGGCACACCTACTTTTCTCCCAAACCGCTAAAGTAAACTTTGTCATGCATTCCTCTAAAGAACCGCTTAGTAACAGGTCTTAACCTGTGGTGACGCCAGTCGCGTCCGTTGGGCCGTTTGTTGCGGACGTGCGTTTATTTGATTTTTGCAGTGATGAGTTTCAAGCAGATACATTTCCTTTCTTATAAAATTAAGTATTTTTAAACGTTCATTTGTTTGTGATTGTCGTAATTTGATTACAAATAGATTAAAATACTTCGATAAACTTTTGATAACTCAAAATTCTACGTACACTTTCAGTTATTGTTTTTTAAATTTGAAAGCTATTAGGTGGAAAAAATGGCATACATCTTGTTCGGGTAAAATGGCAAACTATGTCATTTGACCCAACATTTTTTTATTTAGCGACTGAAGAAGTTTCAACGGCAGCAGAAGAACTATGCATACCCACAGCAAATCCAGCTCAGGTGAAAGCAGCAATTTCGGTATTGCTTGTAATTGCAAGCACAGCAAGCGCTAACAATGCACGTCCACTTTCGCCAGCCCATTCTACAGATACAGCTACTGAAATTCTTACGACACCCACAACATCCAATGTACTCCGAAACATTAATATTCCAGTCAGCGTGTTATCTGCAGTGCCGAAAGGAATGTATGTGACTGGACAAGGAAAAAGAAAATCACGTAAGAAACCAACAGTATTATTATTAACCTCAACGCCAATATAGAAGAAGCAAAAGCAAAATCCGCTACTACACCTTTTTCAAAGAAAAACACGCGAAAGGTCTCAAAATATTTGGATTTTAGTTCCGACAGTGAAAATAATTTCTCTTCCTTACAAAATCATACTGAATACATGAAAACGGGGATGATGATAAAGATTATCCTTGTATTTATTGCAATGACCTTTACTCCAGGTCCAAGCAAAAAGAGGTTTGATGTGTTTGACCTGTAAAAAGTGGGCCCATTCATCATGTGCAGATGTTCCGAAAAAGACAAAACGTTTTACGTGTGAACTATGCATGTAATCGACTGATTTTTGTTACAAATTTGGTATGTCGTTTTGTCCACCCCACGTGTGTCATTTTACCCACCCAGGGAGGACTAAACGGTTTTTGTTCAAGTTTTTAAAAATGTTTAGTAATTCTATTGTTTTTGTATTTAGTTGATTAATCTCTATAATTCTACTTAGGTAATGAACCAAAGAATACATTGTTAATTAAAATGTCCAATATTAATAATAAATAAAGATTTGGTGACTGATTTTATAACTAGTATGTCATTTTGTACGCTTCTCCCATACAGGGTTATTTGGAAAACATTAAACGCAGGACTGTATTTCTGACTTATTTTTTGTAAAACGTTGGACTATCATTATAGTAGCTTTTATCGAATATGAAGAATTTATTCTCTTTGATATAAGTCAAATAAAATAATAAAAACCTTCGAATTCCAATTGGAATTTCTGTAGGAATTTTATCATTTTATTTAACTTGTATAGAAACGAATAATTTTTCCTAATCTGTATAAGTAACTGTAACGATAGTTCAACATTTTGTAAAAAAAAGTCGGAAATACTGAAAAAATGCGAAATTCATCTTGCTTATCTCCATAGTTATTAATATTAGGTCATGATTGCTCGAACATTTTCGACTCATAATCAAGGCAGGAATATATTCCTGCAAGGTTATTAATGTTTTTCAAATAACCCTGTATATCATACATACATATATGTCTCATAGAGACGAAGCCATTTTTTATATGAGAAAGTAGTTATCGTCTTAGTCTCGTATAAGTCTTTTTGGGTATTCATAAAGCTTACGACCTATCGCACGGCTGATTTAAGTGATCACTTTACGGAATGTAATGTTTACCAATTCCACTCATGATAAACTACCACCCATGATAATCTTTCAAAGTTTTGAAAGTTGTATATGTGTTTAACTTGCATGCTTTGTTTCAAATGTGAATAATTGTGTTTGTACTAGTGCCATCTGTGCCGTCACAAATTTTTCATTCCCATGAACTAGTATAAATATCGCCATTGGTAATAAGATATCTATATTTTTGATTGGAGCTATTGGTTTTAAAGCATATCTAGTTTCCTGTATAATAAAAACTCACCCATAAAAACCAAGTTTTTATTATACTCCCTTTCTCATTTGTATTGTTTCCAATTTGATATTCTACCAACACATTCCTCTTGCTTTAAGTTCAAGTGGAAAAACTATTCCATGCGTATTATTATCTTTAAATCTTATAGAATATTGAAAACGTAATAATTGGTATAGGGGGTCACGGCGTTGGCGAAACCGTCTAATCGGACCCATGGCTCGCGTCAGACAAGTTGAAACAGGTTTCACGCCTTCTCCATGTGTCGGGATCCTTTCTCATTTGTATGGTTTCCAATTTGAAAAATCCTTTAAAATTTCGAAAAATCCAAAATTTTACTGCAATATTTCTTTTTAACAAAAATTAGTTAGATCATTTGTATCGTCGCCACAAGTCTGCCCGCAAAGTTTCAGCTCGATTGGATCACGGGAAAAGGGTTAAAATCGATCCAAAGTTTTTTCAGTAGACAAACAGACGCTACGAGTTAAAAGAAAGGGAGTAAAAATGGTTTCGTCTCTGAGATGTGTACCTATAATATATGTCTTGATTAATGATGCCCCCCTAGGGATAAACTCCAGTATTGTGTTCTTGAAAATTTTGGACATACTCAAAATATTCTGAATTGTTCTCTTCTCGGTGTTGGCTGTAGTTGGCACTGATAAACGCACGCCGTCTCACTTCTGTTTAATTATACATGGAAAGTAAAATGAACTTACCTGAAAAAATCTGTTCAAATCTGTAAGTGGCTTTTATCAACGCATTACCTGTATACTTTACCGCAATAATCAACAGACAACTCGTATTATATAAGTATATGTGAGTTGTCCGTTAAGTGTAGTACAGGTATACTGCAAGGAGGTGGTAGAATTAGAAGGAATTACGCATCATCGAAATCTCTCGAAACGACTGGGCTATTTTCATTAATTATTGAACCATCGCGACGCCACATTTGTCTTTAAAAAGGTACCGGTCGACTATTGTGTATCAGTCATTGTTTATGTTTGACAAGTGCGATATTACCAGTGATATAAAAACCGCAGCGAAGCAGTGTGACCAGACGTGTTTAACCGAGTGACAAATATTCGGCGCGAGTACCTACCAACAAGTGAGAATTTTTCTAGTGCTGTTTTTTCTATTGCTAGTTTTCAGTTTATGAAAAACAAGTTAATCAGGAGTAATGAAATTGCAGCGAAGATTCTAGAACGAATAGTAAATAAGTGTGTGAATAATTCTAAAAAGATTTAGTAACTGTAAATTTGAGTAGAGTGCTCTAATGAATATCATATCTAGGGACTTTTTGACAAATTAATAAAAAAATTAATAAGTAAGTTAGTAAGTTTAAATGTTTCATTTGCCTTCCATAGCCACGTTCCGTGACAATAATTTTTACACATCGAACTACGAAGGGAGCCTAGATGTTAAAGGCGGAATTCTTTCGCACATTCATATACCTTCTGATACATTCAAATTTGTGGCTCATTTCATATAAACTCTTTCAAATTTTATCCTTGAAGGGTCGAGGTCCCAATGACTCGATAAGGCACTTCTTCATACATTCCACTGATTTGGGCCGCTTCACTACTAGTTGGTACCCAATCTTTTTTCGTAGAATATTAGAATATAAGTCTAGAGTGAACCACCTTCTTTCCGGAATTGCTAATAATCCCTTCACAGTAGCTCCTCTGGCATCCGCAAGACCTACCAATGAAATTGAGAATAATTGACAAACAGAGAACTTTCCATATGCACAAGAAGCAATTCCTTTCTGAGGGTCTCCCTTGTGTCGGTACTTCGCACTCTGTTAAAATGTCGATCTATGCATGATACATTTATGTGGATGGTCATTCTTTCGCGAATTATATCACTTTCACCACTTACGGAGATTTTTAGTCTGATGGTTTCGTGACGTCCCCATCTCTTCGTCAGGACAACCACTTCACTAGCATGTAAATACCACTGTACATCATACCATAGTATTATTTACATACTAACACCTTCCCAATATATTTCTCAAGTTCATGTTAATATAATCAAAGGCTAACATGCACTAAGTTTCCTACTAAAAAAAGATCAAGGATTTGAGGAGTGGGAGGGAATGAGACGGGTGGGTATTGATAAGTCCACTGTGTTTTACTCAATACAACATTTAAAGTTTTACTAATGCTGAAACCAGCACAACTAACATTTTGTTAAAATTCCTGACCACAGAGATAATGCTTTAAATATTAACAATAGTACATAATATATCAGTTTCTCTCGTTCTAGCACATGTAGCTAGTCTAACGTGCTCAAATGCAAATGTATTGTGTGAATTGTATCTGTGTGTGATGTAAGTAAACTTCACTAAAGCACTGAATTTATATTAACAAATACTATTTCATCTAACGTTATCAATCGTGAACTATATGAGTTCAAAAACGGTGCAATAAAGTTGCCGGTGCATCGAACGTCGGTAAGAAGAGTGAATCCGCTGGCGCGCATGGGCCCAAAGTAGTAACTGATTAAGCTGTATTGCATATGCATGCATTAACGGATGCGTTCAGCACACAATCTAGTCTCCGTTTACTTGATATCATACAAACTGGATCAAAAGTACAATCAAATTATTCGGTCGGTAAATATGATGGTCGGTATGTAGAAATATTATTTAATTCTGTTCCTGTCTACTAGTTTGCCATACACAATTTATATACTGGGGTAATTCATTTGGAATTTTACCTTTTTAAGAATGATTTGTATTGTATTAATTAACATACGGTTTATGAACACAATCACAAATTTAAATGGACTTGTATTTGAACAAGCATCAAATTAATAGCGAATCGATCCCCAAATATTTACCCGTTGCCACCGAACATAATATTTGAACACTGCGAAAATAGACATCTGTCACGTAATCGCTCTGTCAATAAATACAAATATTTTGATACCATAAATAAAACTTGAGTAACAACAAAAAATATAAAACCTCACCGAACATAAAATTCTGGGGATCATTATATATACATTTGTGCTCGAAAATTGATTTTGGTGAACATAAAAATATTTTGAATAATTGCCCATTTATTACTTTTAATATTTATATATGATGTACATGATTGATAAAATAAATAATTTCATGGCAGAAAAAGTCTATGGTTATCATTAAGTTGATAAGTAAGCGATTCCTTATTGAGATTTTTTCACAAGAAGCTGTTAACACTATTGATGGTCAAACCGTGATTTAACCAGTTAAACGTGATTCAGTTATTCGAGATTTGTATCTTACTGTATTATGATTGGAATGAGATATAACTATTTTCTAATATCGGTACCGTCGAAATGCGAAATAACAATTAACAATCATGGATACAATCAGATACAAATAACGTTTTGCATGTCGCTGTTAAAAATACAAACACCAGCGTCACAACAATATTTATTAGGCATCTTACATCACATGGAATGAATTTAATATTTTGTTAATATCGTTCCATGTGGATTTGTGTTTCCATAACAGCATTTTGTAAATAATGCATATAAAATATATGTTTTCCTTACACTCTAGTCTTCTTCATTGATTTACTTGTAATCCAGTTATTTATTAATTTATTATTTATAATCCGGATTACAATTTTTATAGGCTATTATAGGAATCCATTTATAATTCCTTTTTTTAGCTTTCAAGATAAATTTTATTTGTTTTTAAGGTTTTTTTACTGAATCCTTATAATATTTACGGGGTTCTCTATAATATTTATCTACTATTATAATTATAATTCTAAACGTATTTCTAATATAAATCTGGATAAGTATGAATTTAAAATTATCATGGTATTCATGACGATTTTCATTCTTTTTTGTTTAAATTAATGATGACAGCATTTTTTTCTGACGTTAATTCACTTTCCTTTATCTTCAATTTCAACACGTGCGCTGTCAAACGGTAGTCAGTTAGAAAAGCAATTACCGTTACACAAAAAAAAAATCTTTGAATTTCCGAAATATCACCTGCCTTGATTGATTTTAAATTGAAATTAGAAATTGTACCAAGACTTTTTTGAGAATTTATTCATTTAAATAAATGCGGTTTATCAAAGAAATACATATTTTCAAACATACAAAATACTAAATTTGTTTTTTTTTAACAAATGGAACAGTTTTTGACTGATTATAGGTTCCGAACATTATATTAATTTTATTTTCTTTACATTATTAAAAATACACCATTTTAACAATGCATGAAATTTTTTAATCCATTTCTTTGTGTAAATGTGTCATTCATGGGGTATAAAGGATCAATTTTTTTTAATAACTGTCCATTCGTATCAAAATTCTCACCATAAGAATTGTTGAAATCTTTTGAGGAAGTAAAAGTAAAGATATTAATTATTGAAAGCTTTTGAGAAAGTAAAAGTAAAGATATGAATTATTATGGACATATAGAAGACGCACGTGCAGCTGATCTTAGATAAAAAATGTTTTTATATATTTTAAACATAGATATTAAATTATGGTTCCAAAAGTTGTTACAGTTTCATAGAAAAAACCATAAACAAATTATTATTATTCATATTTGTTATTGCTTATTTACTTCTCTTATAAAAAAATAATTTTTAAAATCATTAATTGGACGTGTAAAAGTGAAATAAAAAACTGGTTAATCGAAAGAAGAAACGAAGAAACCTTTCCATTTTTTTGTAAATTTTTTCGAGTAGGTATGTCATTTCACCTCTTATGTATGCAGTTATTTGCATATGCAAACATCAAACTATTCAATAGTTTGCTATACTATCCACCAGTGCAATATCCCAATTATAATTCAGTCTGCCCGTCCGTCTGTCTTTCCGTAACTTCGTGTAACGTTCTTAATTTCGTTAGAATTCACGGCTAAAAAAATGAAATTAAACGGCCATAATTTATAAAAATTAGAAAATTAAAAAAAGTTAAAAAAAGAAGAAATTAAAAAGCCAGGGCTTGAACCCCGTGCCAGCAAACCCGAACGGGCCGCAACTTAATAATGTTGCTACCGCCGAGTATGCATGGACACTAACCTATATAAAAGATTAAAGGGCGCCCAATATATTTTCTTTACGGACACTGGCTTTAGAAACATTCTTTCCGAGACTAGTGATATTTCCGATACGGTGTAGTGGGTAGGATACCTGGCTCTCACCCAGGAGGCTCAAGTTCGGTTCCCGGTACGGGAATATATTTTTCTCATTTTATTTTTGATCTATTTTGATGTCAATTTAATTAATAATATTGATTATTTAATGATATTGCCGTGAGAATGATTTTGTCATCAAAGTGCAGTATCGCGTTTATTTTTACGCACAATCGTCAGGGTTTAAAATAGTACCATTAACTTCCGGTAGGGAAAATATATATATATTTTTTAATATATTGATAAAAGTCGTTATTACTATTTCATGGGTGTCGTCTATAAATAAGTAAATACTCAATCTTTAGGAACCGGTAGGTAAAAGAACCCTTATTTTTGATGGGTTACAGCTAGTAAACTTAATATTTTATAACCTTTTTCTAGTATATACAGGGTGTCTCATAGCTAGTAACAAAAACTTTGGAGAGTCTTCTTCACTCAATTTTGAATATAAAATACAATGGTACAAGACAAATAAAATAATTAAAACCTTGCGAAACTTAAAAAAAATTGTGAAGCTAAGACGAAGGAATTTTAAATATTCCATAAAAGTTAATTTAGTGGTAGTCCGATGTTTTGAAGAAAGTATTGAAAGAAAATTTAAAATTTGATGTAGCTTATCACCGTTACTGTCGACATTTCACCTAAAGTGTGAAGAATAATTTCTTTTCAAAATTGCATTAAATTCCCCCGAATTATTTAAAACTAGCTACGGGTTATAGGGTATTCTCTAAAAGACGTTGTGTTATGACTCGAGCGAAACTTCAAGAATCGAGTCTCAACACATCTACACGGATCGTATCAAACATAAGTTTGTTTCAATATTTAAATATGTCAAACGACCATAACATTTACCTGATCTCTAATTTTGAATTTTTTTCCTGAGAATTTGTAATAATGTACAAGTATTTAAAAACATTAAAAACATAAACCTATGGAGGTGGTCAAACTACAAAAATATTTATATAAAGACAAATTGGGCCTTGACTGGTCAAGTATCACCGAAGCAGTGGAGACACAGAAATATGGAAGCACCTTGTAGAGTCTTTGAACCTCTGATCCTTTTTTCATAAGGTGATGATGATATTGATGACTTTATTTTATTGGTTCTCCAAATAAAACAAATAATATTTTTTTTCAAATTTAACCGATTTATGAGTTCGGAGATAGTGCTGTGGGAAGGCTGATGAGGATGAATAGTATTTATTGAGATTTAATAATGACAAAGTTACAGTTATACAATAATCAGCCGATGAATGGCGATAGCTTCCGCAGTATAAGCGGTTTACGTCAAGGTGAGATGTATAACGAAAAGGGCTTCCGTCGTACCCGAAAAGCCCCTCAGGAGTGAGATGGTCTGCTCTGGAGACTACCGTTTATATAGTGATCGTGAACAAAGGAATCGGAGTGTTATGATTTCATCTTTGCCGCGCATGTGGGTATTTAGTATAGATCAGCAAGGTGCGTTTCCTCGCTCTCCATGCCCTCTGCTATACATTGCCTTTGTACTCGGTCATTGGCCCGGTTTACATTGTCGCCTGTTTGCTGTGCTCAGCGATCTTGCCTAGACTCGCAGTGAAATTTAAATGATTTCCCCCAAATGCCAGGCATTAAATATACGCGTATTTATATTTTATTCTATGTTGAAAATATTGGCAACATTATTGTCAATTTATTCTGCGTTGGCTTCACCGCCCGGTCCACTGTGAACTGCCGCCGACCGTTATCTGCGAATGTTAGTACGCTTTTAACTTTTTAGTACGCACGCTGGCGATGTGTTACAATGAGAAATGTAATGGTTATTATTAGCATAGAATAGAGCGCGTGTGTATTACGTTAATGTGTTACGGAAAAGAAAGATAGCCCGCGGCCTGGCAACTGGTTGCTGGTCGCCGCCCAGAGGCAACGTTACAGCGGTGGTCCAGGTATCGTAAACATTAAACGACTGTACCGTTTATCTTGATCCTTGATATACCTGCGTGACCATCACAAAATTTAATGGAACGCCGAAATACGAGCGTACGCAGTGGATGTCGTTCATCATGGAAAACGAAATGAGAAGTACAAAAGCGAAGGCAGAAATATCCAAAAAATTATTATACATTTTTTTCAGTGCATCTGAATGAATGGCTGATTCAAAATTTCCTTAATTCCAAAGTTAATAGAAAATATAACTTCCTTCCAAATCACTATTATTGTATTATTGATGAATTTGGCGTCAACATTGTAGAGATTATTCATGATGATCATTAAATGTGGGGTATAAAAGCAAAGGCAGCAATATCGAAAAAAAAATGTTTTGAATGCAATCATCAATGATTACTAATTTAAAATAAACTGTTAACCAGATTCGATATATCTAGACCTTCCAAAATTTTGTTTTCTATAAATTTATATGCTATGTTTCTTATAAAATCTGGAATTCAGTACATAATAAATTAGTAATCGTCGATGTTTGCATTAATTTTTTTTTATATTGCTGCCATTGCTTTTTATAACACACAAATAAGGAAAAATATTACTTGTTACCTTTACGTAAGTTTTATAATATTATTATATTTTTTATTTAAGTTTCGAGGGAAACAGAACCTCTTATTGACAGATGAGGTATCAAATTGAGTACATTTAAATATAGAATTTTTACATTGATTCGGATCAAATTTAAATAATGCTTGGGTACTGACAAAATGGGTCGAAGTTATTGTTGTAACGGGAATATTGAGAGAAGAGGAGAAGAGTTAATGAAGGTAATTTTCAAATCAATTAATACCCGAGGTCAAATTTCTTTTTGAATTTAATTTCAATATTAGTTTTTAACCTTTAAATAGGCCGCGAGGCCCTTTTAATTTAGTGAAATACTTCACAAAAACACACAGGCTTGAGAAAGTCACATAGGTATAATGCGACCTCACCAAGAATCGCACCTGGAATCTCCGGTATGAGAAGCCATAGTCATAATTACGAGGGCCACTAACGGCAAAGCGTAATTGAAATTTAAAGCAGAGTCGATTTCGTTTTATTTTAAAATAAAACACCTAAATATATCGTGGATAAAATATCTGTTATATCACCCACCATATACAATTTGCCAAATAATTGGAATATTTTTTATCATGTTAAGTTTCATCTTATTATTTATCTTCTTTATCTTATCCTTATCTTATTACTTATTTACAGAATTTTGAGTTAATTTTAATTAAACCACTTTGTATTAACCACTTAACTAGTAACTCTACGTCTACCGGTTTCGATACCATTATATTAGGTCCTGACATATGAAATTGGCGTTTTGCCGTACTGGCAAATTCGATCTCAAATATCTTCTCATTGGTTAGGAATTCCAAATCCAAATTTATACAGCTATTTACTCTTGTATTTGTGTTTTTAAAATTATAATTCATTTGTTTTTTCCTCAATTGTTTTTTTCTTTGCGTCACTCTGTTTACAAAATGAAAAACATGAAATATCGCGTTATTTACGAGTACGAGATCCACCGTGGCACCAGTGCTGCAGAAACGGCTCGAAGGATTAATGATGTGTATGGCGACGGTGCCGCAAAAGAAAACACAGTGCGTTTTTGGTTCCAACGTTTTCGTTCTGGAAATTTCGACCTGCAGAACAAGCCCCGTGGACGGCCGGAGACCAAAGTTGATAATGAAGAATTGAAGGCTATTGTGGAAGCGGATCCATCGCAAACCACATCCGAGTTAGCTGCAGGCTGCGGTGTTAGTGATAAAACTGTTTTAATCCACTTGAAGCAAATTGGTAAGGTGAAAAAGCTTGAAAGTGGGTACCTCACGAATTGAGTGAAGCAAATCAACAAACGCGCGTTGACTGCTGCGTTGCATTACTCAACCGGCACAATAATGAAGGGATTTTAAATCGAATCATTACCTGTGATGAAAAGTGGATCCTGTACGATAATCGGAAGCGCTCATCGCAATGGCTGAACCCTGCCGAACCAGCCAAACCATGCCCCAAGCGAAAATTGACTCTAAAAAAGTTACTTGTGAGCGTTTGGTGGACTAGTGCTGGTGTCGTTCACTACAGCTTTCTTAAATCTGGCCAGACGATTACGGCAGATGTCTATTGTCAGCAACTGCAAACCATGATGGAAAAGCTAGCTGCTAAACAAACGAGGCTGGTTAATCGCTCTAGGCCACTGCTGCTTCATGATAACGCTAGACCACACACTGCACAACAGACGGCTACCAAATTAGAGGAGCTTCAATTGGAATGTCTAAGACATCCACCGTACTCTCCGGACCTTGCCCCAAAAGATTACCATTTTTTTCGAAATTTGGATAACTTCTTGCAAAGGAAAAAATTCAACTCCGATGGGGCAGTCCAAACCGCCTTCAAAGATTTTATTGATTCCCGTCCGAATGGATTTTTAGTAAAGGGATCGATGAACTACCTATGAGATGGCAAAAGTGCGTAGATAGCAATGGTACATACTTTGATTAAATAAATTTATTATAATAAAAAAAAATCGGCTTTATGTTCCTCCCATACTAAACGCCAATTTCATATGTAAGGACCTAATATATTATTTCTCACCACATTGTGTTTGCTTCGTGTGAAATTTCTTTCCTTTTATTAATATTTAATTATAATTATACTCTTATTTGGTCAAAAAAATTGGTTTTTCATTTTTTTCACAGCTCGTTAAAGTGCCATAATTTTCTGGCGAAGTTCAAAACACTGGTGCCATCTTTGGAGTCGCTCTGCCATCGCCTCTCTTCTGATTGCTCAATAAATTACTGCTAGTTTTTCTTTGTGGAAAAGTTTACTGAAAAGGTTAATGGATTTGCGAAAAGTTTAATTGTACTGAGTAATTAATGCTCGCCGGGAACAAATGTTCGCTATCGTAGCTGAAACGAAATAATAAATTGTTTGTTTGTCTTGTAATTTATTGCACGTTGTTTAGAACTATGAAGTGAACTTTTCAACTTTCACTTCTTCGTACTACGGGTGATGAAAGTACTTAATTCACATAGATTTCGCAACTGGTAATGATAATGGTAACAATGTTCAATCAATATATTATAGATGTCTCACAGAGACGATATTAATTTTTTATGGGAAAGTAGGTCTTTGAGTGTATGTGTTGCAACAACATGTCGTGTTATTTAAATACAAGGTTATTTGGAAAACAGGATAACAATCAAATAATAGACAAAAACAATAAAAACCCTGCAGAAATTCCAATTGGAATTTCTGCAGGGTTATCATTTTATTTAACTTGTATTGAAACAAATGAGTTTTTCTAAATCAATATAAGTTACTTTATTGAGAGTTCAACGTTTTAGAAAAAATCATATATATTTTTTTCGGGTAAAAAATTAAAAAACTCGAGTAAAGATTATATAATAAACATAATTCAATATTTTTTATAATCAATAATGCTTCTTGTTTGCGTTGCACGCTCGTGCTGTAGTATTAAGTCTGAAAAGCTTCGACCAACAAAAGACTTAAAATTACAAACGTTTATCCAATATAACAGGAAATATTAATGATCAATGGACTGACATTTAATTTACAAAAAGAGTAAGTGAAGATGAAGTATCGCTAAGACTTGGTTTGTCTCAAGGGGACAGCATCCCTATCTCAGAAATTGTCTTGCGTCGAAAATCTCTCCAGTGAATACTGACCATAAATCTTTATCTCAAAAGCTTTTAAGATTTTAACTTCATAACGCTGAAAATGGAAGTAATTCGACAGAAAGCATCCAACCCAAAAAGCGTGTAACTGGAAAACATGGTTTCTGATTTTTTTTAAAAGAGTTTAAATATTCTCACTACTTCCAAACTTAGCTAAACACTTGTGCTTTTAAAATATGACTAACTTGCTGGTCTGGGGCGATGTTCAAACCCGCGACCTTTGGATCATGAGTTGAGAGTCCTAACCACAAGACCACAACAACCTAATACGTAGATATTTTATTAATTATTGCATATTTTTTGCATGGGGCTTGCGCGTCGACGTAATATAGTTTGTTTTTTTACACAATTTAATAATCATCATGCATAATTTAAATCAACATTTTCGTAAGGAAAACGCCAAAATTTTCAAATTAAAATGAAATCATGGCGTACTTCATTTGCAAAAATGGACATTACTAATATCCAAGTCTTCATTTTGTTGACAAATTACATCAGGGGGTGAATTTACGGCAAATTGTGAAGCGGAATTACAGCGACGCTAATATATGCTCTCAGGTCAGAAAACACTTAAATTAAACCTACAGGATTTTTTTTCAGCACTCTAATAGATTGTGGTATCATTGCACGGGGCGGGGGTGCCAAGACGATTCTCAGTATTTTGAAAAATAAATGATATGACTGTAGAAACAAATGGAAGTGTATCTCTATTTATTTAAAAAATATAATAAGAGAGTGACGCAAATTGTATCTTTCGGTACGTATTAGAACTCAGTGTCGTCAACTGTTGGGGTAAGCTCTTCTCGTTCTTAGTTTGGAGGTCCTTCTGTCTTGGATAACGTCACCCAATCCATGCCACTGAATCGGGACCTTCCTTTGCACCACCTATGATTTCTTTGCTCTTCCTCTGGATGTAATTCTGAGAAGATCCGAGCAATGTGGCCATTCCACCTCAATTGCCTTTCCTTCATCTTGCTATTGATATCTGTGATTATTACTATTTTTTTAAATTATATATCGTTATTTAGTTAATGATGCATAGTTTTTTATCATTAGCTAATATAATAATCATTATATGTATATATATGTACACTTATTTAATAATATTTCTCTTCATCTATTTCCATTGTTATGTGCCGTTTACATTCTTGTTTGAACATATCGATTCTGCTCAGCTTCCTCACATCTTCTGGCTATACTCATTTATTCCCTTGATTACAAGGGAATAAATGAGTTTTATTAAAATACGGTTTTGTGTGTTTGTCTTTTTTCTATTTGGAATACTTGTTTTGTTTGCGTTTCTTGTATAATGTCTATGTATCTCTGTGTTATATTTGATTTTATTTTTAAAATATTTTGGCATTATTTTGTTTAACATTTTGTGAATGAATATCATTGTATTTAATTTTAATCCTTGTTTTATAATAATCCAATTTAAATTTGAGAGCATCTTTTTAATTTTGGAATATTTATTTCTCTGTAGAATTATCCTCATTGCTCTATTCTGTTGAATTGAATTTCTTATAACTCCTTCATTATATAGATACAAAATGCCCAGTCTTCAACGAATGAGTAAATTATTTATTTTATCTTATGTGAACAAAATGCAAACTTTGATGTCGCATATCTCCATAAGTATTGATATTAATTTTTAAAAGACTGTGCTAAAAAATACCTTCGGAAACGGTGGTGTAACATAACGTTACCTGATTAAAAATCGACATAGTTTTTAATATGTGATCAAATACACATATATACGATACAGATAAGACTTTTTAAAGGTCCCTTTATATAATTATGTAAAGTAAACATACATATTTGCATTATTTTAGTAAATTATCATAAAATCATGGTATATAGAATTTGCTTGCGCTCACGCTGACGTCAACGTCGCGGTCGCCACGGTCGCCTCAGTCGCCTGCATTCCGTCTTTGTCTTACGTGTTACTTTTTTTACGTTCTTACTTACGTTACTTCTAACTTACCTTCTTCTTTGTGTTACGCGACTCTACCGTACTCTTTCGATATTGTTTTCGCTTTCACCGAAACCCAAGCATCCGCCATCTCTGTCCTACATGAAATGTGTAGTATTGTCGTGCTCTTTCTTGCTCGATTTAACTGCATTGTGCAATATTCTGCTCTCTTTTACACACTGGCCGCAAATACGAGAGTGATGAATAAATATTTTTTAATTAAAAATGCCGTACATTCCTAACAGTTTAATTTAGTCATATCGTGTGGAAATGTCTATTCGATGATTTCAAAAAATGTGACGTTTTAGTTTTCGTAAATAAGGTAGATATTTCATATTTTCTAGACCTACGTTACATCACCGTTACACCACAGGAGTTAAGTCATGGTTGCCTTATCATCTTCGACTCTTAATCAAGACAGGAATTCACCATGCTAAGTATTGCGGACTAGCCGCAGTTTCACCCTGTATGTTATAACATTTGAATGTAATTGTTCGGTGTAATGTTGGATCACTTTGGAGGCTTGATTCCTCTGTCGGCGTTGCAGATATGGTGCCGGGTCCTGCATTCATGGTTGCCTAATCATCTTCGACTCATAATCAAGACAGGAATCCACCATGCTAAGTATTGTTGACTAGCTCTGTTTCACCCTGCATGTTATAACATTTGAGTGTAATTGTTGGATGTAATGTTGGATCGCTTCGGAGGCTTGATTCCTCTGTCGGCGTTGCAGATATGGTGCCGGGTCCTGCATTCATGGTTGCCTAATCATCTTCGACTCATAATCAAGACAGGAATCCACCATGCTAAGTATTGTTGACTAGCTCTGTTTCACCCTGCATGTTATAACATTTGAGTGTAATTGTTGGATGTAATGTTGGATCGCTTCGGAGGCTTGATTCCTCTGTCGGCGTTGCAGATATGGTGCCGGGTCCTGCATTCATGGTTGCCTAATCATCTTCGACTCATAATCAAGATAGGAATCCACCATGCTAAGTATTGTTGACTAGCTCTGTTTCACCATGTATGTTATAACATTTGAGTGTAATTGTTGGATGTAACGTTGGATCGCTTCGGAGGTTTGATTCCTCTGTTGGCGTTGCAGATATGGTGCCAGGTCCTGCATTCATGGTTGCCTAATCATCTTCGACTCTTAATCAATACAGGAATCTACCATGCTAAGTATTGTTGCCTAACTCTATTTCACCCTGTATGTTGTAACATTTGAGTGTAATTGTTGGATCGCTTCGGAGGCCTGATTCCCCTGTCGGCGTTGCAGATGTGGTGCCAGGTGCTGCATTCATGGTTGCCTAATCATCTTCGACTCTTAATCAATACAGGAATCTACCATGCTAAGTATTGTTGCCTAACTCTATTTCACCCTGTATGTTATAACATTTGAGTGTAATTGTTGGATCGCTTCGGAGGCCTGATTCCCCTGTCGGCGTTGCAGATGTGGTGCCAGGTGCTGCACGTGATCATCCAGTACGTGCTGCTGACCAACTACTCGTGGATGCTGTGCGAGGGGCTGTACCTGCACACGGTGCTGGTGGCCGCCTTCGTGGCCGAGCGGCGCCTGGTGCGCGGCCTGGTGGCGCTGGGTTGGGCCATGCCGGCGCTGGCCGTGGCCGCCTACACGGCCGCGCGCGCCAACTCCGCCGGCTCGGACCTCACCAAGGAGTGAGTATCCTCCATATCACATATCATATCGGCGTACTATTAGACTCAAAATTGACATACCTGGAACACATTAATGCCATAATCGACGATAAGGCGTCTAGAATGCTCGGATTTGTATTTCGAATGACTAAACCTTTCAACTTTAAAATGCTTTCATTCTCTTTAAAATGCATATTCTCCTGTTGTGTACATAGCATTTTGGAATTTGCATCACCAATTTGGTCTCCGTACAAAAAATATATAAAAAGCGTCTCAAATACATTCAGCAGACTTTCACAAAAACACTGAATTTCAAAAATCACGTCCAGTTCGATAACTATGACGACGCATATAAGTACCACAAGATAACTACTCTTGAAAACAGGCGAACCATAAGCAATATGAAATACCTTTACAAAATACTTAATAATCGCATAGATTCACCTGAAATTTTAAATTCGATACACTTTAATGTCCCGCATAGACGAACAAGAGCACCACGCCTTTTCCACTTAAATCATTGGAGAACAAACTACGGAAAAACTGTATTATGTCTAGATACCTATGACACGGCCTTTGCAGTTCTCGATATTTTATATATATATGTTTTGAGGAGTTTAAAAAATCCCTTACGTATAAACTCACGCGATGACATTTTCCTTCCCACACATGTGAACACACACACATGAACACGTAAACACGCATACACACACGGACACATAAAAACACACAAATGCACACACTCACACAAACTCACTATTTGACATATTGTTTTTTCTTATTTTTTTGTCGATCCTGGTATAATATTTTTGTATATATGTGTTTTCTTGTAATTGGCCCAAGGCTTTGTACATCAATAATTGTTTTTTTTTCAAGATTTGTTAATTATATGGCTGTAAGAAAACCAATAAATGAAAAATAATATAAAAGAAATAAAATATCATATATTTTCAGGCGATTCCGGAGCTACGTGGTCTAATTGGACGTAATTAAGCTAAACGCGTCCAACTTAAAAATTAAAATAAAGACAAAACTATATACGAGTGAGGCTCAAAATATTATTTGTACAAATCTACACTGATCTTGTTGATCAAAAGAATTAAAACTTACACTTACAGTGATACAAACTCGAATATTTAAAATGATAGGGCAAACAAAAACGTAAATTAAATGAATAGTTCGCGCTTAAGATAAGACCTGCCCTTAATAAAGTATATTTTTATACGATGGTGGCTACGTCACGTAGTTGCGGCGTTGCTGTCCGCGCGTCCGAGATTCGAGTCTTTCTCCAGCTGTGTAATTTCGTTTTTGTAGGCGTTGACCCGAACGAAATTATTTTATTTGGATATTACTGGAACACTTATTTCAAGATCATCTCGTGGTCTCGTATTTTCGCTACATGCTTTTTCCCGCTGAAATGCGCAATTTCTGTAACAAAATAAGTTTTATCCTCCATACGCCAAAAGAACACATCTTCAAAAACGCCGGTCATTAAAATATTCCGATTGAATAAATGTCTTACCGCTAGAAAACACAAGCATGTCGACGACATTAAAACTCTCAAGTTGAGAAAATACACTTTTAGCTGAAATGTTTCTTCCACAAACCGCATTGAGTTTCTCGAGTACGCGATGCTTCACACATTGGAATAGAAATCCGTTAAATTATCCGGATCCCGAACCGTTTATTTAACCTTCCGCTGGAACCGCCTCGGGCTCCATTACGATCCTTTTTCGTCCTATCACGTCTCGGGTTGACAGATCCTCGCATTACTGTGAACACGGCTTACATCATTTGCGTACAGTATACACAACAAGTAGTGCCATTATCCAAATACTGCGAATTGAAATTCCAGATTAAATGATACATCTTACCCCCCTTTCCCCGATGGCGCGCGGCGCACCCCACAAACATTTATCATGGCATAAATTAGGGATGTGTACGACAAATGTAAAACCGAGCTGTAGTTCCAAGAATTTCGGGTATTTTAGTTTTATTAAACAAAATTAAATATATTTAAAAATAATACACTGTCTCGGTGCCGTGGATTTAGAAGGAATGAAATTTAGAATGAAACGCTAAAATATAATATTTCTAGAACATTTCACATACTTATTATCCAATTTCTAAATTCGCACTAACGTTCTTGTCACTCATCCGTGGAACACTTTTTATTTCGCTGTTTCTATCGCATCGCTCACTGTCGAGAGTGTTCCGCTCGATTTCGCACGTAGGTACTTGTCCGAATATCTGTCACTCAGTTATATACTCATTAGTCACACTGTCATTACGGCTTAGCTGGTTTTATTCGCAGGTTATGCCGCACATGGAAAACAAATAAGAATTGCTACGCAGTAACCGGTCGCTCCCTTTTTATAGGTAATGTCGCATCGCAATGCTTTCAGAAACTATTGGATTATTGGAGACCATCATAGAAGTTTCCGATTTACTTTTAAAAGTACTGTAAAATCCTTGATTACGTGCAATCTTTTCTGCTTCTACCATCTCGTGATAATACATTCAAACAATATCGATGGTCGTGGGAGGCAATTGAAAGAATATATTTATTTTATTTTTTATTATTTTATATGATATATTTTATAATATATTTATATTATAAAAACCTAAAATTATTACAATGTCACCGGACACTAATTAAATCGGAGCACCGTTCTTTAATAATCACTAGAATTTTTCACATAGGTACTTCTTTAATTCGCTGTACTTTTGCATATCGCAATGTCGTTCATATTCACTTATGTTCGCAATAGTTTACGCTAGATTGCACGTAAGTACCCACTCTGGACTTGTCTCTGGTAAAACACCTCTCTACGGTCATTTCTATGTCGCTTTTTAAAATAAATCTGTAATTAAAAATATCGCTCCGCGATACATCGAAAATGATCGACTGAGTTCTCCACATATTTTTGAGTGTTTGGATAACAATCAGAATCATTACAACCTTGTTTATCTGAAAATATCGGAGATCATATTATAACGAAATGGTAAGCATAAAAAATTGCAACTGTCCAAATCCCTAGTCATATATTTCTTTGTAAAAACACTATAGAAAGCTCTAGAATACTCTTGGATTATCTAGAACATTTGGGAGACGCCTGGAACAGCCTAGAAGCGACAAGAACCTTATCCTAAATACTAAAAACGAAATTAATGTTCTCGAGGATTCGGAAAACCAACGTGATACCGTATAAATAACGGGTTCAGGCCGTGGCGCGTTAATGTTGTTTTGACATTTCTAATGCTATAATAGCGGCGAATCGTGATGTAAACAGAGTTACCAGCGTTGTAAACTAAGCGACAGATAAATAAGTGCCTTATTTTGTTCGATAATTGAACATAAATTTCTCGAAACTGTTACCCAGCGATAATTAAGAGTTTATACACGAGTGATAAATTGCAAAATTGTGTGACTTTGTCAATTTATTAAAATAATTAATTATACATAATCGTTACTTATTTTTATTTGTATTTTCATTTGTCTCCTAAAGCCGGGAAAGTTTATTAAAAGTATGTTCACAAAATCACAAAAGAACGTCATCATGACGTAGACACCGCAACAAAATAATATACACCGACAAGATTGATTGATTGGTCCCGTGGAGAAGGGAGGGGGTTTCTTCGCATCTTAGAAATTCCGGGATATAAATTTTCACTCACCCCTAAATTCCCGTGTTTGACATTTCTTGTCTTGACGAACATTTTGGTTGAAAATAGTAGCTACGCGTTTAAATCATCTGTACGTTTGTTGATCGTCGCGTGTAACTCTTACGGCACTAACGGAATGCCTGGGAAATTATTTTACATTTGTGAAATGGTGTGTACGTACGTAGTTGACGACTATTACCGCAACGATTTCTAAAGACAGGAGAGATATCATATTGTACATCCAAATAGCTAAAGGGTTGTAAAGATCTTGAAAGTCAGTTGTTCAGGTGTACAGGGGTGAATAATTTCATTAAAATACAATAGATTTTAAGTGGGAAAAAGAATTCTTCTTTTTTTACTCCCTTTATATTTACTCGTGGCGTCTGCTTGCTTGCTTGCCGGCTTGCCTTCGAAAAAACTTCCGATCGAGTTTTGACCCTTTTTCCGTGATGCAATCGAGCTGAAACTTTGCGAGCAGACTCGTGGCGACGATCAAGAAGACCTATCAAATTTTCGTTAAAAAATAATAATAATTATAGTATAATTTTGGATTTTTCAAATTTTTAATAGTTTTTCAAATTGGAATCATTACAAAAGTTTGATTACTAGCAACGGCGGCCCGATAACGTCGCGGAATATTTTCTAAATTTGAATTACTCGTTATACATAATAGGTACTTCACTACATAAAGCATGAAGTGTCTTTTCAAAGCTCAAAACATCTGACATTTTAGAAATATATTAAATTACTGTAAGTTTAGTGTTATGTTATATGTTTTAATTCGTCTTTAATTGTTATTATATTTTACAAAGAAAGGGAGCAAAATAAAAACTTGGTTTTTATGGGTTACTTTTTTCCAAATGACAATATTATTTCTTCTTCAAACAAAGCAAAATTCTTTTGTGGTGACATTATAATTATAATTCATAGAAATAAACTTTGTTTACACCACTTTTTTATTGAATAAAAATTCAACATGTTTCCAAGCCAATGGCTACTTCGTCAGGATAACAAATGTATAATAACAAAATTAAATATATATAAATCATAATAAATTAAAAAAATGCATATTAAATAATAAAGATAAGGATAATTTGTTAAAATATCGGGTGTTTATAAATTGATTGGTAATGATTGTGATTATTTTTATATAAGAAAAACGTGTAGAAATTTTAAAGTTAGAGATAAGAAACACTTAAGGTGTTTAAATAGCAATAATTATTCTGAATTTTCTAACCATTTTTTGGCTATGGATCATCCTTTTGATATTAATAAGGGTTTACAAATTTTACATACAAATTATACAGAATCACAGTTTGATAAATTAGAAATTTAGGAAATAAGAAAAAGTATTAATAGTAAATTAAATATTATAAATAACCAGGTCTTTTTTTCAAATAGTTATCTTTTAAGTTTATTTTCATGTTAAGTAGGTACTTAATTATTATTCATTTTCCATATATTACTTTTTAATATTTTGAAGATTATCTTTACTTCGATTTTTTTATTTTTTTTATTATACATTTTTTATCCTGACAAAACATGTTGAATTATTTGAAAAAAAGTGGTGTAAAAAAAGTTTGTTTCAATAAATTATAATCAATATTATTTATGAGATGTTGAAAGGTAAGACCATTTTCTTATTTTATTCATTCGTTCCCATCATTGATAAATATTATGACCTCATTTCGTTATAACAGTTGTAAGTACAGTTGGTACCAGAACTCCGTTATGAACCGCCACACATGCTTCGTGTTAGAGATTCATATTGACCATAACAGCATTCAGGGCACTATTTACCTTATTTTCAGCGGTCACCTTTCTCTTAAAATCCTTCTCAGCCTTTCTGTCCCCGGTAAAAATTCTTCCCAAATACATAAACTTGTTCTAGGTATTCAACGCTTGCACTGGAGAAGTTTCCTATTTTTTTTCAATTATTTAATGGAAATGAAAATTTGAGTAAAATTGAACAAAAGTCTGAAAGAAAATTAAGATATCTCAAAAACTAACAAAGTTGTAGAATTTTAAAATTGCGTTTTAAATGAATAATTTTGTTCTGTCCGGAAGGGTCGCTTGACGCGTGTTGGAGGTCAATCATTCCGCGCTAAAATATACGAACTTTTTTTTTTTTTCTCTGGTATTTATTGACATATTTCAATAATTTTTTCACTAGTTTATTAGATTTGATCTATATTTTATTTCCATCAAGTTAAATATAGTACTATCAACATCATGAAACTTCTCCATTACATCACAGTTTATCTCTCTTTCGTCTCTCCCGAACACCATTTCTTTTAAGTTCACTCCACGGACACCAGGCACTGCAGATCTATTTCACTATTAGCTAAAAAAGCACTGCTTTTTTACTCCCTTTCTTTTAATTCGTAGCGTCTGTTTGCTTGATTGACGAAAAACATTTGGGTCGATTTTCAACCCTTTTTTAATCCAATCGAGCTGAAATTTTGCAAGCAGACTCGTGGCGACAATAAAAATGATCTATCAAATTTTCGTTAAAAAATTAATAAATATAATATAATTTTGGAGTTTTAGAAATTTTAATGGTTTTTTTAAATTGTAAACCATACAAATGTTTGATCACTACCAAAAGCGGCCTAACGACGTCACAGAATATTTAAAATTTGAATTACTTCGTCGGTATAATAGATACATCACTACGAATTTCGAAAATTTATGTCAATTGGTTCACAGATGACAGCAAAATTCGGTGTTTTGGGAAGAAACCAAGTAATAATTTATTTCTTTTAAAATTCTGCTTAGTTTTGAAGAATTCTACATTACTCAAATCTGATTCAGACTATTTTAAATCATTTCACGCTGGAAATTCATAAGGTACGATATTTCTGATAATTGAATCTATCAAAATCTTGATTTAATTGACTGACAAATGTATTTAGAATTTAATCTTCAAAGCATGAAGTGTCTTATCAAAGCTCAAAACATCTGACATTTTAGAAATATATTAAATACCTGTAAGTTTAGTGTTATGTTATATGTTTTAATTCGTCTTTAATTGTTGTTATATTTTACAAAGAAAGGGAGTATAATAAAAACTTGGTTTTGTATGGGTTACTTTTTACGCATATAGCGGGCAAGATTTAATAAATCCCTTCATGAATAGGCAGACACTCGACTTTATCAGGAAACACGCCATTTGAAAACATCTGAGCGAATGTCGTAATCTACCATTATGCCGACTTGTACATCGGGACAAAGGATCGCGGCTTTCTATTTCTTTTCTGGCTGCCTTTAAAAGGAAACGTTAAATAAGTAAGTTTGTCAAATGCAAAAAACTGTGCTTGCAAAAAAAATATTAGCATCTCGTAATTTCAAAGTTTATAAAGAAGAAAGGAGCCGCCTTTCCCAGGAGATATATTACTTTATATTACAAATCTTAAAGTTTATCCTTCCGGCCGTCTGGTCCACGTAAAACTATTCATCTCACAATGTCCTTTCCGTTCCAAGCTTTAGTCCTTTAAAGTTTCCATTGAAATCAACAAATTAAATGTTATAAATTCTTTCTAACGTCACAAAGTTCAAGATAATATAACTTTTTCAATTGAAAAATACATTTTTTTTAAATTATATATTGTAGATAGGTAATTATTTAAATTGCCTTCCGAAAAAAATATATCAAAGACATTAATGAAGTATATAATGTATATTTGAAAAGTTTGTTAATGAATACTCTACTATATTAAAATATAAAAAAGCATGACAGTATATACTAGTTTATATCATATTATAAATTAAAAGGGTGTGGTATATGATCCATTAGGTTAGACATGACGTAATGTGATTACATTAAGATTAAATTAATTACATCACACACAAATATTAATTAATTCATTGTATTCAAAGTATTTATATCGTAGTACCTAAAGCTCAGGGAGACACTGATATTATGATGATATCAAATATGTGATATGAAGAGATCTAATAACCCAATAATATTTGTTACATTTTGTATTTCAGAATTTCAAACTTAAGATAAACCTAATAAACTTACGATATTACTTTGATCGAAAATAATGCAGATACTATTGAAGAATTTCTCACAATGTTATAAGTCTCACCATTACTTCGTTCATGGCTTGAGTCGAATTTAAGTTGTGTTGGTTTATGTACAAGGCGACACATAATATGGCGCCTCTATATCTTCAAAAACTCTGCATCCCAGACGACTTAAATAGTAGACGCCAAACTCTGAGGTCAACCAGTACTTCAACTGCAGGAAGGGTTGTAGAACCGACCATCCACTACCAGGAGACTAAGTTTAGTGAACGGGCATTTGCGGTGGCAGGCCCAAAGGCGTGGAACTCTCTTCCCTCCGTAATACGGAACATTGCATCAGAAACAATTTTTTAAAAAAGACTTAAAACGCACCTTTTTGTAAAATCCTTTCCATTAAATTAAATACTAGTGTAGGACTAAACGATGTTAGTGTAAAGCGCCCTTGAGGTGATTTTTTTACGAAAATGGCGCTATAGAAATTTTTATTATCATTTATTACATATCTGGGATCACATATTTAGGGTTATAATGATCAATCACTATTGAGAGATATTACTATTGCTGGAAAATGTATCAAAATTTATATGTAGCCAAAAAATGTAAAATCAATGATTAAAAAATTAGGGTAAGAGAGATGGGTCGATCATTTACTAATCCAAATAAAGTGATAATGTAAATGTCAAGTCAGGTAACATCCCAATTATAATAATATCGTTGTCTATCCCATCCGTTCCTCCGTCTGTCCGTCCGTCATAACTTCGTATAACGTCTATAATTTATGTATAGTATACAAACTTTTTTCTTTTTTTATAAATAAATAAACTATTTTTTAGGAACTCACATATAAAAGTACGGTCATTTTTGACGGGTTACGTCTTATATTAATATATACATTATAATGGTAATCATGATATCATGTAAACTGTTATTTGGGCAGAATGTACACGATGATTGATTTTTTTCATTAACCAATTTATGCAGGGTGTTTCATAGCTAGTAGCAAAAACTTTACAAATGCCTTGATAATGAGTTGCAAATGTTCAAGCAACCATGACCTAATTAATATAAATAGTTACGGAAATATGCACTACCAACATATGCATTTTTTTTCAATATTTCTGACTTATTTTTTGCAAAAAGTTGAACTTTCATTATGAAAAATTCTTTCGCTTCAATAAAACTCAAATAAAATTATTAAAACCTCGTAAAAAACATTGAATTTAAAATTTTCGCTAGGTATTTGTCATTTAATACGACTTGTATTAAGGTGAATAAATTTTTCACAATCAGTATAAGTAACTATAATCAATAAATATACTATATATATATATTAGTATATCTATATAACAGTATATCTAAATATACTAAAGAAACCCGTGTTTCCCTATCCGCCAAGTTTTCTTCACAATCTGATACAACCACCTCCTGGTAGTTATGGTGGTGGATAGTCCTTGGTGTCCCATTTAAAATGTGTGAGTTTGGTGGGGGTGGCTGAGCGTGGGTGGGAGTAGGTGACAAAAATGTGCATTCTAGCACATTGTTTTGTTATGGGAAGGCCGCAAATACTTCCGATTGTTCCAGAATGGGCCCGCCGACTGTGTCGGTAAGTCTAGAAGGTTCCGGAAAAATCCGCTGTAGAAAGTTCTGGAAGGAAAACGTTCTAGAAGATTAACAAAAGTTCTATTAGATTCTAGTTACTAAAGTTACAGACAGAGTGTATCTGTGAGGTTCCAGAATGTTTGATAAAGTTCTAAAATGTTCTGGAAGGAGAACGTTGTAGAAGATTCTTTATTCTTCTAAAGAATGTTCTCTTATGTTCCAAACAGTGTAACGGAGAGTGACTGTGAGTCTAGAAGGTTTCAGAACGTTCATGAAGGTTCTCGAATGCTTTTGAAGATTAAAGACAAAGTTCTCAAGAAGGTTCTAAAAGGTTTCAAACAGAGTGGCGGAGTGTGTCGGTGAACCTAGAAGGTTCTAAAACGTTCAATTAAGTTCTCGAATGTTCTGGAAAGAGAACGCTGTAGAAGATTCCCTAAAGATCTCTAACGTTCCAAACAGTATGGCGGAGTGTGTCTGTGAATCTAGAAGGTTCCAGAATGTTCGGCAGGGCTTTAAAAATTTCTCGAAAGAGAACGTTCTAGAAGATTTCTTAAAGTTCTATAAGGTTCCAAACTGAGTGGCGGTGTATGTCGGTGAGTCTAGAATGTTCCAGAACGTTCATTAAGGTTCTCGAATGCTTTAGAAGGTTTTAGAAAGAGAAAGTTTAAAAAGGTTTTATAAGGTTACAAACCGAGTGGCTGATTTCATCGGTGAGTCTAGAAGTTTCCAGAAGATTAAGAGAAGGTTCCAGAATGCTCTAGAAAGTTCTGGATGGAGAAAGTTTCAGAAAGTTCCATAATGTTCCAAACTGAGTTGCAGAATGTGTCAGCGAGTTTTAAATGTTCCGGAAACTTCTAGAGGGTTCGAGAATGCTCTAAAAAAATCTGGAAGGAAAAAGTTCTACAAGCTATTAGAAAGATCTATAAGGTTCCAAACTGAGTAAGAGAGGGGGAGTGCATCGGTGGGTCTAGAGGTTCCAGAAAGAATTAGAAGGTTCTGGAAAGGGAAGTTCTAGAAGATTCCAGGAAGTTCTATTAGATTTCGGAATGCTCTAGAAAGTTTTGGAAAGTTCTCTCTAGAGTGTTGTGATTGTGCGCTAAAATATCTGTTGATATTTTGGCAAAGCGATGACGTTCCAGGAAGGCAATCCAATCACAGGTGCCGAAACCAGCAAAAAAGAGACGTCAACACAATTCTATGCTTATCGAATTATGATCCCGAGCGAAGCCGGACCAACCAGCTAGTGATACTATAAAGATAGATAATGATAGATGCAAAACTTAGAAATATTGATTTAAAAAATTCAAACTTTGATATTGCATATCTCAACATATATATCGTGTTACATATGTGTACATATATACAAATATAAACTCTTGATTTTTCTTAAATATCACGCTTTTCTTTTTTATTTAATATATAAATAATTATTTACTTTCTTACAAGTTTTGTATTTAATTTGAAAAGGTATAAAAAATAAAACTTGTCGCTCTGATTGTTGCGGTAAAATTCAACCCCCACTCACGATACGAAATACTTTCGTTAAATAAAATGTCTCTCTGTACGTGTACCCCTATTACCATGCGCCACACTAATATGTTGGAAGTTGGTGTCTAATTGCGAAGATATTTCGCTGGTAATTTTCCTCGCACGTGTGCAGCCGTACCCAACCACGTGGGTGGGATGCCGGCAGAGGGAGACAGCCAACTTATTAGTTTTTGGCTCAGCCGAACGTGGACACAAAGCTATATTTTATATTCCTACGTTTAATTTAATAACATCTATACCTGAGACCTAACAGGATTAAAATACACTTTGGGCTAAAATTATCTAAAATATTTTTAAATGAAATACAAATTCACTTCGTTTAAGTTACTATATATCTTTGGAAACACCAACCGGTTTCGGAACTGTCGTTTTTTCTTCAGGGTAAACTACAAACTAAACAAATAACAAAAAACAAAGTAAACAAAATATGGGCAGTTATATTTTTTGCATCCTATTTTTTAGTGTACCTACCTACCTGTCGCATGTCAATATTTTCAAAGAAACTAAATATAGTGGTTTCAACTTTAACTACGAATTAGGATGGAATTTTAACAGTTGTCAATAAATGTATTTGTTCTATATTATGTATTTATTTATTAATGATACACGACCTGAATTGGGCTTTTTCAAAATATGAAAAACAAAGCCTTCAAATAGTTAAGCTGTTGAAGTACATAAGTAGGAATTTACATATATAGAAAAATAATAATTAGAAAAAAAAGAACATTAACAAGATAAATACAATAAATATTATAATAGATTAAATATGTGGGCAAACTATAAAATAAAAGTATACTTGTCTTTTCTGTGTGTATAATGTTCGGCTTAAAATGTATTAACAGAGCTGTATTGATTGCCTAGGCCAGGGGTCGGCAAAAACGGTTCGCGAGCCGCATGCGGCCCTCTGCGTAGACGTTTGCGGTTCTTCAGTTATAAACCCCGAACTTTGTATAAAGAGCTGTGTATAAAGTTTTAAAAGTATGTATAGACCTGATATTTTTGACATTTTAGTTTTTAAAATATATGCCTTGGATTCGCTGTGGCAGAAGACGAAATGAAACTCGAGAATATTCCACTAGTTAATGAAACACTTTATTTACGCCATTTCCATCGCACTGATTCGCTGGTTGTCTATATTCGCGTGTTTATTTGCCTGTTTTGCTTGTTTGCGTTTTTCACTGGCTGTCAAAATTGACCTAAAGTGTACGACCGCGCATTAACATGTGTTGCTGGACTTTTGGAACGCGAATATGGTCGCGTTTTTGCCCGATTTCTAGATTATTCTAAAATCATCTAGATTGTTCGGAAAACTTCGATTATTTGCAGTTTTTTTTCAATTTACGAATCCCACGATAATCTTGTATCATAATTTAAACGCTGAAAACTAATGTAAATATTGTTTTTTTGTTGAATGGAAAAAATATATATTAAAATATCATCTTACAATCTGTTAGCTTAAATTAATTCCCAAGAGCTTGTTATCCGCGCGTTCCTTCTCGCTCCCGCCGCAGTGAGTACTAATTATCAACACGAGACACACAATATTTCCGACACTGAAATTAGTACGGCACACGCCGTAATAAATATTATAATAATAAATTCTTCCCTGTTCCCCGGAGAAGCGGCGTTGCCACGTTCGGGAATGGATTATCCCGTCCCGTATCGGGGACCCGTCACCTACTTAACGAGCACACACGTTCTGAGGATCCACCGCCCTTAAGGGGGAAAACCTACCCAGATATTTCGATAAATTTGCATGTTAAACCCCGTATAAGAAACACGGAGTTCTTCAGTATAAGTCAGCACACTAATAATGTCGGTTACTTTTCTCCCATCACAAGGTTGCGTCGCACATATAATATGTATTGTGCTGACCCTAACATTGATGCTGATATTCTTGCAGACACCTTATCTTCGTTCAAAAACTCACTCATACACAACATACATTTTGAAAAACAATGACATACAAACGATGACATGAACCTATAGATCCATTAAATCAATCATTCATTAAATACTAATCGCACTACATTCAAACACAAAATATATAATACACATAAATGTACATGTAAAATATAATTAATTGCAAAAATACATGTTACTAGAGCGTGCTGAAGACCCTTGTAATTGGGATAATGGGCATAGTCTTCACTACAATGTTATTTATCAGAGTATCATGTACCTTTTATCCTGTTAGTGTCTCTAATAAATAAATAAAAATAAAAAAAGTTTTATAATTTTTTGCATTTTCTTAAAGCTTGAGGTCTTAAGAATGCCAGGTAAAAATTTTAAGCAAAAAAAGCATCTAGCGAAGGGAAAAACCACATTTCAAAATGAAGACTACAACACACACACGTTCACCAGTTTGAAGAATACAAAGTGTACACTACATTTGTAGTACATGAAGTGAACTAATTGTAGTACTACGAATTTGTAGTACTAATGAAGTGATGAAGTGAAGTAATGAAGTAATTGTAAAAAAATTCTCAAACCATGGGGAGGTGGTTGTTTCGATTTCCAAAAATTTCTTCATTTATCTACATCGACTTCCCAAAAATTTCACACAAAATGTACTATTTGAATTATGTACTCGTACTCTCAATAACTTTGAAATATGTGTACTTTGTAGTATTCGCTTTGAAATGAAGTGTACTATTTGAAATATATACTTTCAATAACTTTAGTGTGTGTAGTTTGTAGTGTGCACTACACTTCCAAAGGTGTGAAGTGTACACTTCAATGTAATGTAGTACTACATTGTAGTAGTGAGTACAGAGCGGACCGTCACTAGTGGCTTCCCTTTGTTCATTACGCGCCGCGCCTAACGGCGCCGCGATACACGCAGGTAGCTGCCAGTCAGGCTCTTTCATAATAGAAACGTTAAACATATTTTTATTATGTTTGTGAAGAGTGTTTGATGATTTGTGAATTCAAATCAAGGTGGAGGACTTATATTATGGACCTGGAATCGAAGATTTTATGTAAGTTCAAAAATTTTGCGATTTATTCATTATTCAATTTTCAAATACGTTTTACTCGAAACCATGTTTTAAGAATCGGTGACCAAAATATCTCGGCAACCACTAACCGATCAACTTGAAATTTCTAGTGGTTATTATATATTATTATTTGATCTTTGTCGTAAGATTTTATTTAAGCGGCTTTTTTATAGGTATAATAAACCCGAATTTTTCCCTAAAAAATGCTATTTGAAATTCCAACGCCCGCCATTTTGTCAAAAATCGATATTTTCAAAAATCGGTACGTCAAAAACTAAATTTTAGTGTCAATTTTGATAATCTTTTTATCTTTTTATTATTCTGATCATTACAGATGAAATGGGAGTGGTCATCGCGGAGGACCTTTTTTATTCGGCAGTCGACAAAACCCAAATGTTTTCCGCCAATGTTGAATATTTTTTGATTAAAAAAATTTAACATATTTATAAAAGTATATTTTTTCACGTAGACATAATACCAATAGCATAATTCATATAAGTTTTCTAAAAAAAATTCACAAAAAATGCCTTATTTTGCGCTTTGTAGGTAGGTATTCCCCCTTAAAGGCAACGTCGCGTGTTGCTGCTTTAAATTGCGGTGAAAAAGGGGTCGCTAATTCTTCCGAAAAGGGATATTTTCGGCACTCAAAATTTGTTTTTATGACCCTCCCTTAGTATGATGGAATTTCAATTGGTGAAAATTATCATTTTGATACCCGGTAAGCCTTCGGTAATGTCAACATCGTGGATATCTCAAGTACACGAGTTTGAAGAGAAGGAGTAATCCGTCCGGTAAAAGAGGCTCGTGTTTGGAATACTCAAGTTTAGAATATATTCATTTTCGCTTTTTGATGTGTAACATCTTTCCTCTCGCTTTCCTGCAATCTGTGGGAGTGATTTCGTGAAAATGGGCGGAAATGCGTAACAGGAAATAAGACGCCGGAGAAGCGCGCGCGATCGCTTATAAACAAATCAATATCCAGCAAGTGCCATCACAGCGAAGACGCACACTTCCAACAGCCAAGGCTTCTGATTTTGTATATATGCTTCGCGGCTGATGTCAAGCGTGTGAATGTTGTAACTTTGATATATTTTGGCTTATATCTTCGAAACTATCCAATGAATACTTAATTTTTTTTACATTTAAGTAAACAATAACTATTTAACTGTAATTTTAGATATTTTATACGCACCGTATGTATTATCGAGAAGCAAATCTCGACGTTTCGTTGGATACTTATCCAACGTCATCAGGAGGACGACCTTTACCCGGACGGAGGTGGAGGTCGGACAGTCCGACCTTCATATAGCTTATAGCCTAGCATAGAGCTTATAGCCTAGCATATAAGCATAAAGAGTTAGTTCTAGTCTTGTCACAATAAAATAACGTAGGTTCCCGAGTAGCTTTAACAAGGGCAAGAAACATAAAAAAACACAGAATATCAGGATTGTCAAAATGTAAGTTAAATATTTTGTATAATAAGTATAATCAAATCAGATACAACTCTCCCTCTGGATAATAGCAGTATACCTGTAAAAATTTGTAATTCTCTATAGTTGATATTTTAAATTGGGATAGTTACAATATTAACGGTTTTCCGACTTTCTTAATTGTTTGTACAGCCGCCATTTTGTAATAAGATGTCAGACCAGATAGCTAAGGACCTTGGCCGATATATTTTTCATAAAAGTTAAATCGAAATCTGATAAGAACTGCGGGATTTATCGTGTCCGTAAAATTATATGTGTATATTAATAAAGTTTTTATCAGATGGCGGTTTAGTAGTCTCCCGATAGTGATCGAGAGAGTATATTAAAATTTTCTGAAAGTTGCGTTATGAAACCTTGCGCGTCAGGGAGTATTTCTATCAAAATCTACCGGAAAACTCCGATGTTTCCAATCGTAATATATTATGCTGTCATCTCGTATAATTTCTCATCTCTCTCTGGTGACTGAAGAAAGATAAATATACAAACCTTCAGCAGAACGAATACGCGAAAGCCATCAATAATACTCAAAAACGACTATTTTTATTTAGGGGATGCTGGTTTGTGCGGCAAAAAGTGTTGCTCAAGTCATTTCAGTATTCCCTCAGGGGTGGAAAGACGTCCAGACACGCCATTCGTCTCGTAGATTTTTTCACACGTCCGCAGGTGTCTGAGGGAGAATGAATGGTCGATGTTCATCCCTTGGTGAAGGGTTCTGGTGAAGGCTTCTACAAATAGTTCACATCCAGAATGCGACAGAAACACCTGAACGACCTTTTTCTAATTATATTCACTGTGTTTAGATCAGCTTTACTTTCTTTCCTATTTGTTCATTCTTTACTTTATGATGAATGGATTTTTGATGAATTTGAAAATAAGCCATAAAATCAACTAGTAGTTCTCATTGGAAATATTATTTAATACCCTGTTGCTATTACGTCGGTTAGACCCAGAAAATAGAAAAAAAGATTTAACTTTAAATGCTTACGGATATTTTAACCCTACGCTTTTCCGAGAGACAATTCTCGACGTTTCATTGAAGTCGTATTCAACGTCATCAGGAGAACGACCTGTACCCGGGGAGGTATAAGGTGGACACTTCCGTCTATACCTCCGCGGGTACAGGTCGTTCTCCTGATGACGTTGAATACGACTTCAATGAAACGTCGAGAATTGTCTCTCGAAAAAACATAGGGTTCATATAAAATATCCTTAACCATTTACAGTTAAATATGCCTAACGACCGTAATAATAACATTAACTCTTAAAGAAAAAAGATTGTTTTAAAGATTGATTGATGCCTTCATTGTCTTCAAAATTATGGAATCAACCTTGTTATAAATTAGCCAATTGCGTGGAGGCAGTGCATAGACAATTCATACAAATTGCGAATAGAGTTATCACGCATTTGACAGTACTTAATAATGTAGTTGAGTACCTAAGATTGTAACGATTCTATTTAATTATCGAAATACTTAATTACCATCACACGTTTCTCCGTGGAGTTAGGCAGAGAGGGTAGAGCGCCGCACTCTTCTATTCTGAAACACAACTCTCGTCTCATTCGCATTCATTATGTTATCCACATCGAGTTATTGGTATAAAATATTAATTTGGGGTATCCTGGATCCCCCTTTTAGACAAGGCTGGGTTAACAAGTAGGCATTTGTTGAAAATTCTTCTTCACGGAAAATATGCTCTGGCATATCAAACTTTATTATTATTATCATTAAAAAGAACCATTTTATTTATTCTTACAATATCTGACATCACGTGAAATTTTCGTTCATTTTTAATGTGTTACATCTTTTCTCTCGCTTTCCTACAATCTGTGGCAGTGATTTCGTGAAAATGGACGGAAATGCGTAACAAGAAATAAGGCGCCGGGGAAGCGTGCGCAATTTCATTTGACCAATGAGCGTGACAGCAAAATCGTCGTTTATAAACAATGAAATCTGAGAGACGTATATTAAATGATAAAATTGGGTTTTTTAAAACAAATATGTGAGAATTACGACGTTCAAGCGATATTTTTTTTGATAGAATGAAAGGTTGATATGTTAGTTAGCGTTAATGACAGAGAATTCTTTTCCTTTTTTAAACGACCTATTTCTTAAATATAATAAATAGTACACTGTTTTATCGACGTTGCCGAAATTCAATGACAGCTCATAGTGCGACAAAATGAAATGCACATACATTTTATTTACTTGTATTTACTAATTAATAAATATATGGCTTTTTAAACTTTTGAGGTTAATTTCTGTCTCTACTCAATTGATATTTTTAATTTTGATGTCAAATGTTACACATCATATGCGACTACTGTAAGGCTCGCTCGTTTTATTACTGTTTGGGTCAAGTATGTTTGTTAAAATGCACAATATTAAATGATATAGGCCTATGGACCCAAGATGCTATGTTTGCATTTCGTCCTCATCTAAGCAGCCCAAGCATAAATACTTAAATACATAAAATACTTACTGGTGACTTATTTTAAATATTTAGAATATTCCTTACATTATAATCGAAGAACATGCACGAGAAGATGTTTGAAAATGGTCAATGGAAATGTGATGTGCCAGAATGATAAGTGTGGCATTCTATTCTCTCTGTCTATCCTCGCGAAGAAACATCGTGGTGGAAGTTAGGTAGTTACTAAAACATGACCTAAATATAAACATATAAAAACGTAAAATCTACTCGGGTCGCATTATTTTATTCTTTATTTTTAATATTGGTGAAATAGAGATGCAATTAACATAGTAATTAAATATATTTTACAAAAATTTGTATGAAAAATACCTAAGAATATTTTTAAATTTATAACACTTTCTGTAATTTTGACATCCTCAATAATTTCATCAAGCTCATCATTAATTTTTTTTTTCTTTCAGATGCTGGATGAACGAGAGTCCCCAAACTACCATCCTAGTAACCGTGGTGGCCATCACCATATTCCTCAATCTGGTGTTCCTCTGCAACATAGTCAGGGTCCTCTGCACCAAGCTGAGGGCCAATCCGTCCCAGGGATCTCAAGGACCATCAAGGACCGCGCTGCAGGCCTTCAGGTAACCAATTGAGATCGTGCCTATTGGTTACAGTTGTACATAAACAACGATTCGTGTGATTATTATACACCACCGATAATACAATGTGAATCAATGTCTGAGTTAATAAAATGTTACTTATGTTAGTATATAATGACTTACTGAGATTTTTAGTCTACTAGTCTACTTCGAGACGTACCCATTGTTTGTCTAGATATATACAGGGTGTACCAGAGCTAGCAGCAGAAACTTAGATTCCTGCCTATGTTATGAATCTAAAATGTTCAAGCAACCATGACCTAATATCAATAGTTATGAAGATATGCAGTATCAAAGTTTGCATTTTTTTCAATATTTCTGTCTTATTTTTTGCAAAAAGTTGAACTATCATTACATTAACTTATGTTGATTATGAAAAGTTTATTCCCTTTTATACAAGTCGAATAAAATAATAAAAACCTATCAAAAATTAAAAAAAAATGCAAGGTTTTTATCATTTTATTCAAGTTGTAAAGAAGCAAATGAATTTTTCACAATCTTGATATGATAGTTCAACTTTTTGCAAAAAATAGTCAGAAATATTTTTAAAAAAATCCAAACTTTGATACTGCATGTATCCATAACTCTTAATATTAGATCATGGTTGCTTGAACATTTTAGACTCATAACATAGGCAAGAATCTACCGGCCAAGTATCTGCTGCTAGCTCTGGTACACCCTGTATATATAAAATAGAAAATAATAAAAATAGAAATATAATGTATATTATAGATGTCTCACAGAGACTAATATACATTATATCTATATCTATAATATAAATTAATTGATTTATAATGTCTCTGTGACATGAAATCCAGTAGTGTTCGGAAAGATTTGAACAAACTCAAAAATATTCCAAAATAGAAATATATTTTACCCGGTCGGGCAGTGAAAATATGTCAATCTATGACTTTCCAAATTCACAGCGCAGTATCGGTGAAACTGTCCACGAATGCGCGCATTTCTCAAAGCTTGGGTTAGGTTAATAATATCCGGTATATAATGTTGATACGCTCAAAAGAAATTAATAATGCAGTAAAACTGTTTTCACGCAATAACTTAAATCTTAAATTGCTATTCTAAGAGGTCAACCTCAATCCGGAATAGACATGTCATGATCTGTTAAATTTAATTTTGATGACAGTTCGGAAACCAGTATAATTTCACTAGTAAGATAAATATACTTCACTAGTTTTTACGAATTTCTATAGGTGAAAGTCGGCTTGGATATATGATAATAATGATCTTGAATATTTATTTATTTATGGGCTTTTACAGTACAAGAAAATTATTAAATTTTTATATACCTAACATAAAACACGTTTTACAGTAAATAATTAAAAAATAATAATATAAATAAAACGTATTTAACATAAATGAACAATATTTATTTATTTATTTATTGATTTATTTATTTATTTATTTAACGCCTTTATGGGCTTTTACAAATATACAGAATATTTTTTTTATAATAATAATAGTTAAAAAGTAATAATAATACAGAAAAACATAAGACAGATAAAATAATAATACAGTTAAAGGTACAAATAATAATAGTTAAAGGTAAAATAATAACATAGAAAAATTTATTGTCATCCATGACCTATTAATATCAATAGTTTTTATAATATAATGTAACAATATAAAATAAATTAATAATATATATAACCGATGATTAGTACACAGGCAAACAGTAATAGCTTTAGCAAATTAATAATGGAGTTAAATAAAGATAATTAAACCAATATACGAGATAAATAAGATAAGAAGATAAAATAAACAAAAAAAAATATAAAAGATAAAATCAAAACTTATTTAAAAGGGAAACAACAATAATTAAGAACAATAATTAAGACACATTAAAATAAATAAATATATATAATTCATGGGAAAACATAAGTAAAAATTTAATCCATTAAACTGTAATTAATTCGATTGGTATTTTGGTATATCCAAGTAATTATTTAATTCGGGTATGCTCCTACAACGAAAAATGTCTACAAATTCCGAAAATTTGTTTCCAAGGCGATGCATGCGTGTTAAAGGTGAATTTAATGCATAGTAGTTATTCCTAATAATAATTTCATAATTTATCACAATTTCTTCTTTTTAATATATCATAATTTCACTAAAATTCCAGTGAAAGTATAGACTCACTAGAAATACAGATTCAGTATAACATATATAAAAACGAATTGTACAAAATGAATTTGACTGAAATTGACCCATTTCAAGGCTTAAACTAGACATGTTTATTTTTTACATGTGTGTATATGTCCTGTGTACGTGTTAAGTCCTAAAGGGATTCGGTTTACTTTAGACAATTTGGCAGATCCGAACGCTAGCGGTGAAGACCCTCATCTCTTGGGTATTTACGTATTCGGCAGTATCGAAAAGATATTGCCATGTATTCGGCACAGAATGAAGAAATTCTAAAACAGAATTCGTAAAACCTAAATCAATTTCACCAATGACCGACGGCTTAGTGAGGTTTCCGACACTGGATAAGGGATTGCTTAAAACATCGATGGATACCCTGAGATGTATTTAAGGGAAAAAATACGAGGTTCTATCTTAAATCCTGCAATATTTTACGATTAGATTTGGATACAGTCGCCCGTATTCTGAAAATAGTAATATTGAGATATGAGAACTTTATCCCAACACTTAATAGACGAAAATAAAAATAAAAAATAAACGAGACTTTGATATACGGAATGCAATCTCGTGTGATTTTAGCCAAGTCGGGATCTCGCGAGATCTCGGTATTGGCAAGATCTCGCACACAATCAATTAAATTATAATCATTATTTTAAATTCAAAAGTTATACTTTCTGTTTGTTATTAAGATAAATAAAAAGGGAAATAATTTTAGGATCACTGTACTTCAAAAATTAAAGTATTTTTAAGAAATCAAGGAAATAAACAATATAATATGTGGTTAGGACACTCGCCTCGTGATCCAAAGGTCTCAGGTTCGAACCCCACTCCAGACTAGCAAGTTAGTCCTATTTTCATAGCACAAGCGTTTAGCTTAGTTTGAAAATAGTAAGAATATTGATGTGACACGTATTCCGTGTTCGCATCTCTTACTTTCAAAAAATTAATATGTTTGACTTTTAGACGTTTTTTTTAAAGTAACTTCTTAAGAAATACTGATCGCTGCATCATTGAGTTGTCTCCTTATATGAGAGTTTATATACGTTTTCTCGAAGATTTAACCAATTTTATTGTTAGAATCGTTTTATTTATTTTTATTATTTTTCCGGATCATATAACGCAGCGTATGATATGTTCCGCAGTTATTAAGTCCGCATCTTGACATAAAACTTCGACGGCCAATTTTAGTGGCTCAAACGCTTGTTTTAATCCAAGTAAGATCGCATGTTTCTCTTCAGTATCAGAATAGTTTGGATTAATCTAGATCTCGCAAATCTCGCGAATAAATGCATATGAAATAACCTTTTTTTGTAAGCTTTATATACATCATCAGTACTTATTTGATGTAATTTTAGTCGAAACATGCGAATTGTGAGTTTACGTTTGCGGCAGAGCGAAGCTGTCAGATCACACCGGAGAAATTGGACATCGCAAATAAAGGTATAAAGACTAACACCGAACAAAAAGGTATACCTACGTCTCGTTTATTTATTTTTTTATTCTGGTCTATTAGGTAAGTGTTGGTGTAAAGATATAAAATCCCAATATTGCTTTTTTCTGAATACGGGTGAATATCATACACCTCGATCTAATAATTATCACAAATCATCAATCCAAATCTAAATCTTTGTGGATTTTCCTAATTTCAGATATTTAATTAAGACGCAACGTATTTAAGACACAACTAGTTAGTGACGGGTTACAGTAATAAAAAGTAACCCATAAAAACCAAGTTTTTACAATACTCCCTTTCTCATTTTCTAGTTTCGTGTCTACCATGTGCGTCGGAATCTCCATATAACTTGTATGAAAAAAACATTAAAAATTTGTAAAATCCAAAATTATACTATAATTATTATTATTTTTGTAACAAAAATTTGATAGATCTTTTTGATCGTCGCCATGAATCTACTTGCAAAGTTTCAGCTCGATTGGATCACGGGAAAAGGGTTAAAAATCGATCCAAAGTTGTGAATTTCGCTTTTTTTTCCTGATGACCTCCTCAATTGCTTGAATCAAATGAGCACCCCTCGATAGATACGTTAAAAATTTATATTTTTACGAAGTAATTTTCTATGATGTATAGGCAGGTAGATAATTAAGCTTCCCTTAAAAATAAACTCAAGCCTGTCACAACTCACTATTTTTATGTATAATTTGAATCTTTTTATTGCTACTGGTAATATATGACACTAAGTGATATTTTAGTTCACTTTTGACAGCTATTTGAATTGACATTTTTGGTAAAATTGCTAATAAGAAATCCGTGTTTGAATATATTTCGACAAATTTTCTGATTAAATATATACATATATATGACACAAAATAATAACTTTAAAACACAAGATTCAAAAGATGGGAAGATAATGAATGTATAATTGCTTGTTTCTAGTAGGTTTTCTTTTTTTTTACTTACTTTTTTTTATCATTTTTTTTATTGTTGCCATTTTATTTTTTACCTCTTGCAAAACTGTATTTACAGTTTAATCGCAAGGATTTGATTGCAGTATATATACATTTCCTTAATTAATTGTCCTTAAATTATAATACAATATAAAACTACATATTTTTAAAACTTTTGTGCTTTTAAGTATTCACTTTACAATTCACAGCAGTATCTTAACTTACTTACTTACCATCACGACGTTTCACCATGGGGGTAGGCAAAGAGGATAGAGCATCACACTCTTCTATCCCGACATACAAATCTCGCCTCATCCACATTCATACATCTTCGCATGCAAGCTCGACAGTCATTGAGGCTTTTAAGGGGACTTTTCTCTTCCAGTCTGGTCATGCCACGTCTTCCGCGGTCGCCATCTCTTTCTGGCGCTATCAACACATGCATTATATATCTTTCTTGCCATTCTCAACTCAACTATTAGAACGTATCTGCTTGCGAGTTCCGTGCAGATTTCGCCGTGGAAACTGCAGCTACTAACTATTACTTTAATGCCCCACTGCAAAGGCTTCCTAGACTAGCAAACAGATACGAGCAACTGGACGTCTTTGCCAATAACAGCATATTATTCAAACATATATTTAAAGGTGTATTGAAAGGTAACTATTGTTTGTCGAATTGGACTTAAATAATTGATTTGTATTTGTATGTATATTTTATTATTATATTATGACTTTCAAAGCTTGTGCTATATCTTCTCTCTCTAAATTATTACTTTTTTTTGTTTTTAAATTTCTATATTATTATGTATTTCTTATGCTTCTTGCTTTTTACTTTATAATATATTTATCTTTATATGTTTTTATCTGTATTCTAAGTATTTCCTTCTTACTTTGTCATTATTATTTTTATATGTTTTTTTTTTTCTTCTATAAACTATCTATTGTAAAAGCCCTATAGGGCGTTGTAATCAACGCCCAATAGGGCTTTTATAAATAAATTAATAATTTATTCGCTCGAAATGCCCACACCATCTAAGCGACCCTCTTTTGAATCTATTTATTATGCTAAGATCAGCTTTACATTCATTCCTAATATCTTCATTCATTACTCTATCATAAGTAGATTTGCCACACATAAGATTTGCCACATATAGATAAAACGGAATCCGTATCTCCTACGCTACTCATTTTTATGGACAAATATTTCACTGTCGTATTTTTTTCATTAATTAGCTTAAAATAAATTATTTATACAGAATGGCTTTTCATTTTTCTTCGTCGGTTAAGATCGGTTAAGTAGAATTTAAATTACAGCAATGGTTACGATAATGCGTCACGCGCTCCTGTCGCTACCACCTGAAACAATCATTCTCTAAAATATTTTTTCGGTACCAGCAAAAAATCTCGCCTTAAAAAAATACTCCCCATCCGTAACCAGCATGAAAAATTTATTCATCCTTTTATTTTTTTAATTTGCCTACACATTTATGCAAATTGCATTAAGTGTATTAAACGTTTAATTTGCTGCTGTCCCGCCTGAGGAAGTTTGGTACACCTAAAGCGGTACACTTTGTACGAATTAATAACTCTAAAATACAAAATAAGACCCTGAAACGTCGTAAGCCAGGGTTTAATTAATTTAAGGAAAGAATCTTAAACTTTCAGTCTTCCTGGCTTAAATTCAGAGCTGTCCAACTTATCCCCGTTGGCGGGCACGGAAACATTAATGGTTTTTTCTAACCGAAAATGATTGTGATAATATTTATGTTAATTTTATAAGATAAGGTGTACCATTTATGTATATATTTTTTTACTCTTTCTCTCCGGCGTCAGTGTCTCTAATTATATAAATATATAAAATTCAGATTTTATTTTTATTAATTTTATATTTTTTCGGAAAGAAAACAGACACAAGTTAATGATATAAATCAAGTGCGGCGAACCTTTTTGGGTCCGCGGGCCGGAAATCCTCAAATATTATTTCTCGATTGTGTGACGTGCCCAAGCAGTAAAAAAATTTAACAAAGTAGAAAAAATGATTTTTTTTCTGAGTTTTATTTACAAGCTTATATATTACAATATATTTTCTTAAAAATAAAGTCGTAATCAATAAACATACACATTAGTTATTTATCAATGAGATTTTTCTGTTGTACATTCGATGACAAATTCTTAATATCTGGTTCATATTTCGTCACTTTTAGTAATACACACGACCAACTGGATTCATCGGTCATTCTTTTTCTTGAATTACATCTTATGAAATTCATTTCTGAAAATAATGACTGCCAAGCAATGTAGAAGAGAAAATTGATAATATTGCTCTCGCTAGTTTCTTTAAAACGCTAAATATTTCTGAAACGGCGTTCCAATGTCTCATTATATCTTCTTCTGCATATTTATTAATTATGTTCGTTAATCGATCGCTTTCAATTATTTCCAAAATCAATTATTTAAAAATTAAAAAAAATATTTTTGAACTTGGAAATCGTTCGCGTGCCTTCCAAATTCTCAAACGTGCCCCTCTGGCACGCGTGCCGTAGGTTCGCTACACCTGATATAAATGAATAAAAATAGTATGAGTTAGCAGAATTGAACATATTAACTTTTGTTCTAACATATTTCACGTAAAAACAAATTTGAAATATATGAACAATAAAAAGAACAAATAAAAAATAAAAAACAAGAACAGTAGCAATAGAATGTAAAAAGGGAATATAATTGAGTAATAAAATATTAATGAGTATGTAATAACACAAAACGAATATAATGAAGCGATAATATATTGAAATACGTGACAATAAGAGACAATAAAACAAAGACGTAATTATATACCCATGTGAAACCTTATTCATATATTGCATTACAGAGCATTTTTTTATGTATGGATATTATTTTAGTGTTGCGATCTCCATTAATCCCACGACACTACCCACAGTGACACAATTTAAATACTTTAATAAATAAAAAATTTTACCGAAAACTTATTTTTGTTTACAAATTAATTATGTTGCTATGAAATATAATTTTGTTTACAAATTATGTTGTTATTTACTTCTTGAATAAGATCAAAATGATTTTGTGGTGGCCTTAATTGTATAATTAGCACGAATAATAAATTATTTATTTTGAAATTTTGGCACACGCCTTTAGCAGCGCTAGTGGTAAGGAATAGCGTGAACGCGTGGTCACATGACTTTTTTTGCGTGAAAGCGTTATCAATTTTTGAACTATTTTTACTTCCTTTCTTTTAACTCGTGACGTCTGCTTGCTTGCTTGACGAAAAAACTTTGGATTGATTTTTAACCCTTTTCTCGTGATCCAATCGAGCTGAAACTTTGCAATTAAACTCGTGGCGACGTTCAAGAAGATCTATCAAATTTTCGTTGTAAAAAATAATAATTAGAGTATAATTTTGGATTTTTCAAATTTTAATGGTTTTTTCATACAAGTTGTATGGAGATTCCGACGCATATGGTAGACACAACACCCGAAAATGAGAATTATTATTATTATTAATTACAGTGTTATTTTTTTACAGCGCGACATTCATTTGTATTTATTGTCGTATCATAAATTTCCGATCAATATAATATGGAGCCTTCAGATTTCAGAAAAGAATTAGTATAAAAAATATTCTCGCAATCTCATTGAGGATTAGAGCAGAACCTCTTGTACAAAAGAAGGATTACTGGTAGGATTTACTTTCTTCATCAATTGTTGTAAACATTTTATTTTGGAAATGAAAAATTGTTTAAAAAAATTAAAATAAATATGTTTGTTAATTAAGATAAATTATAGAAGTCTCACAAAGACGAAACTATTTATATAAAAAAAACGTATATGGAAATATGGCTGGTTAAGTGATCATTCTACAAAATGCAACATTTACCAATTCCATCGTAAGAACATCCATACATTATCAAATTTTTGAATGTTCTATATAATGTTCTATATATTGAAAGTTGTATGTATGTTCCAAAACTGAAAACCATTATATTATATTTGAACTATATGGGACTATTTATACTAGTGACATCTATAGTCCTTGTCATGAAATAGTATACATAGATTTCGTAGCTGGTAATGATACTTCTTCTATATTTAATATTGAGGTAGGTATTAAGCAGTATTCTTTTTAATATATATGTGACATTCTTCTGGATTAATTGTCATACAATCTAGAATACACCTGAAAATCATTATTTTCAATTGTTTGACTCCTTCAAAGAATTTAAAAATAAGTTTGTGTTTTTTAAAAAAAAAATTATAACTTAAAAATATACACGTGAAAATCTATAAACTTTACCCGAAATTTAATTTTTCCGGCAGACTCATCACCATACATATAATACTCTGCATAAACCTTTAAACGGCTGATTTGTAATGTATAAAATAATCTATTTAAGTGCGACATCAAGCCAAGCTCTCATCATTCTATGCACATAGCCCCTATCCTCACCACATACACACACACTCCGCTCACACAATTCCAGCCATTTCTCTCCACTTCCTCTTCTCACCCCCACTCCTATCTCTCTAATTATTTATTTTTTTCTTAAGGTTTTGCTTTTGTACTTTCTAGTATTTTAATATTTTATTTTTTTGCTAAAATTTAAAAATACATATATATTATTTATATCTATATCTCTACGTGTTTATGGTTTATCTTTTCAATGACTTTTTATTTATTTTTTTCTTGTACAACTTTGATTACTATTTTTTTTTAAATAGAGATGTGAACACGGAATACGTGTCACCTCAATTTTCTTACTATTTTCAAACTAAGCTAAAAGTTTGTGCTATGAAAATAGGACTAACTTGCTGATCTGAAGTGAGGTTCGAACCCGCGATCTTTGGATCACGAGGCGAGAGTCCTAACCAAAAGACCAACAAGCTACTCAACCTAACCTAACCTAACTTATCACAAGAGCAACAAGCTACTCAATTACTCTCTCTATTTGTTTTTTATTGTTATTGGATCTCTATAATTGGTCTATCAATTATTCAATGCATTGTGTCATTACAATAAATTGTACTGTTGAAATTCATAAAATAAAAAAAAATCACTAAAGGTCGTATCGTAATTTGTAAAGTATTAATTAAGTAAGTAAAAATTTTAACTAGTTTCAAAATATCTGCTTCTTTGACAGCACCAATCAATCACAAATGATATAAAAATGTTTCAATATAACAAATTTATTAATCAATTAGAAAAGACATACAGAGAAATCAAATTAACGAAAAAATATTTTAGCTGTGTGTGAATAATCAATTGAATGGTGTATTTCGAAAACGTTACGAGTCGTACTTTGGTAATTGTCCAGGAGAGTGAAAAATATATCTCCTGTAAACTTTATAAAGAACAATTTTTATGTTATATATATTATGAAAAGGTTATTTTTCGGGAACTTCGCGGATTTGTAAAAATATCTTATTTTTGTGCTATATTTCGGTTACACTTGGATAACCATTTTCAAGCTGGTCTCTCTGACAGTTCAGAGATAAATATTCGATTTCTCTGACTTCGCCGTAGGGATGGTGGTAATGATGGCGAAAGCGGGGTAAGTACTTTTCGTTTAATGTTTTTATTTTTATTTTCTACATTTGATTCATTTTTATATTTTGTTTTGTTAATCACTGTATGATATGTAGCAGGTAATCTCTTGGCATCGTCTCTTGTGTTCATGGATAAATTGTGTTTACCGTATATATATATATATATATTATATGGTGGGTATTAACTCTTAACTCTTGTATTCAAATGAAAAAAAATTTTTTTCATGTGGGATATACTTTGATTAAATTTACTTTTTATTATGCGGACTTGTAACGTTTTCGAAATACATGAAGTGGGTAACAATTTTATATGAGTTTCTATTGAAATAAAATACATCATTAGGTTAAAATATATATATTTATAAAACGCAAGTGACAATGAGAATCGTATAGATCTGGTTACTTCTTAGATTTACGTATAAAACTTAATAATAATCTGTTTCTACATCTTCAACATCATTTGTTGGCCATTTTAATATTTCGTGGTAAAGAATGAAATGTTTTGATGGTATATATTGGATGACTTTTCGAATATCATCTATTTTCTTCTTATGTACTCTGCGGAGAATACTGGAGGTAGATAGAATCCCTTTTCTTAAATTATATGTGTGGTTGACAAATCCTCATATAAATATTGAACATTGCACATATCCCGACTTAGAAGAATCTTATATAAACGTTTTTCCTAAAGATTCTACAGAAAAGGAAGTTTTTAAAAAAAAATTTGGCCAAAAGTTCTTGAAGTCAATAATCTCTTCATTTTTTACTCGATGCACGGTAAAATTTCGAGATTGCATTGCCATCTCTATTAAATATTCGTATTGTTCTGGAGTATATGCTCGATCTTCACGTTATATAATCTCTCATTTAATATTATAAAGCATGAGCAAAATACACCTGTACCATGTACCTACTGGCAATCTTCGCCAGCGGATTTGGGTGGAATTTCCTTATTTACATGGTTTATATGCTGTAAGCCCCTTAACATAGATTTCTTTTATAGGTTTAGATTTATAATTTTCACAGTGTAATATTCCTTTCTTTCATCTTTTTGGGCGTAAATTAATATTTTCGTCACGTTTACACTGTCAACTGTCACTGTCGCTATTTAGAATCTGCTGTCATACGCGGCATTTAGTCCTAAACTTGTAACGTTTTCGAAATACAATCATTTTCGCAATGCTCTAAAATGCTTTAAAAACATACAATCATAAAATCTTTTTCGTATCAGATTTGTGTATTTAGGTATTCTGAAGATGTTTGTATACTTAACTAATTTTTGGAAAAAATGTGACTCGTAACGTTTTAGAAATACACCAGTCAATTAAAAAGAGACTACATATAAGGTCGAAAAATTTACGTTAATTTTCCAAGCTGCCGTGGCGAAAATGGATAATGCGTCATTCCCGGATAGATTGGAGGTCCGTTGGTTCGAATCCCGGTAGCAGCTAAAATATTTTTTCGTTAATTTAATTTTTCTGTGTGTCTTTTCTAATATTAATAAATTTATTGTTTATTTATAAATCTTTTCTAATCTAATTGATTAAAACATAAAGAACTTTGTTCTAATTGCAGCTTCACAATAATAATAATGCGTTTTCTAATATATAGTTTTATTTTAATTGTTGAAAATGGTTTAATTACAATGTGACTGCTTCGAGAAATAACCAATAATTACACTAATTATTTCTCACAATATGTGACTTACAATGAATCACATTATGGAATATATTCACATCAGCAATATAATATAATTAATTTTTCTGGCACAGTGAACAGTGAGAGAAATACTTATCAAAATAACGATTCCCCAATTAGAACAAGTGATTTCCAAAATTAAGAATTCCCTCAAGGACATTCCGAGAAATTCCATCCGCTGAAGGGACGAAGATATAACTAATATTCAACAGAATGGGAGATAGGTAGCGACTCGTCAGTATTCAAGAAAATTAGTTCCAGGCCTGCTTCCACAAATGGGAACATTGTTAGTGAATAGATGTACAAAGGCAGTACTTTGAAGGGGACAGTAACGACTAATTTACAGTTCTATAGGGTGGCTCATCGGGAACGCCGGATTTTAATACCCCAAAATTCTTTTATATTAGATTTGGTACCCTAATGTTTAACGTTTGTCATATACTGTCATTGAAGTTATTAAAAATGGATTGCTATAAGAATAACAATTTTACAAATTTGGCGAAAATTATGATGAGACCTTTCGAGTTCGTGGATTTCTTGGTATACATATTTCATTAATGAGTCCAACATTCGAAGATTAATATAAAAAACAACTGCGTCCTCATCTTATACGGTCAGCAGAAATCAATGAGTAATCCAAGATTATCAATGGTTTGTCGTCCTTAACAATTGAACATTAGCAAAATCAGTTTGCAAGGAATTCTCACTTAAGACCTTCACCTCAATCCTTATGCAATTTGACGCAATGCGGTTTTTTCCTTTAAGGTTTTGTAAACTCCATTGTCTATGCTAGCAAACCACAAACAATTCCTGATTTAAAAACAGTAATCCAACGCTTTATTGCTGAAATTGAGCAAATTTCCTTGTAAACAATCTTCAAAAATTTTATTAGATGGGTCAGGGCATGCCAACAGAACCGCGGCGGTTTTTTGGCTAGGACCATAGATAATCTTAATATGTCAACTTTATAAATCAATAAAAATTGCCCAATTATATACTTATTTGGTGTGTTTTACATTAAAATTAAATCCGGCGTATAGGATGGACCATCCTTTTTTGTATTTTTTTAAAGTTGCATTTTGTTGTTTTTTTTTTGTATTTTTCTTCCAAATATATAAGTAAATATGTGATTATTTGTCTCTCTTATTCCATTTAATCATCATCAACCGGCTTTACAACCTCTGGTGGGTCTTGGCCTCTTGAAGAGTCTGGTCCGTATTCTATTTATTGTAAAGAATCTAGGTTATGCAGTTTTTGCCTCCCCTGTAAAATCTGTATAAAGTGGCTTAGGAGATATTATTTTATCATCAGCGATATAAAACGAATCCAAAGTCTTGTAGACATAGTAAAATGTAGCTTACCTAAAAATAAAGTAAGCGTTTAGTTTAATTTTAAAATAGTAAGGATATTTATGTGACACGTATTTCGTGTTCGGATCCCTATTTAAAAAAAAATACCAGCGATGTATAACGGTATGCCCTCTGACATAATTGGGATATATTCATATGCGAAGGCAAAGTTAGCTGCAGAGAGTTTATTATGAAACATAGTGAACTGTCTGCATGCTAATTACTTCCTCTATTGTTATATTCGATGTATATTTGCACCAGATTATAGTACATATATATATAGATTATCTTATTTTATGTTTTTTTAAATATTTACACTGTGTAACTAATTATTAACGTAATTTATTTTTTATTTTGAAAAATAAGCAATATTCTCAATTTCTCGAATATATTATAATTTACATTTTCTATTTATCTATTGTAATAAGTATTCCTTATGGAATGGATGTAAACCTTGGCGAGGTAAAAATATTTATATTTTCAATCAAAACAAGAAAACCTTCGCATTAAATTCAATTCCCTCTTTCTTTTGCCATCGAAAACTGAAAATGCCAGAATAAATCTTTTTCATTCATCCCTGTATTTTTGTAGGATATCGCTATACGTATATTTTTTAAAACCGATCATATTCCAGCCAGATCTGAGTGACTTACCAGAAATGGTTTTTCGGTTAACGTTTTCCCAGCCAAAATTTCTCCTAACATGTTTCATTTTGCTGAATATTTTTAACTCAATATTTTACCTTTCGATTTGCCGAAGTTAATAAAAATAAACAGCCGACAGATCAAACGAAAATCTCTTTTGGTAGAGACAATTATTTTGAGTGTGTAATAATTTGGATACAGAGAACGATTTTATTCCGCAGGATTAACCAAATATTTGCTGTAGATGGCGTGTTTGCAAAATAATTTACAGTCTATGAAATACTTCTGAATAAAGAGATGAAAGAATTTGTGAGTGAGAAGAGAATGGTAAAGAAAATTTACGAGGCAAAGACTTGATATTAGAAACTGACTCTGCTTAAGGCTTCAACAACCGAAGAGTTTACATGAATGTGATCGAAGAAAAATGGGATTCCAGGATAGAAGTGTGTAGCTGTCCGTACTTTCTGCCTATCCCTGCGGTAAAACAGTGTGATGATTAGTTAATTAGTAACATATGTATTGTACGTTGTATAAGAATTGGGATCGTTTCAAGAAGATAAAGGGTAAAATGGGAAAACAGAGTATCTTTATTTAAATGAAATACATTTTAGGAAAGCATTATGGGTGGTGTAATGAAAATTTACTTGCGTTTGCATGTGTATGTTGATTTTTCACCGGAGAAAAATACCGGCAGCAAATGACAATACGTAAAAATAACAAAGAAAGTCTGCGGGCGCGCAGCGAAGGCCCACCCAAACCCATTTGATCTGTTCAAAATGTGAAACAGTTCTCCCTGAGAAACTTCTCGAACGATTCACACGATTTCGGCTTATCAGCATATACGTTGCTGTCTAGTCTATAGACGACTCGTGCAAAAAACCATTAGGGGTGCTCAAATTATCGAACTCAGTAACAACTCTCTAATGTCGATGGCGGCGCGTGGAAACAATTGGGTATTGTGTTTCGTTATGGGAAGATAAGCCGAAATCGGACCTGCTTGCGTAAGCGCGAACATTACTATCGCTACACATTATTTGCATTTGCAACCTTGGTCTAGTATTTCAAATGAGATTGGTGTAGTGTTATGTTTTATTACGAATTATTTCATTGTACTAATTAGTTCAGAGTGGACCCATCACTCATACAGACGCAAAGATTATAAACGTTATATGGACTTATTATTATTATTTGTACTTTTTAACAGTGTAACTGAGCGTGAAATAAGTAGATTATTCTCTTTCAGGAGCCAATCAGGTCCCATTTAATCAATCAGGGGTGCGACAGGTATATTGTGAAAGGTCCTGATTAATGGATTTTGTTGTGCAAGGTGGTTTTATCGTATTAACGATTCTATGAAGCTTTCAACCTGGGGACAAATGGGTAGAACTTCTTGAAGATATTCTTTGAAATATATTCGAAATAGCTTGCTTAATTTAATTATATAATACGTTCCAACGCACATATAGAGAAGAACTTTTGACAAGGTAAATAATTCTCCTCTCCTTCAACGTCAACCTGGTTGAATAATAATCAAGACTTTTTTTTATTAGGGAGACGCTTCGTGCCAGGCACCTAGATATCAAGCCTCCAGATTTTTTTGTAAAAATTTTGAAAGTGAAAATTAATACACTTCCCGTAATCCAATCGAGCTGAAATTTTGCACATCGACTTGATGTCGATGCATTCTTACATAAATTTGGGGTCACACATATACCTACACATTCACATTCATATAAAATAGAAAATCATCTCGTATGTTAGGATATGTACGTGCTTTTTGGTACTATTCTAAAATTATTTAAATCATGAAAACTTTACAATTTATCTCTTTATTAAAAATTATCTGTGCCCGCGAATCGCACGCGTAGATTTTAAGTAACTTTAAGTCATATTTTATCATTTTGTGTATTAACCTTAACTAATACATATCCATCGTAGTAGATATTTTTATAAAACTTTTTGAGTTCTTCTACTTCTCTAGAGAAAAATTAAAATATCTCTTACCGTCAAGGCAGCGTTTGTAAAAAATGCATTGCTCGACTATTTTTTCGTCGATTTTAGTTGTAAAATAGGTCACCACGAAAAGTTTTTTATTTTAATAATATATAGTCTACGTCCACAATGAAAATCCATTCTAAATATTGTTGAAAGAATTTTTGAAATCGGATGAGTATTTTCAGTGATTACCTCCTACACCAAACTTACAAACTTTCCCTCTTTAATTATTAGTTTATGTAGATTTATAATGAAAACTATCTGTCAATGGGTTAATTTTTTTATTTAAAATTCTAAAAAAATAACGTAAAAATATAAAAAAGTAATTACTAAACACCAAACACCAAACAAACGGACGAATGAGATTGTAAAACATTTGAAAAGTCCAACGAAGCTCTCACTCGCACTTATGCACCTTACGGGATAGTACTAATGATGAGTAGAAAACTTTTATGTTACTATCGACATATTTCTTTTGCAATTTATTTTTTCACAAATTTTTGGCTTATGTTGCATATTATTGTCTAATAATAATGTTTCTATGCAACAAGTACCACTATCCAGTGACTTGCACAACATAAAAATTAAATTAAAATCTAAGTGAAATTAAATAAAAATTTTAAGAAAAGGGACCCCAATACACGACCTTGAGACACATCGGAAGAAATTCTCAAAATCAGTACTCAATATTTTTTATTAATTTTGTTTGTGTATTCCTTGAATCACTTGACTTTTCGTGAATATTATTGGGGAGACTGACTGAGTGTGTTGTTTTCAGAGCAACCTTCCTCTTGGTTCCACTTCTGGGTCTCCAATACCTGGTGTCGCCCTTCAGGCCACCTAACAAACATCCTTGGGAGTTGGTGTACGAGTACGTCGCGGCAGTCACAGCATCGCTACAGGTAATGATATCTTATTATTACTACCAGGGCTTTTTACAATCTTAGGAGCTCTTCTGGAAGGCATTTTTCAGTATGGTGTTGAGCTTCTGTTCTCAATGTTGGCACAACGTTGTCATGATTTTTGACGTCGTCATGATTTTTCTTTATATTCTGGAATAGACAAAAGCCATAGGGGGTCGTGTCATCGTGGACAAGTAAACCATTGCAACAAAAAAATCCACTAGCTACAATTTTGTAGCTAGTGGATTTATACAGCTAACGAAATAAAAAAGAAGCATAAGTGTTAAAATTACTTGTAAAAGATTAATAATATAAAGCAAATCCTTTAAATGTCAGGAGCGCCTTTCGAAAAAAGTCTAGCTCTTATGATTGGAGAGGGTCTTACACTTTACTTTATTTAATTAATTTTTCACAGGTTATATTTTCTCTAACTTTCTTATTTCTATAGAAAAGCTATTTTGTTTTTTAAACCAAAATACATAACATTTTGCTGGTATTAAGTATCACTTCTTTAGCTTTAAAATAATTTCAAACTGAGTAGTGAAAGTATTGCTCGTTAAACGGCCCTGAGTATGGCATATCATTTCTGTTTTTGACTTAATTAAATTTAAATTAAAAAAACTTGCGGCGTTTTACTCCATGTTACATAGATTAATTACAATCCCTTTATGTGATCTTAATTATACATCTGAATTAAATCTTATTAAACACATAGCATATAATAATGGTTATTCTACTAAATTAATAGATAATTTATTACATAAAAAGATAAACGATTTTTTTAAACAAATATATTTATCCCAAGTCAAAAGATATAAATAAACAATGGCGTAGAATTTTATTTGTCGATAACAATTTGTCAAAAATAATAACTAAAAACATTCCTGATTCAATTCAGCCGGCCTTTTAAACGAGTAAAAAATTTAAAAAAATACATACTAAATAACATGGACAGTGATAATCCAATCCTGAAATCAGGAGTTTATAGGCTTAATTGTAAGGATTGTGATAATTTTTATATTGGCAAAACAAAAAGAAATTTTGAAACTAGGGTTAAAGAACATATCAAAGCATTATTAACTAGCAATATTTAGTCTGATTTTGCAAAACATTTAATAGAATATGACCATACATTTAATATTAACACAGGTTTAAAAATTTTACATTTCAGCTATAAGATCCCACAAATAAATAATCTAGAAATACTTGAAATTAAGAAAAATTTGAATATTAATTCAAATTTAATAAATACACTGACAAAATTTTTGCATAACCCAATATTGAATATTTTTCCACTTAACATTCCATCCTCTCCAAATGACCCATAATAATTAACACCTCTAACCACCCCCCCCTCTCCTCCCCTCATCCATACCTTCACCATAACACATTTGCATGGTTTACTTTTTCAATTTTAGTACACCTATAATCCTGAAGGACAGAACATTGTTCTCGAAACATGTAGATTGTTTAATCTAATAAAGTGGTGAAACAAAGTGATTTGTCTTTTATTCTAATAATAATGTCACCAAAAAGTTTAAGCCTTCATACAGAAGAAAAAATATTCTTCGAACACTTAATAAAATTAGATTTAATATAATAGGAAACCGGAGAAGATTGTGACGAGAAAACGTGTCTAATGACTTTATAACGACAATATGTATATATAATCGATCATTTTTAATGAAATTATTGTTAAACATATACCTGGGTTTACCTCACTAGTGCTAAGCCTGTAAAGTAAAGAAAATATCCGCTGATTAAAAGAAATGTCCACACATCGGCTGGTCGTGTCAACATTTTGTTCGATGAGGAAACTCGATACATTTGTCTTGCATTATCTCATTTCGGCCCATCACCTGTAGCTATTTTAAATTAATCTTCATCAGCGATAAAGGTCCATCGATTATATTTTAATATCAAACAACCTGATAATCTACCTAACTGATGTGGTGAGTTTATTTTTACCAGCATAGTAAACAAGGAGATATTAATTTACGTATATTGGATGAAAAATGAACGATGTTATCTCTTCGCGATTTTACTTATAATTTTATTTTTAACTACTCCAGTTTCGAGAATATTAAAAATTATCATCGACAGGTGACTCATTAAACTGACTAAATTCAAAATTATGTTTTTTAATTCAATAATAGGTGGGAATTCAAATAATTAATTGATTACATGACAAAACGTGATTCGCAAACCATATATTAGAGATAGGCCACACTTGTAAAGAAGAAAGCAGCATTAAAGTTTTACATTTAACCTTAGGTTAAATAATTTTGAAACGTTAGAAATCTGAATTCCTCAACACTTAATTAAATATTATTAATTACAAATTTGACGAATAACCCATTATTTAATATTTTCCCCTTTTCAATGTCTCCGTGTCAAATTCCACCCTACTTTTCTACTACAATTGAGACCACAGTTGAGTTTTACAAATTTGATTTATGGACTTTATTGTGCATCCATGCTTACGAAGATACAGTTGAATCGAAAACGGTAGACTTTTAAAAAACAATCAATATGGTTTATGTAAAGTGTATTAGTTTTTTTTAATTAATAATTTTGTCCATTCACAAAGTAAACGGTTTAAACATCAAAAATATTTTAAAAATTATGTTCCCTCTCTCTTAGTCGATGTCTTTCGAAGGTTTCCTTATTTCGGTTAATTTGAAGGAGACTTGAGGAAGTGCTCAAGTCTCCTTCAAATTAACTCCTTCAAGATTGTATAACTGCATCAGATGTCATTCCTGGCCATCCGAATTCAGTCTATCTTAGGACATTTCTTACGACTTTGATTCAACCGTTGAGAGACGTCGCAGAAAAGTCCACTGACGTAACCAGTACATATTGCACACTGGCGACCGCTAAGTCAAGCGTACCTTCAAGGTACGCTTTGACTTAGCGCAGAGCTATTTCTAGGAAGTTAATAAATTTCTGCTTTGCAAATAGTATTCTGCGGAGTAATTTACTCTTCCAAGTTGTCTTGGAGCGAGACACTTTCTGTTGATGTTTTGTCCAATCCGAAGTGCGAAAATTAACATAAGCTAATAGTTATTTCCAACCACGAGCTGTATAAATACGGTCGCCTCCGAGACTACACCGCCCCGTCTAATAAGAATTTATTTGGCTCTAGATTCGCGCTTGTTTTGTTTGTTTTGGCGCGAAAAGTTAACGCACCTCTTCGGATGAAGAGTTTAGCGGGCTTTAAGTAAGCCGGCCTCGGATGTTTAGGTTATAACCTAAAATAATGATTTTAACGATTCTGCGGTCTTGTTTCCGTTCGGTTTGTTGTTTGGTATCGACTTGAATCCATTAAGATGGATTTAATGAGTCGATCTGCGTTTTATTCTCGAGGGCGTAAATCATGACGAAGGTCATTAATAAATCTTACATAAGTATTTTTAAATAAATTTATAAATAACTTATAATAAAAAAAACAAAAATTATTTTATTTATTTTATTTTTTATCTTTCATTTATTGGTTTTCTTACAGCCATATAATTAATAAATCTTGAAAAAAATCATTTATTGATGCACACAGCCTTGAGCCAATTACAAGAAAATACATATATACTAGAATATTATACCAGGAACGATAAATTAATAAGAAAAAAACAATGTCAAATAGTGAGTTTGTGTGAATGTGTGTTTTCATGTGTCCGTGTATGTATGCGTCATGTCAAATGTCATTGCGCGAGTTTATACGTAAGGGATTTTGCAAACTGCTCAAAACTTAAATATAAAATATCGAGATTTGCAAAGGCCGTGTCATAGGTATCTAGAACACTGTTAATAATACAGTAAAAATATTGAAATACTAACAGTCAATAATATTTTTATACGTAGGTTACTGCATTTTGTCCCCAGAGGGATGATAAATTAATTAAATCAAAATCTAGCAACTGCGTTCTTGGAACATGCCTACATATAAAAATTTTGTTCAAATATATACTGTCGTATGAAAGGAGTTATAAAATACTGATTTTCAGGCGTATTCTAGTATACAGAGTTATTTGGAAAACATTAATAACCTCGCAGGACTATATTCCTGCCATGATTATGAGTCGAAAATGTACAAGCTATCATGACCTAATATCAATAGTTATGGAGATATGCGACATCAAAGTTTGCATTTTTTCTCAATATTTCTGACTTATTTTTTGTAAAACGTTGAACTATCATTACAGTAACTTATATCATATATGAAAAATTCATTTTCTTTAATACAAGTTAAATAAAATAATAAAAACCTACGAATTTCAATTGGAACGTTTTCCAAATGGAAATTTTTAAGGGTTTTTATCATTTTATTTAATTCGTATTGAAACGAATGAATTTTGAGTAATCGATATAAGTTATTGTGATGATAGTCCAATGTTTTATAAGTCAGAAATATTGAAAAAAAATGAACATTTTGATGTCGCATATCTTCATAACTATTGTTGCATATGTCCATAACCATCACTAATATTGATATTAGGTTATGAGTGCTTGAACATTTTCGACTCATAATTAAGGCAGTAATATATCCTGCGAGGTTATCAATGTTTTCCAAATAACCCTGTATATGTTAAAATAATTCTACATAGAGTATAAATCCCAATTCGGGACAGGGGAGACAAGTTATCCAGGAGTGATAATTAGTGTGAATTACGACATTTAGTGTGAACTTAAGAAAAATGCTCAGATTAAATAATGTGTCCAGGAATTTTGTAAATTTATTAAATTAATTAATAAATCGATAATAAATGTTCCTCCTACAGCCACTTTCCCGTGGCGACACGATAAATATCATATAAAATATTTTTTTTACAAATTATTGATTACCTCGGAGGCGCATCAGGGATCTGAAGTCGGTCCACTCCACGCATTGATCCTTTTTATCTCGTCCGCTTTCTTTGGAAATCCAAATTCGAATTTCGCGCCACGTAACAGGCCCATAAAACTTATTGTCTCTGGTAATGCGACTTCTTATTTTTCCTGATAATAGACAAAATGGCCGCCGCGACGCGGGCCCTGCGCCTGATATGGAAATCCGAAATGTTTTCACCATTTGTCGGGCACAACTCCTCCGGGACGCTCCACATATTAAATTTTAGAATGTCGTTAAACTGAGGAATACGCGCCAGCGACGGGATATATTTGTAGCCACGACTTTTCCCGTGTCGTGGAAATATTACGGCCTCCAAGTGCAGAATAATTGAATTTTCCATATTGTTTATTTCATTATTATAGCTGCTTAAAAGTCAAGCACATTTTCGTGAAATCGCAATCTTTTAATGGCTATTATTTTAGACAAAATCTTTTCAAATCAAAAATTGAAATCGTGATTATTATTATTTTTTCATTTTGTATTGGAGTCGTTCTCTTTTTTATTGTCTTGTTTGGTACAAAATCCCAACAATAATAAACAAATCTATCAAAACACAAATGTATTTTTTTATTACTTATTAAATACAATTAAACCTCATTTCTTTACCGTTTCTAAAACTTTTGAGATATCGTCAAACTTATATTATTAAACAAAACAAAATTAACATTTTTAAATACCGCTACGTCACGAAAATGGACTGCAACAATAAAGAGAATGACCCATTTAAATTTAAAAAAAAACAAGCTTACCTCTTATTTAATTGTCTATACATATACTTATTACCTGATGAATATGTACATTTTATCATATAATTCTCTGTAAATGTAAAATGTAATGATACTCCTCTCCTACACACGAATTTGTGTCACTCATGTAGAAGAGAAATATACATCATAAGTAACTGTCTCTATTTTGTAAAAAAATGTATTTGTAAAAAAAATTAAAATAAAAAAAAATGTTCTAAGGTTTTCACGGCAAACTCAAAATCTTCTGCTTTATGTCTTCTGGGGTATAACGCCGTATTTTTACGACTTATTCCGGCCAACGTTTCGGATCCCAATGCAGGGTCCATCATCAGGGCTGATTGTTATTGTGAGTGTTGGTGTTGTGGTTAAGTACTTGCTTGCAATACCGTGTCAAATACGGGGTGAGAACGTTGTCAGTGATGTACTGAGTATTGGCTAGCAATACCGTATCGAAAGCTTGGTGTTTCTGTATTTATGTGTTGTGTGGCATTACCATGTGTTGTCTTGTGTCGTGTGTATGTTTCATCTGTTGTCTAATCACTATCCCTGCGGAATCTGCGACGAGATTGACACGCGTGAAAATAAAAATACCGTATTTTTATGAAATTATCTTGTATTGGCGCTATGAGGGTAAAATTTTTATTGTAGCGGAAGTCGCGCACTCTGCGGGTGTAGCGCAAATGCGAGACACGAATTGCGCGCGCATTCACTAAACTGTCAAAAATTTATTCACTTAAATTAGTTTTTCGGTAATATAGTAAAACACGTTTCGCACATATATAGTTTCATCACTGTTAAACTTCTATAATATATCTTATTTATCAATTATCTCTCTGTGGGCAAAATCCAATAATTGTCTTCTCAGAACATACATATTAAAATATTGTTAATATTTTTTTCAGTTAAGTTTTCAATATTAATTATTAAAAATATTTTTCCTTTAATATTTAGAGCATTTGTTTCAATAAAGTTCTAAAGAGTGTCCATGTATATCATTACCTCGCAAATTACCATGCATTTGGTGAGAGAATGAACACAGTTTGGAATTTTTTGAAGTACTTCAAAGTCCCCCTGTAGTTTTGTGTAAATATGCTCATTTCTATGCAAAGTGATGCCGATTTCACGTGTTTTACAAAGTGACAAAAAGAGAGTCAAAAGTCCAATTCGTAGATGCTTCGAGCGATAGGTATTCCATGTTTCGGTATTTATTTTCATAAATTTGTTTTTAAAGTAACTTTTATCATGTGTTCGTCAATAAATATATATATGTACTCGTTTATGGGCCAGCGATTGTGAATTTTATGGCGGAAGTCGTATATTTTTCTTTGTGTGATATTTCATCTTTTAGGTTTAATGTTTGAAAAAATGTTTGTTCTTTTTTCTATTATAGTACCAAAACAATGATTAAAATGCTTCATTTGCAATGTTTCTCCTTTTTGCTCCCTTTCTTTTAACTCATAGCGTCTGCTTGCTTGTCTGTCAAAAAACTTTGTATCGATTTTTAACCCTTTTTTCGTGATCCAATCGAGCTGAAACTTTGCATGCGGACTCTTGGCGATGATAAAAATGATCTTAAAATTTTTTGTTTAAAAAAATTAATAATTATAGTATAATTTAGGATTTTCAGAAATTTTGTATTACTCCCTTCCGTAGCGACGCCTGACTAGAGCCCAACGCGTGGGATAAGCGCCAAACCTGTTTCAACTAGTAAATGAGAAGGGGAGTATAATAAAAACTTGATTTTTATGGGTTAGTTTTTTTTAAATTTAATATTTTTATATATAACTTCAACAAACCAAGGCAGCGACAATCTTTGGTGTTTAGTATTGTTCTCTATATCTTCTACATGAGAGAGTACGGGCATTATCCTTGGCTTTACCCAACCGAATTTCTCTACGGTATGTATGCTTGGCTACAATAGTTTAGAGACTAGAAGGAATGTGCATCCTTTACAGTTTTTCTTTCCGAGGCAATGTTTTCTTTGTCGCAAATTGTGAGGGAGTCCATTGAAATAAATAAACATCCCAATTTCAATAGAGATGACAGTTAAAAACTATCAAGTATTTGGCGCCCTGTTCTTACGACATAGATCCAACCCTTGAGAGACGTCGCAGTAAAATCCGCCGACGTACCTAAGTAGTTTATATTGCACACTGGCGACCTCTATTGTAGAAGAAGTGAACACTCCACAACAAAGTGCATATAATTTACGCCCTCGAAAGAAGCAATCAGTCCACCCTCTACCTCCGCGGGTAAAGGACGTCCTCCTGATGACGGTGAATAAGAATTCAACGAAACGTCAAGAATCGTTTCCCGGAAAAGCATACAGTTCGTATAGAATATCCGCAACCAGTTACAGTTAAATAATTACCTAACCTAATTAAACCTAATCTAAACCAACCTAATCTAACCTAACCAAACCAAACATCACAAATTCATCAATATACAATTTAACTAAATGACTACTTGCCATTCAGCCATTTGATTAAACCTTGCGCTCAATGACTTGGCTATTTGTCCTTTAGCCATTTAATTGGATGCCGGCGTTTAATGAACGGCGTAGTCCAATTACCTGGCTTATTTAACGAGATAGGTGCGACATATATACGTATAAATGTTACGATTATTTTAAACGTTTAAGTTATCTTGAAAATAATTAGTGGTGTACCCGCTTTATAGATGCAAGCCATAGTAATGACTGCACACCGCTTCAACAGGTTGCATCCGACTTGCACGTAGCGTGGCACCGGTTGGCGTTAGCAAAACATGAACAAAAATGCTGAAAAAGAAAGTCTACATTCGTATTCATACCACCCTCGCAAACACACTAAAAAAATACTAATTAACAGAGAGGATAAAATTCCACACTTTTCCATTTCGGCACACCACTTTTGATTTGACCACATTCATAAATTTTCTCAGCTCGCTCTTCGATGATTGAAGCTTTTAACAATTTTTGTTTTACCTGATCACGCCAGGTCTTTCGCGGATGCCTTCTGCTCCCGCAGCCTTCAACAGTCGCCTAGTATATTTTCTTTACTATCCTCTCTACGTTCATATGTTCCACATGACCAAACCTCTATATATCTCAGCTATACTTTCTTTATTCTATCGGCTACGCTGCAACCAGCAATAGGTAGACATTTTAACACTCACGGACAATCTTCAAAAATAAATTAATACCACACGTTAGTAAAAAATGAATTCAGGGGTCCATTTATCTTAAATTCTTCCCGCTATCACCCCCCTCTCGGTATAAATATCAGCCTTGCCGTCTCTAGTTAGCATACTTTTCAAATACACAAACTCTTTCACTTGTTCTAAGCATTCATTCTTTACCATTACATCATAGTTAGTCACTCTTTCGTCTCTCACGAAGACCATTACTTACGACTTAGGTACCTCCTAACTATTGCATACATCTGATGTCCTGGAAGTGTTACTGTTATTTTTATCGTTTTGGAGAAGTCTCCTCGAAAAAATAGTATTTTTTCTCTTTTTTTAAACTATTAAATTTATTTATTTTAATGCTATTTTTAACTTTTATTTTAGGTTAATTTTTGCTATGCTTTTGTCATTCGCATGCCTAACATTTTTTCATTATATTAAAATATAATAATTGCACAAAAAGTTTTGAAAAAATCAATTTGTAGTATAAGCAAAATCATATAGTGGATCCCAATAATCACTACTTTGCAGAATATTGAGAAATTAAATGTATAAAGAAGAATTATGTAAGCACAAAAAAGCCCTCCGAACAACTGCAAATCAAGATAAAAATCTAAATTAAAAATACAAATTCAATTGTAGGAAAAAAAAGTTTAATAAGTGAACATCTCATAATGATGTAAAAATGGAAATATATTTGACAGATAAGCATATTCATTACCATGCCTGTGTAATCTTTTTATCGGTGAATTTAATATATAATTTTTATTTTCAGTCTGGCAATGATCATTATATTTATTCTTATGCGTTATTATGAAACGAATGTTCTCCATTTGAAAATTCTCCAAAAATCATCAATATATATAAAAAAAAACGTGTTTCCCTACCCGCCAAGTTTTCTCCACAACCAGCTACAACACCCACCGGTGGTTATGGTGGTGGATAGCCCTTGGTGTCACATCGAAAATATGCGAGTTTGGTGGGGGTGGTTGTACGTGAGTGGGAGTGGGTGAAGAAAATGTGCTTTTTAGCACATTTTTTTGTTATGGAAAGGCCGCAAATGCTTCAGATTGTTTCAAAATAGGCGCGCCGACTGTGTCGGTGAGTCCAGAAGGTTCCGGAAAAACCTGCTCTAAAAAGTTCTGGAAGGAGAAGGTTCTAAAAAATTCTCGAAAGTTCTGTAAGGTTCTAAACTGAGTGGCGGGATGTGTCGGTGTGTCTAGAAGGTTTCTGTACATTCGACAAATTTCTTGAAGATTCGCGAAAGTTCTATGACGATTCTAACAGTGTACTAAAAATCTACGCGTGCGAAGCCGCGCGGGCACAGCAAGTATTATGTATTCTAAAAAATATATTCTGGACCAAAAAGATTACGGTGCCCTGGGCCTATATTATGAGTGGGTAGCCTTAGCCGTAACCTTGTAGGGATTCAGATTGGGGTTGATTTCATGAAAACTGAATCCTCATATGGAAATAATATGCCGAATAGAGTTGTACCAGTTCCACTCTGTAACGTCATAATATTTCTAGTTGAAATATATTTTTCAATATATTATTATAAAGATGCGAACATGGAATAAATACCCACGTGTCCCATCAATATTGTTACTATTTTCAAACTAAGCCAAGCAGTTGTACTATAAAAAAGGATTCACTTGCTGGTATCTTGGTATGGGGCTCCAACCACCGATCACCAGATCACTAGGCAAACGTCAACTACTCCATCAAGCTTTTCGCCTTACTACTAGGTTAGTTAGATTGGTTAAGTAACTAACCAATTAGATTGCATTGGTTGGTTATGTCAGGTTATTTAGGTTAGGTCAATACTAACTAACTAACCAAACTTAAGCAATCTAACTAACCTGGAAATGAGGTTTGTAATACTGAAAAATATACTTTCATTAGAAATATACTTTCGCTGTAACAAATACAATATAGAGGATAACTAGCGATCATTTCAGCCGCCGAAGTAGCGTACTCAAAAGATGATAGTGATGGTATTTAAACCGGTTACACAACCGTTATTTGAGATTTGCATCTGATTATATAGATGATTGTTAACTGAATTGCAACTGTCGATACTGGACAAGAGTAACCAATTGTCGATACAATCAGATACAAATGTCAAACAACATGTGTATTATTTTTCTTCTTCCTAGCTTACCAGCATTTCCAACTGAGTTGGAATAGTCCCCATGGGCTTTTCTTGTTCTCAGGCTGTATCTTCTTCAGCTCAGCGTGTCCTTTTCATTTAGGCATTTTTCTGCAGGATTTTGAAGCATAGCGACATCCAGGAATTCTTATGTCTTTCTCTGGATGACTGTCGATGAAGCTCCACAGACATTTCCGGTGAAGCAGGCAATGTCTATATAATATAATTCATGTAACCGTTTAAAACAACGGTTTGACCATCACTAATTCTGGGTGATATATAAAATGATATTAAATGAAGGTGCAATAAAATTGTCTTACGCGGGTATCTTTGACAAATTTTAATGGGGAAGCCTTTAAAAATATATATTCCACGTTAAAAGCAAAAAATGTGTAAAACACAAATTCACGCGTAAAATCTGTTGTATCTCTTGTCCATAAAACGGTGTCCATTAAACGTTTGGGAAATTTAAAAAGACATTTCTGCGCCGTTTTAAGAACGTTCCCGCCAAGTTTCCCGCCGAGCCCAGTTTTATGGCGGGAATTTATTGCGCCATCTGCGGCTCCCCCTCGAAGCTTTGTTGGTTACGAGTATAAATAAATAATATTTGTTATTTTCTTTCTTTCAGGGGCTCTGTGTCGCGACGCTGTACTGCTTCTGCAACGGAGAGGTGAGCTTAAGCCCGACAATAAATATATTTATATACATGTATTTCGTGTTAACACGTACAGGGTGGGGCAGAGCAATTCGCTTATTTGAATTGGGCCCCCTAAAGTGATGGTTGCTTCAATGAGAGTGACCGGGCCGTAAAGTTGTAGCTCCGCTTGGTTTAGTCAGCCATCATGGAGTGGACGAAGGTGCAGTGCGCGTTCGCTGTCGAGGCATACAATCATCGCCACGCAACGTGCATTAAAAGACATCAAAAATTGGTTCGATTCGTGGTAACCTCAAAAGATGAAACATTCTTTCGGCGCGGTATCCGTATGCTGCCAGAAATATGGAAAAAAAGTAGTGGCACGCGATGGACAATACTTGGAATAAAACAGTATGTTCCGTTCTTTCACAATAGATGCCGTATTTTTGATAAAAACGTCGGAAACTAATTTGTAAAGTTATATATAAAAATGTCATTCTCAAGTAGTTGTGATGAGAGTTCATCCAGTTTCGTTGAATTATAACCTACTTTAAGAAGAAAAACTTCACATATTTGTTTAAGTTAGAGGTTTTTGGAATTTTCGTGGACACGGAAAAATATGAGAAATGGAGGCAAATCTTACAAACCTCTAACAGACAGCAAAATACAGGTTAAAATATTTAAGGCTATCTCAAATTATCGTCGTAAGAAGACGATGTGTTATTATAAATTTGGCGTGGAGAAACAACGCCTTTACCGAGTTTTGGAGTCTATGAAATAAAAATTACAGGATATTTTTATGTCTTCTTGTTTGTTATGTAATACGGTAAAAAGAAATGAGACTTCTTAATGTAAAGTGAGATAATTATCCTGGTGATATCAGCTGAAATATGGCGGCAACGTGGAAATTATTTGTCGTATATTTTAACCTGTCGTAAATCTTAGCTATTTAATGTCGGAAAAATATGAATATTTTATATTTTTGGCCTTAATTATTCGTTTTAATAACTGCCCGTATATACGTATTGAAGATATGTATAAATTACTGCATATAAGGGCTAAAAATGAGAAAAAACAGTGATCACATCGCTGAAGAAATGCTCCGCACGTCTGATCAGGAATCAGGACAGCGGCCGAACCGGCACCACTAGTGAAGGGTCCGCTCTGTACTAACTACTACAATGTAGTACTACATTACATTGAAGTGTACACTTCACACCTTTTGAAGCGTAGTGCACACTACAAAGTAATTTAAAAGTACACTTTATTGTAAACTGCACACTACAAACTACACATTTCAAATCGCATACTTCAAATTTTAAATTGAAGTGTGATGTTTTTTCATACGTGAAACAACCCCCCCCTCCCATGGTATGAAAAATTTTGGGACAGAACGATGAAATGCCCGTAAACAAAAAAATATTTATGCTTCAAAAAATATAGGTTTTGTCAAAAACTATTTTTATATTATTTTATTTTAAATTCATATCATTCTTGTTGGAAAATTCTTTATTTCTAGAAAATTTATTATTTTTGACACTCATTTTGTAAACGTTATGGAGAGCGACATATATTTTTAAAGATTTTTTTTAATAGCATATTAAAAAAACCTGTATAATAAGCATGCTTTAAAATTCAAAACACGTTAATGCATTAAGTCTGAGAGTTTACAGGTCAGCAATTTTAACTCTTGAAAAAGTGTCATCGTAAAATCTTTTTCTCGCGAGGTATTCGCTTAGCCTCAAAAACCTTTTCCATGCGCCGTTCCCTTAATTAAGGTGACATCAATCATCCCCCATGCCCTATCAACCGGTCTCAACCCAGATCCTGTCCTTATAGTCTAAGGAAGTACTCAGGGAGGAGGTTCCGGGAATAATCTGGAAAACATGTTATTTTCTGCCTCCGTAATCCTGGCATTAAGGTATTTAGGGCAGCAGAAAGTAAGAAGTTTTTAAACAATCATGTGGTTGAGAGAATTAGGATTATTATAGGAAGGGTAGGTAGACGGATAAAACCTTCAGTCAAGAGTAAGTTAAGTTAAGCTTTTAACTAATCAAAATGTAGATGATTTTGAGATTCTTAGGGGATTTTACCACCCCGGGAGACTGAAATTTATGTAGAAATTGGATGATTTCACATGGAAGTGATAGATATGATTTTATTGGCATGTAATAAGGTACATATTAAGGCTGAACATTCAATGCACATGCATATATCGGCTTTTTTTTAAAAAAGGGTGAGTTTAATTCATGTATATCAGAACATAAATGCTAGACTGTACTTTTTTTAGGACGATGATTTACATAAAACTTTTGTTGTTCATATAAAAGTAATAAATTGAACATTATTTATAATATTAAAGAAAATATAGTTTTCATTTTCTTATAAAAAATCAATAGATTCTGAATATTTATATGTATGTAGAATATGTTTTCTTACGAGTATAAATTACGATGATAAAACTGTACTAAAATAATTCAGAAATATTCAATATTAATAATGTTATAAATTTTAAAATTTACAAAAAATTTTTACATTTTTTGGTGAATTTAAAACGCTTTTTAACCGTATAAAGATAAAATTTTAAGCAATATCGTCGCTGTATATTATATATAATTAAGCCTATGTGCCGTTTAATACATTCTCAGATGAATGAATCAATTTGTCAATTTTTCATATAAATTATAGGGATATAATAAAAAAAAACATTGCCGTTCATCTGGCAAGTCTGCCTTGTAATTATTTAAAATATTTTTTATAAATGTAGTCTGTGCAATTATTTTTTAAAACAGTTTCATTCGTTTATCTCAGAATGTACTAAAACGGCACATAGGCTTAATTATATATACAGCGACGATATATTGTATTTACACTATTTAAAAGTTTGATTTTTTTATTAAAACCCATTAATTACTATTTAATAATAATAATTCCAAAGCATGAAATATGTCAACAAATAACGTAGTTTTAGAAACAGATTAAAAACTAACTTTTAAATAGTAGGAAACTAAAAGTCACAGTCTGTCCATCTATGGCGGTTTAATTTAGTTTTTTCAGCCTTGAATTCAAACGAAATTACTGACGTTTCACGATGTTACGGGGACAGACAGACAGACGAACGGATTATTATGTTTGATAAATGTAAGTAACAAGTTAAGTTAATACAAAAAACAGTTATTTATAAATACTGGAATAAATGGTAAATAGCCTATTTTTGTCTCCATCGCTCCACTTTAACACTCCCTTGTCTCATATTTTTGAAAATATATCCATCAATATTTTTATAAAATCAATTTATCTTAATTCTATTCTTTCTTTTCAATACCCTGATGATTGATCGTTATTGGATTTAGTAAAAAAAATGGTTATATCTTTGTACAGTTTTTAAGATTTTCATTAGTCTCAAATTTATTTCTTATATTTCTTTGATAGACAGTACCAACACTGCATTAATATTGATAGTGTCGTCAAACGACCTGACAAATTCCGGGATTTTCTGGAGAGCTTTAGCGGGATATTAAGTGAAATAAAAAATTCATAACATCGATTTGACATAAAATTCCACTGAATTAATTTTTGCTAAGTGATCCGCGAGAATCAAAAAGCTTTATTTGAATTGCTAATTCATTCATACTTAACGACTTTGTAAGTGAATATTCAATATAATTATTATTATATCGTTATTAAGTATTAATTTTATTTGCCGTTTCAGTCGTACATGTCGATTTTTCGGTCATGGCACTTCAAAGATGTATCGTGAACGATATCTATGCGAGAAGGTGACAAAGTTATATGACCGTTTCACGCTAGACACTGACGCAACAACGCACTTGTCACATGCCACCGGTTATGTACACCGCGCGCAGTGTGCTGTATTTTAATATAATGTAACGAGGCTAAAAAGAATTAAGCACTCCTATCAAGTGACAGTTGTTTGAAGTTGTTACAACTTTATTGAAGAAACGAAAACGATCTACAATGTTCTATGGCATTCGAGAATCTAGAAGCAACGAGAATCGTCTCCTAAACACTCGAAAAAGCCAGAAAGCACAGAGTACCTCGATACGGATATATAGATACAAGCCAGGCCGCGCGTATTTGTTATTTTAGCGCACTTGACAGCAAAATCAAATCGCAGGCAGCCGCGGGCTGCGAAGGCCAGGGTAGCCAACCGAGCGATAATTCGACAACAAATAATCTAGAAAACTTCTTACGTAGCGAAATAAACCGAAATGAATGATATGTGCGGAATCTGGATAGAATGTTCTAGTGAATAAAGAATAAAGTGTCAAAGCGATAATAAAGTGTCTATTTACGAGTGATAAATAACGAAACATTTAAATTTAAAGAGAAGCGTTAAATTTAATCGTGTTAAGTGACTTTGTGCATTAAATAATTAGTTATCCACTATTTAATAAATCTGTTATTAAATTCCAGCTTTTCCAATAATTCCTCCCGCAGCCACTACACGTGACAATAATATATTCAATTTTAAACAAAATTTATTTTCTTCACTTATAGTTTCAGTTGATTCAATTCATCGACAGTTGTTATTATTATTATTAAGATGTTATTAATACTATTTAATTCCCTATCCATAAAATAATTAAACATAAAACATATTAATATACAGCCTACTCAGAATATTTTGCGTATTTTCAAATTTTTCATGAACACATTACTGGATTTTATCCCCAGGGAGACATCATTAATCAAGATATTGTAATGAGATGCAAAAAATAATTATGTCTCTTGTCCAAGAATCAAAAACGGACTGTAACCATCTTAGGTGATTTACAATCTTCAGGAAATGTCCGGAAACATTCAGAAACGCCTAGAAACGACGATAACGTTCTCGTAAACACGAGAAAAATCTAGGAGGTTTGATACCAGCATTTTTAGATATATATATAAATATAGCCGGCCGCGGCGTGAGAGTTGTTAAGTCGCGTTAGACAGGCAGTGCGAAGTTGGCTACAAGCCGCGAGGCCAGGGTGGCCAGGTGCCATAATTGAAGCGACAGATATCGAGCGAATAAACCAAGTACTTACCTTTGTGGCGAAATGAACTGGAGCGATTAAGGCAGCGAGAACTGGATGGAATGTTCTAGTGAATGTTAAATACGTGTTACCCAGCGATAATAAAGTGTTTATTTACGAATTATTTAAAGAATAGCTTTAAGTTTCATAGTGCTGAGTAACTTTGTACATTGAATAGTTAATTCATCAGTAATTAATAAATCTCTAATTAATTTCCAGCATTTTCATTCATTCCTCCCGCAGCCCAAAGATGTCTCATAGAGATAAAACTATTGTTTTATGGGAAAGTAGTATATGGAGATCTTTTTGGGTGTTTATAGGGCTTACAACTTCTTGTGCGACTGGCTTAAATGATCACTTTACACAATGTAACCTCCACCAATTCCATCAAATTTTGGAAGTTATGTAAACCTTAACTTTGCACACAATTTTTATTACCGCCCTCTGTGGTTTGAAAATTTGTTATTCAGATAAATTAATACAGATGTCACCACAGAGGGGGGATAAGATATATAGATACAACTTCCAAAAATTTTAAAGATGTGGTAGTTTATCATGGGTGCAATTGATGAACCTCACATTGTGTGAAGTGATTAAGCCAGCTGTACGATAGGTCGCAAGCCCTGTTGACACCCAAAAATAACTACTTTCCCATTTAAAAAATAGCTTCGTCTCTGAGAGATTTCTTTAATATGTAGGTACCTTGATTAAATTTATCTACTATTATACTATAGATAATAAAAAAAATATACTTGCAACAGATTCGTCAGCGGCCGACTATACAGTGCCACGAGTAAAAGATCTTTTTGGACATAAATGCTCCTAAAACAGAAAAAAGGTGTTTAAAAGTAGATAATGACCGCCATTTGTCCATTTGTACAGTACAAGGCCCTTTTAAAAGCAGACAAACTAATTGAATATTAATATTCATTTAACTATGTACATTTGGGCTAAACAAACTTAATAAACAAATAAATAAACAATAATTTAGTACGCAAAAAAATAATTATTATAATTTACAATTTATGTAATGGCGGAGCGGGATAAGGGAAAGGGTGACTGTCCTAGAAGGGTGGATGGTATTATTTTGCAATTTGTAATTAATAGTATTAAATATTATTTGCAGTGCAAAACATTTATATCAGGTTAAGGGAGAAAATAGATGACACCTGGAAGGGAAAAAACGTAGCTCGTGTTTTCTGCCGGGCCCTAAAGAATAAGTTCCCAAAATTTGGGTCACATCTGTGAAACGGTACAGATTTTTAGAGCAAATACATCGGTGGGAGGGGTTGGGGTAGTGGAAGAAGCAGGAAATAACCTAACCTAACCTAACCTATTAAGTATGGACAATTTTGGTCAGATCTGTCAGACGGTATAGATTTGTATAGAGAACAGACAGACAGAATTTGAGTTTTGTTGGTATAGATATTCAATCGCTTACCATAATCATCATTATCATTAATGGCTCCACAACCCGTTGTGGGCCTTGGCCTCCTCCAGTATTCCTCTCCATCCTTCTCTATCCTGACATATACTTCTCCAATCCCTGATGCTTATAGTTTTCACGTCTTGCTGCACTCATCCATCTATCGGAGTTTGTGTCTACCAATGCTGCGTCTACATTGGGGTTTTGTGTTGAGAATCTTTTTTGGCATTTTCTCTCCGTTCATTCTTTCTACGTGTTCTGCCCATCGCAGACTCTCTATTTTGATCAATTATTTTATGTTGGGCCCATTTTAAACACTGTGGACCTCCTAGTTGTACTATATTCTCCAAACTCCATTTATCTGTATTGCACCGAGTATTTTTCATTCAAATATGTATAATGAAAGACATTTCATCCTTTTTACAGCATCCAAAGCCAAACGTTCATACGTATGGATCTGGATGCTGGGTTTGTAATAGTGTAATAGTGTTTTGCATACACCGTAATTATAGTGTGTGTAAAATACTACTATTATTATGTATGTAATAGTGATTTAAACACATCATAAAAGTTCACATAAATATTGTGTGTTGCTTACTAAAAATTAAATTAAATATTGCCTCTTTTACAACTTTTTGTTTCATTTACTATGCCTAATACATCTATGAATCTTTGTAATAAGTTTATGTAATGTACAGCGTATTCTAAGATTATAATGATTGAAACTGTAAAGATTATTGTATTATTATTATTATTATTATTGGATTATTACTGTATTGTCGATTATTCATGGTATATTTTATTTTAACTATTTAATAGCTGTTCTTTCCTTCTTTTTTCTTTATATTTTAATTATTTCTCTTTTTATTTTTTTCCTTTTTATATTTTCTCTCCATGTGCCCCAATATAACATATATGTAATTTGCAATCTATATGGCGGACCAGGTCTTGCACTAACAACTTGGTTACGCTGGAATAAACATACATTACGTCTGCGCGATACTGAAATTTACCTCAACTAAAAAGCTGAGACTTATCTCATCGAGTCCTATTGTCATTCCGAAAGTTCCGGGTTTAAAGAGAGGTTCTCGGCTAAGCGTTCGATTCTCTCATCTAACCTCCTTTTACTCTAAGCCTTCAGTTTTACATATGCCTACCGCATCCATTCCTTCTACGAAAATCCTTCTCAAATACCTTTAATATCTCCCCCTAATATCTTGCAGGAGATATCACGCTATTTGTTTTCAACCCCTGTCTACATTAACCCCTTCTCCTTATCGGTGAACGCAATCTGTTAGTTGAATTAATTTTCTGTGTTGCCGTTATCACGAAATTAATTGTATCTTTAAAACAGCACAATTTATGTATACGTTTCAGTTGTAGCGAATAATATTGCCAAGTGAGATTTTGTAAGTAATTTATTATATTTTATTTTTGTATTAACAAATTATTTTTATTAAAAAATACTTTTTATAAACCAATTAGGTTTCGACACAATTGTTTCTTCATCAGGATGGACGCATACTAATTATACGTTACTTATTTTGGTAAACAAGTTCATTTTTGAACCGGGGCGTGGCTACACTTATGGTGGGGGTTCGGGAGATTGACAAGTAGACACTGCAATGTGAATTGTTATTAGTTATAATAATTTAGAATCATTAGAAATTAGTAAAGCATGTAAAAGTTAACAAAATATTAATAACAATCAATTAAATTTAAGTACTAGCCCAAGTCTAAAACTTTTTCCATTAATTGCGAGTAATCAAGAACTTCAGTAATAATATTTAAAAATAATTTTTCAAATAATTAAAAAAAAAAACAAGAAACAAAAGACATTTCATTCCGATATTTTGACAGTTATACAACACCCTGACGATGGAAAGGTTTTTCTGAAACATGTTGGTGGAATTACTCATATTAAATAAGTAGATATAAACAAATAATACAATCAATATTTTTTGTGAATGGTTATTCGTAAAATTTAACCGGTAACTAATTATTTTGGCTTAAGGGTTTAGAAATTTCTTGATACATTTCTAAATTATTCAATCTACGGCTTCTATTATTTATATAAAGGATCTCCTTATCGTTTTCTTTGACAATATGAGAAGAAATCATGAATTCATTACATTTTGACGCTGGCATATGATTATCATTCCAATAAAATCAATACCATGGCTGTTGCCACGATTTTTATGTGTTTTATTTAATTGAAATTTCTATACTTCTAAAAAAAACCTTTTTCAAACTAAGCTAAACGCTTTGGAAATAGGACTAACTTGCTGGTCTCCTGAAATGAGACTCGAACCACCGACCACACTGAAACACTAGATAAGTCATATCCACTACACCAACAAGCTACTCATGTTGGTGTAGTTATTACTTTTTTTTTTTTTCAGTTTCAGTGCCGATAAATCGGCGTTTATTAGCTCAATAACTTTTATAACAGCTTGCATCAAAACATAATTAATGTTAAGAATATTTGCAGAGTATATGTTTAGCAACAAATACGATATACAACTTAAAAGGGTACCTACTTAAAAATTATTTATAAAATTCCGAGCACACAATGTATTCACTGAAAAATTACTTAAACGAATATTTATGTATATTTTTATGTATACGTTCTTAGAAAACAAATATTGGATTTTTTCCACTAAATCATCCCTCAATAATTCACATTAAAGTGGAAGGTGGAGTTGGTGAGTGTTGGAGTGTAAAGAAATCACTTGTCAGCTCATACCAGTCCTAAGTCCCGTGCCCACCCTATGAAGACATCCATATACGTTTCCCATACAAATAGATTCATCTCGGTGAGATTATAATTTATCTCAATAAATATTTATCTACCCTTAAGTATACAATTATTCTTTTTGAACGTCCTTGAATGAGAATTTCAGGTAGTGTATTATTAAATTCCGCAATTCTGCCTCTTAGGAAATAATTCTGACAATTCAAACAATTCCTGTTCAAAGGTATTAAAGTGATTTAGAGAGTAGATAGACGTTGAATAAAATTCTCTCCCGAGCACAATACGCCTATTATTATTCAAACAAATTCATTATTTGTCAAATGAGGACCCTTATCCTTTGGAGCCTTCCGACTCCTCGTCGCTCGTAAACCACTTTCGGCGCGGTCAAATATATCAAACATTTAAAGTAATGTATCAAAATACGTAGCGGTCCCTTTCGTGACTTTATCAATCCCGTTTGGAATTAGAGTCGGCAATTGTCCGCGTGACAACGCGAGTTTGTTTGAGAATAAATATAATTTGCGATATTCTTGAGTTCCGCATTTTCTATGAGTGGTTTCAATTCTTTATTATAGTGCAGGTATATTGTCACGTGTCGTGGCTAAGTGAGGAATAAATGAAAACCGCTGGAAATGAATTAGCGAAAAAATAAATACTAATAAATTTACTATTCAATGTACGAAATCGCTTTACGCTGTTAAATTTAACGCTCTTCTTTAAATTACACTATTTCGCAATAATTCACTTAATAAATACTTTATTATCGCTGAAACACTATTTAACGTTCACTAGAACATTCAATCCAGTTATTTTATTTTAATGGCTCCGGTTTTATTTCGTCTATCAAGTAAGAACTTCGCTCGATTCCCGCATGATTTATCACTTCGAAGTTTCACGACTGGCTACATTAGGAGTTGACCTACGCATTTCGCGACAATGCGACAATAATAAAATAAAAATACTAGTACTTTCTGGATTATTATAGTGTTTAGAAGAAGATTCTCGTGGCATCTAGGCTTTTCTAGGTTTTTCTCGAATGTTTCATATCTAAATTTTCCGAAAATTATGATCACCCTAGGCCGTTCTCGATTTTTCGATAGTGTTGTGACTTTTGAGATGTGGCTCTATAGACGCATGTTGAAAGTTTTCTGGGTGACAAAAGACCGAAAGCTTGAGTATGTAGAATTTATACCACAATATATGAACCACCAATCTAGACCACACACACGTACAGTGGCAAGAATGCCACATAAGCAGATCGAGGCACGAGTAAGGGACACGTGCGGCCTACGGGTCATTGCACCATCAACATTTCTGATTTCTCCACACACACACACAGCCACACTTCAGGAAACTCTTTTGTTCGTAAAAGGCCGCCCACACCCTATGTGGGCATGTCAGTCTTTCATCGACCTCCGGCGGACGGCCGGAGGCTATCGCCCTTCGAGCATCTATCATTGTCTTTGTAATCATAATAAAATAAAATCATCAAGCATTCTACGCCTTTGGAGCTTTCCCGTCACGTGACGGGTGGTGACCCGAAATCAGTTGCTCCAAAGTACCTCCCAACCTCCAAAAGTATCTCAGACATATTATGAGCTGATCAAAATATATTCTTAACCAACTATCATCCTGGGTAAAATAAGTGGTAAAAGAAGGGTAGAAAGACGCCGCATCTTATGGCTGCGCAATTTGAGAGACTGGTATAAGTGTAACTCGACTTATTTGTTCCGTGCGGCGTAAAATAAAGTCGTAATCTCCAGAATGATCGCCGACCTAAGACAAGAGATGGCACCATAAGATGAAGAAGACTTGGACTAGGGGTGCGATATATTTTTGGTGGTTCGTGGCCTAAACTCACTTAAAACCCATCAATTTAGCTACAAGACCATACCCAAACTGCAGATCTCGTTGTAATAATTCTAGATACTAGATCGGAAACTGTAGACGATATGCAAACATCAAAACCGTGACTGTTATTTCGTATCTCGTGTAAACTAATACAAAGTGCCTTGTATAATTACACGAACTTACAACATCCAACGCGGGGTCCACATTTGCGTGCATAACTCAATTAAGTATCTAGTTACATGTTCACCCGAAGTACAAGTTGGCGAAGTTCATTCATTTACCAATGTGAAAGCGGACCCCCTTCGGTTCCGCCACGTTTGCACGGAGATAATATCAAAATTGGGATCTCGAAATCGTCATGACTAATGTTATTTGATTCTAACGATAGCCCTTCGCAAATTCAATTCTAATTTCAGTTTCTTAGGTTTGCCAAATCGTTTATTACAACTATTACATTAGAAGAAAAGCTGAAACGATGCATGGAGAGATCCGTGCTTGGTGTAAGGACGCCTAAGAGATAGAATAAGAAATTATGGAATTGTGTATTGAAAGGATTATGTATAGGATTATGTACCAGAGCTAGCAGCAAAAACTTGGCCGGGAGATTCTTGACTATGTTATGAGTCTAAAATGTTCAAGCAACCATGACCTAAAAATCAATGTTTGCATTTTTTTCAATATTTCTGACTTATTTTTGTAAAAAGTTGAAATATCATTACAGTAGCTTAAATCGCTTATGAAAAATTAGCTTGCTTCAATACAACTTAAATAAAATGGTAAAAACCTTGTAAAAAAATAACTTTTTGCAATTTTTGCAAGGTTTTTATCATTTTATTCGACTTATATAAAAGCGAATTAATTTTTCATAATCGATATATGTTTCTGTAGTGGTAGTCCAATTTTTAGCAAAAAATAAGTAAGAAATATTGAAAAAAAAATGCAAATTTTGATATTGCATATCACCATAACTATTGATATAAGGTGATGACTGCTTGAACATTCATAATGGAGGTATGAATATAGTCCTGCGAGTCTATTAATATTTTCCAAATAACCCTGTATATATTATATATCTATAATATATATATATATATATTTATTTGACGCGGGTTCCCCCAGAAAATAATTAATTTTTTCGTCGACTAATTTAATAATTTTGTAGACGATTTCGTTGATTCGAGTAGGTACCCAGTATGTAGTACGTAGATACACGTCAGTATAAATGTACATCAGTCTCATGGGTCGTTAGGATTGTGTGAAACTGAATGGAAAGATTTTTTTAAAGCCTTAGTGTTTTTAAATATGGCCGCTATCATTAAAGTGGTGTTGTGTTATTACCCCATTATCATATTTGGTACCAATTACGAAATTTTAACACGATTTGCGTGCTGTGAGATTTTCCTACAAAAGGCTTAAAAAAATATATAAGTACATTTTGGTGAGCTTAACGTTCTTTTATGGTCAAACCCTCTCAGTGAGGTGAGCTTAAAAAAGGTTTTTAGAACTTAATCCATTCCATATTCGTACTTATATTTTAAAAGCGATATTTTTTATCACGGTAATACACCTTTTTAATGAACACGAATGATTTCTTATGAATGAGTAACTGCTTTTTGTAATTTTTTTTATATATCACAATTTTAATTAACACATTAAATGGCTTTTATGTGTTAAAAAACTAACCCATAAAAACCAAGTTTTTATTATACTCCCTTTCTCATTGAATCAGGTTTCATGCCTACTGCACGCGTCGGTGTCATTACTCAGTTGTATTGATTCCAATTTGATAAAATCATTAAAATTTCGAAAAATCCAAAAGAATACTATAATTATTAAAAAATTTTAATCAAAAATTTGTTAGATCATTTTAATAATCGCCACGAGTCTGCCTGCAAAGTTTCAGCTCGATTGGATCACGGGAAAAGGGTTAAAAATCGATCCAAAGTTTTTCCGGCAGACATCAAACTGCAGACGCTACAAGTTAAAAGAAAGGAAGTAAAAATATACATTTTAGAACGTAAACAAAAAGAAAGTAAATTTTAAGGAATATAAACAATGCACGTAAATCACACGGATCCGTCGACAATCAGACCCGAATACAGTCAATACTTTAAATCATTTATTTAAAGATTAAAGTAGGCTCAAAAGTGTTATTTCTACCGGAAATTACATTGATTTAAACACTTTTAAGCCGAACATTAATTTTTAAATCATTAAGTATTGGCTCAATATTCCAGCCTCAGTAGCATATTTGTATTGAAATATATATAAAATGTACATTAAATAATGAACACTTCAAATAATGTGTTTAAAAATTGTTACATAATGGATGCCTAAGAAATACAAACAAAAAGCACAAGCTTAATAAGCATAATAATAAATAAATAAATCATAACACACATTTTTTTTGTGTTTAAATGAGAAAAATGTACAATTTCAAACTCAAGCATAATATAAAAATGCATAATTATAGGATAAGTAGTACTATAATAAAAATTTACATAACATACATTTTTTATAACTGTTTAAACGCCGAAAATGTATTATGATTATACCTATATGTAAATGTTAAGTATGTATCTACATACATATTATGGAAAAATCCATATTTATATTTACGAATAAAATTTGATTACTGGAAATAAATAAAGCACGAATTGCCAGAATACTTATTTTAAGAATAAAAGGTAAAAAGCGATTAAAGTCTTTTTCGCTCTTAATGTGCTATTTTACACAACTTTTCATTAATATTTTCAACACTACTACACGCCGGTATCTCACGTGAGTCTTTTTAATACTAAAAACTATAAAATACATGAATCGTTTGGTGCATTATATATAATTAAAAAAAAACGCGACACTTAATATTAAGCAATATGCCCATATAACTAGGGAACCAACACAGATAGGACTTCAGTGCAGTGTTTAATGTATTGGTGAAGGCATATATAGTCTGTATATACTTAAAAAATATATTATGGGCACTTCGTTCTTTATTCATTTCCAGTATTTAATTGTGTAGTATCCGAGCCTGTATAACCAAAATAGTTAACGCGATAATTTCAATAATGATAGGCAGCTAACCACCTCAAACTCTGAATAATTAATCAAACTGTCTGAAATATTTCAATTTTAATTCTATGTAAAAATACTGTCAACGCAACGATAAGAAATGGCCCAACACAATATTATTGGATACGGAAATTATAAGCCAAATCAATTTTCAACCCGGTGACATCGTGAAAGGTTCCACTTCGAACCCTTCAGCAGAGGCACAACCTGTTTCACACCCTTATCATGATTCTGCCACCTGTATACGAATACATCTCACTGTTATATATACAAGTGTCTTATACAAGTGGTTTATAAAAAATCTTGCTTCGCTTACTGGCAATTTTTGCTTTGCAACAGTAAATGGACACCTTTAGGAGGACCGCTTTATGAGCGAAAGGACGGAGTATCACACTGGCGATTTAGATAAAAGCGATTAATATTCTAAGTGATAAATAAAGTGTTACCCAGCGATAATAAAATGTTCATATACGAGTGATATATTACAAAATAGTGTGATTAAAAAAATTGCGTTAGGTTTAATTCGTGTTAAGTGACTTTGTCCATTGAATAATTTATTAATTACTAATTAACAAATCGCTTATTGATTTCCAGTGTTTTCATTAATCTTCCGCAGCCACGACCACGTGACAAAACTAAACATTTAGATTCCTGCCTATATTACGAGTCGGCAATGTTCAAGAAACAACGTCCCAAAGTCAATATTATTTTAATTAGCTAAACATCTAAAATAAAATGCTAGAAACAATACAAAAAGTGTATATAAATATATACTTTTATAAAAAAATAAATTAAAAATAATGTTCGGAACAAAATAAAGTGCCGTTGGAGGAGATAATATTACCTCGTTAAAGTGGAGTGTTATTATAAATCCGTTCTCATGATTAATACTCGGGTATTTTAAATCCTTATTTTAAATTATACCTAACTAAAATTAAATTCGGGCGACGCGAAGTACGGGCGGCTAGTCTTAAGGCCGGCCGCACTTTGGACACGAATTATTACTTTATTTCGTACGATTATTTTCGTACGTATTGAGCGCTCACATGATTGCGTCTTGCGTTGATCACGATCAGTTACTTTTCGCATTTCTCCAATAACGTTTGTGCCTAATGAATAATCTGTACCTTCTGAAAAACTCTATTCTTACTCGTAGGCTGCTACGGCGTCGTCGGCATTGTAGAACCAAATGAGTGAACGAAATATAATATACCAGAAGGGATGAATTTGATAAATTCCATCATATTATGGCAGACTTAAATAATGATAAATTTAATTACTGTCTATCTAATATATTCACAAATACTGGGGAGAATCGAAGTGTGACGAGAGCTCGTAACATAAACTAGAACTATTTAAAAGTTTTTTAGTTCGAAGTACCTAATTATACCTCACCTTCATTAAACCAAATTATTTAACTTACAGGTATTTTTAATTCTTTAGAGATTCTCCGCTATGATCTGCGCTGATGGTCATGCAGTTGAAACGCTTTGGTCCCACAAACATTAGTGGTCATGTAACAAATTGACAAAATTTTCAATATCCATCGTACGAAATCGCAAAAATTTCCGAACAAATCCGGATCGTGTCGGACGTCGCATCATATCGGACGTGCGTACACGCACTACTAAATCGTGTACAGTGTGCGATGTTCAATACTACTTTGAAGGCCAGGAATGTTCTTGCGTATTCGTACGTATACGTACTACTCAATTTCGTACGAAAACGCATCCAGTGTGCGGTCGGCGTAAATCTACAAGTCTATGTGTCTCGGGTGCCATTTTGATCACAGCGGTGCGAAAAAATATCCCCTGCCTAAATTTTCCAAAACTTGTAGTGTTTGCTCCCGGGACGGACGTGGGAAGGTGTCGGGAACATCTGTCCCCTCCCGCGGGACAGTGTGATTCACGATCGTGGCGGGACATACTAATCCGTCAGGAGCGCTGGGGGTAGGGAGCGGGGGAGAGAGGGGTGTCTACACTCTCCTCTGGGGATGATTCAATATTACCAGCACGACCTACATACTAAGCAATCAAACCGAGCTTTCTACCGAGCCCGTTGTTTTTTTTTTTTTTTTAATAACACGAGTGGCGCGTCACCCTGGAGACAACGCGTCATTGCAAATATTAATTCAACGTATTGATTAAATAAAACAAAAGCAATGACGAATGGTATGAAGCGATCTAACAATAACATCATTGACTATGTAGACGAAAATGTGTACTGAGGTCAAATAATTTCACCAAACGACATAACTACAAAGGAAATAGATAGATGAATAGGAAATGCGTGGAAGCAGTATTGGAGTCTAAAGGAAATCATGAAGAACAGAGATATAAGCATAGACATCAAAAGGAAACTCTTCGATACCTGCATTCTGCCTGTCCTAACCTGCGGCTATCAAACCTGGGCGATCACTAAAGCTCACGAAAGAAAGCTAGAATCTTGCCAAAATGCTATGGAGAGAAGTATGTTGGGGAAAAAACAGATTGAATAAGGAATTCAATAATCAAAGAACAAACAAAAACGAAGAATGTTAAAGCATACATCAGAAGGCTTAAATGGAAACGGACTGGACGTACAATCAGGGGAAGAGAGAAATGGTCAAAAACAATAATGTATTGGTTCGCAAGAGACAAGAAAAGGAAACGAGGCAGGCCTTCCAGAAGCTGGGTGGATGAGATCCAGGCTACAGCAGGCGGCGCGTGGACCAGAATAGCGAAAGATAGGCAGCAATGGAGGAAATTGGAGGAGGCCTTTGCCAAAAGGCATACAGACGGAACTGCCTAACTTGTCACAAGAAATTAAATGTTAATGTCTGAATAAATGCTATTATAATTATAATCATATAATTGATTAAATATAACTGCTCCAGACGATTCCTAGCTTAACGAAAAACCCATTGAATTCACGATGATAGTAAAGAAGTTTCCCTTTATTCAAAAATTAATTATAATAATTTAAGTTAAATTAAACAAAATTGTAAAAGAATCATTAAAATATCTCTACAAATGAAAAAATTATGGGACTTTAAAGATCCAGCGTGTGACGTCACCTGACCTAGACGAGTCTGCTCATATTCGCTTACTGCCTGTAGTGCAACAATCTCGACTAGGTCAAATGACGTCACAGGCACCACAGGCCACAGTCGTCTAGCGATAAAATACGAAAACTTAAATAATTTATTTCTCAGTCATTTATTTATTGACAGATTTAATAAACCTTTTCACTAGTTTATCTATATTGTCACGGGTCGTGGCTGCAGGATAAATCAATGGAACGCTGGGGTTTAATACTGGTTTTATTGAATACCAATTAATTAATTAAACTAACGTATTTCGCAAATTTATCACTCGTAGATAAACACTTTATATTCGTTTTAACACATTGTTCGCTGTTCCCCAGAATATTCCATCAATTTTCGCACCAATTAATTTCGCTTCGGTTTATCTCGCTATGTAAGAACTTTCTAGAATCGATGTCAAATTACCACTCGCTTGGCACCACTGGCGACTCGCCGCTACCGCTCGCTTGGCCGGCCTGACCTTCGCTTTGTTATTGCCTGTCAACGCGCACGGAAAATAACTCACACCTTACTCCCGTGCGTCGTATTTACATGGCTAATGCTGTTATCCAAACGTTTCCAGTGTTTACTAGCAAGTACTCGTACTTTCCAGATTTTCCCGGGAAGTTTCAGACGTCACTCGAAAGTTGGAGGTGATTCCAGATCCTTCGGTGGTATTGTGCCAACTTCAAACAACTGTCACTTTGACAGAAGTGCGTGATTCTTTTTTTAGCCTCGTTACAATATTTTAATTCCATTTATTTAATTTTAGTATTATCAATATCACGGAACTTCTTCACTCTCCCGAATAAAATAAACAGATATTTTATATGAGCCGTAAAGACACAGCGTCTTCGGGAGAGTGCAATACCGCCGGATTCAAGGACGAACTGATTGTTTCTTGGTCGCAGATTGTATGCTTTAAGTGAAAGTATGTTACTTCCGTGACTGAATTGGTTGGTTCGTATGTCACTGATGGTTAGTAATATGGATCTTTTTGAAGAAACGTTGTCGGGATATCGCGAAAGCAACGCATCAATTATGGTACAGTGTCGTATCGTTGAAACTGAAGGATCACTATTAATTGTTGAGTTTAGATATTCTTGTAGCAAGTTAACAATAAACCACGTGCTGCGTTGCATACATTGCGTTGGAACGTAGCTGGACAAAAAGCGCACGCGCATTTCACCCTGCCTCTACTTTGTTCGCAGTCTGTGTATCTTTCAAGTAAATTTGAAAGTGAGTGTAAAAACTTCCGTTGCATGATGTCAGTATAAATGGGAAATCATCTGTTAAAAATATGATCTCTGGGCACATATCAAATATCAAAATTAAAAAAAAAAAAAAATTTTCTTGGAAGATTGATAAAAAAATTGAGTGAAAATAGAGCGGTTTAAAATGAAAAACTATAATAACTTCTCACGTAAACTATTGTGCTACAGTCTTTTATTTGGCCAATGAAGAAAACATCAAGAAACTACAAGTGATGCAAAACAGGGCAATGGGAATCGTATTCAAAAAAGTAAATACAGAACTGAAGAAATGAGAAGAACACTCAATTGAATGGAAATAAAAAAAAATCTTATTTATATCTCAATAACAAAATGCCAAAATATTTTTTGAGTAAAATTATTGTAAATAGTGATGTATGTACATACATACAACACCAGAGATATGAATATAATAAGATTACCATATAAGAAAACAGTGTATACATAGAATTCTCTAATGTACAGAAGTGTAAAAATATTTGATGAGATGCCAGAAAACATAACGAATACGATGAATGAATTTAAAAACAAATTCTATAATCATTGTAAAAATAGTATAGAATTGCAGATCATAAGAGGTTTTATTTATTATATAATAGATTGTACCATAGATAAGGTCATATTATAAAATGTATTATTTTTTATTATGTATTGTACCATAGATTAGATCATATTATATGATGTATTGTATATTATATTATAGATTCTACCGTAGATTAAATAAGATGTAAATGTAAATATGGATATAGGTTTTTATGGATAATATAGTAATAGATTTTAGATTTTAGAATGTTATTTGTAAGTTCTACTTAATATACAGGAGTGTAATACCTATTAACTAATTTATGAAATATATATTTTAGAAGAAAAAAAAGTTGATTCCCTGAAGACATGCTAATGTGATTTAATACAGTGCAGTGAGTAAATTGATGTGACAAGAGGCAATGATGAATGAGTGAAGAGACACAAGGTGACCAGTAATACTCACGATTTATAAACTTCAATTTTATTGAAGAGAAAGCCTTAAAGAAAGAAAATAAAAACGACTGCCTTGATATTATTGCAAGCATTACATAAATAATTCCTGCTCACCGAACTCGCGCATTGTCACTATTTCAAAACCCTCAAATTAAAATAAATTACGGTAAGAATGGTCTCGTCAATCGAATGTCGTCAGACCACAACGAAGAGTTCTTCAGTGTCACTAAATCGATAGCTCATTCCTAAAATATACATTGACGCTGACGTAACCCACAGAACCCGTATAGCATGGCAGAAATGGAGATCGCTTACTGGAGTTTTGTGTGACAGTCGTGTACCTGTGAGGACTAAAGGTTTTGTATACAAAACTGCAGTAAGACCTGCAACGATCTACAGCTCAGAATGCTGGACTGTAAAGAAGGTTCACGAGCAAAAACTCCATACCAGTAAAATGAAGATGCTCAGATGGTCTGAGGGTGTAACGAGACGTGACAGAGTGAGAAATGAGCATATCAGGGGTAGTTTTAGAGTGGCCCCTGTTACTGAAAAGGTGAAGAAATCGCGACTGAGATGGTATTGTCATGTAATGAGGCATGGAGATCATGCAGTGCATTCCGCACTCAAAATACAAGAAATAAAAAGAGGTAGAGATCGACCCAGCACCACATGGTGGAGAAGTATGGAAAAGGACCTGAAGAATGCCCAGTTGGACGAAGCGATGGCCCAGAACAGGGAATCGTGGGAAAAAAGAATAAAGAGAGCCGACCCCAAGTGAAATGGGAAATGGAATAAGAGAAAGAGAGAGAGATTCCTAAAATCTACCAGAAATATCTTGGAAGCTTAAGGTGCTTACACACAATATTTATATAATGTACTAGCTGCAATCCGTCAAAAATGACGGAACATTGTTTCGCGTCTTTGCTAAGCCCTAGTATATATTTATAGCATCTTTTTGGCGCTCCATGAAGTGGCGGCCCTAGCAACATGCGTTGAACGACCGGTTCGGGTTTGGTGTCCCGGGGTTTCCCATTTCCGGTCATTTAACTTCGTTTTTTTAGCCGTAAATTCAAATGAAATTACGGACCTTACACACAATTTCGTGAACAGATAGATAGATAAACAGAAAGGTGGATGAATGGACGGATGGACGTATGGACAGACAATGAAAGTATTATGTTTCATGTTATGAGAACACGATTACTGGATATTGTTAAATTTAAATTTAAGCTCATACAGGTAATAATCCCTGAAACATCCTGTAAAAAGTCTTACATAAATGTTTCTCATACAAATATCTTCTTCGCTGTGGGACTTATATACCTAATATAATTTATCTTAATTAGTGCTTACACACATTCTTACATGTACACGTATACACTCATACTTATCTTTTCTCAAGTAACATTACTTCCATTTTATCATACTTTTGAACTATGTATGTAAGTTGTTTAAAACAAACAACTTGCTTAGTTCAAAAGTTTGATAAAATTAAGTTTTAAATTAATTTTATTCTGTAAATTCTGCCATGGCTTTATTATATAATAATTACACTTATATATTTGGTGTCCATTTTATCGTATCTGTGACACTCTTTTTATATTTTTACTGATACATAATTATACACTGAAGACATTATTGAGAGTATTTTCAACTGTAGGTGTACACGTACTCAATTGTAGAATACAGGTTACATTTTATTTCGAAGATCTCTATATAAAGTAAGGCATCTACAAAAATGTTATTTTACAGGAGAGCGGATTGAAGTTTGGCGTTTCATGCAAAATTAGCATATTAGGAGAATCATTTGTTTATTTAAATATTAATTGTGGAGAAGATTATTTTCTATGTATTGGTTCAAAACAATTAAAAATTCATTTTTGTAAGTGTCCGAGTTTCCGTAGGGACTGTTGTATTTTTTTTATTTTACTATATAGTATATTGCGCTCGTTTTATTGTAAAGCTGCTCTCCTGTCCTTTGCTGCTTCCGTATGTCACCACCCTTTCTGTTTTCATATACTTTTTTTGTTGCTTTTCCCAGCTTATTCTGGGGCGTCTTCCTTGCGGGGTTGCCAAGAGGGTGTACTCGTTTTTAAAGCATTTTTAGCACACGTCCAAGCCACCTCATTTTTTATTTATTTATCTATTTGTAGGAGTAGAGACTCAATGCCCCATGTGTTCCTTATGTCGACACTTCTCACTCTGTCCATCAATGTGACTTTCGATAGCCCCCTTAGAAAACTCATCTCGGCAGCCTGGATCCTTGCTCTCACTCTCTCCGTCAGGATCCAAATTTGATGACCATATTATTAGATTGGGCCTGTTCACTGATTTGAAAACAGTCAGTTTTGTCTAGCTCGAATTTTCTTATAACCGCACATAAGCCACACAAGGTGTGGCATAGCTAGTAGCATAAACATGAATGGGCATGATGACGGTATTAAAGAATTAAAGAATAAGTTAATTTAGAGAAGAAAATATTGTGAAAGGATGAAAAAAAAAATGATCCAGTTTTAATGTAAATATTGATAAAAATAATCTTCTGTGTATAGTTTTCTGGGGTATTCTGCCGCGTATATGTGACCTCTCTGGCCAACGTTTCGGATCCCATTGCAGGGTCCATCATCAGGGCTGATGTGATGGACCCTGCAATGGGATCCGAAACGGATTCTCGGGTCTGTGGTGGGTCACACTTCACTGTACACGGATGTTACCTCGACACTTTACGTGGATTTTCTCATCACCCCATTACACATATAGAGAATTTAGAATGCCATTTGCTTCTTTCCTATTCTTTTATCTATTTCGCTTTCCTGCCTCCCATGATCATAAAATGTATAATATTTAACGAATGACTGTTGGTGTTCGCAGGTGATAGCCCAGGTGAAGCGCAAGTGGCGCACTTCCATGTTCAGACCGCGAGCCAACTCCTGCACGGCCACCACCGTCTCGGTACGTGACAAAAATGTTCGTATTCCCTCCCGGTACACCGGTATTGTATACCTTCACACTTGTTGCATGCCCTTGTCAGCCAAACGCCTCACACAACCTGCCCCGGGGAGCCCGGTGTCCTGCGGTCATTGGTTTACGGTAATCCCTCGTTTAGCGCGGCTGATCCGTTCCAGACGCTACCGCGATAAGTGAATTTCAAATAAATCAAAATAAAAACAGCTGGACGCAAAAATAATTAATTATATAATTACGCCGGCGATTTGCGCGGCGGATTCCGTCAGACTTGCTGGAGAAGAGAGAATAACGGGGTCGGAAGTTTTTTTTTATTATTATTTTTTTATTATATAATTTATATTATATATATATTATATATATCTAATTATATATATATTATATAATAATAATAATAATAATAATAATAGTAATAGTACTTTTTGTATTTGTTGAGTACTTACTATGTTTTTTGGTGAGTTTAAACTTATGTGTTAGTTATTTATGATTACTATTAAATTAATAATTAATTAATTAATTATAAATTGAAACTTTGATGGATCTGCCATACGGTTATTTGCGTTTGAAAATGAATTGAAAATTTACAAATAGCTATATGAATTCAACGTTATAACAATGTGCAAACCAGTTTGTCACTATGTATTTTTTGATATTTCCAATTTCATTATGAAGGGTCCACGGAAAGATAGTTTGTCCGTTTTATGACTAAAACGAGATTTGATGCAGTTTTATTTTTTATATGATTTTTTATATTTATATTTATTTTTTTATTTGAAAGTCTAACACAGGATAGTTAGCTAAAATAGTTAATAGAATCAAAAAAGGGTGACTCAGATGATTTGGGCATGTTGAGCGAATGAATGGTTAGAATATGACGCAAATTAGTGCTGACGGCACCAGAAAGATGAGGCGATCGCGGAAGACGTGGCACGACCAGATTAACCAGATACTGGAGGATAGTTCTGTAAGGAGCCTCAATAGCTTCGAGCGTCGAGCTTGTATGCGATGATGTACGAATGTGGATTAAGCGTGAGTTATGTGTCAGAACAGAAGAGTGTGGCGCTCTATCCTCTCGAACTATCCCTGCGGCGAAACGGCGTGATAATAATAAAGTAATCTATAATAGGTGGTTTATAGACATTTTTGTATTGAAAATATATTGGTGAAAACTACAAAAACGTAGGTATATAAGATGAAGAAATTTAATAAAGCATTTCAAAGTTTGTCAAATTTCAATTTCAATTTACTTAATCCAAATGTTTATAATGTCACTTAGCGCTTTCTTTCCGTAGACCCTTTATATAATAATAGCCTGTTTAAGGGAATAGTTTATGGTGACATGCTATTGCGCCCCTGGTTATACTAATGGTCTCAGTCATGGGTGCAGCCATTTATTTATCGAGCTAAACGACGCCGCAAATTAGGACCCTGGGGTACTCCACAGCATTTCTAACAACTTTCCTCACGCGATTGACGTAAAATATTACATTTCTGTCTAAATATATAATTAAATTACACGACACACTGTTGCATGCCACTCGCAAAGCATTACACTTTTATAATAGTTAAAACAAACTCAAAAATATTTTAAGCATCTTAAAAAGTACTAAAGAAAGTATTTTGTCTTTGCCCGCCTATTCACATATTTTAATATTTTAATTGCACTGTTTTAACCATATTAATCATGTAGATTTAATTAATGCTTTGCCTTTCATATTTTTGTGCTAAAATCTTTTTTTTTATGTAATTATAATGATTTTTCATATCCGTAGAATTAAATATTATACTTGAATCATAAGCAATACTATTTTTAAAATATCTGTAGTCTTACAAATAAGAAAGTATAAGAGCATAAACATTGAGGATATAATATATGTAGGATATATTTTTACATTACAATTATTACATTTGTAATTTACATTATTGTGTTATTATGTTAGATGCTAAGTGTCTCCTTTACTAGATCGAGGTCCGCGATAAATGGAATAGGCTCGTGAATTTGAATAGCAGTGGAATACAATTTTATCAAAATTTTCATAAAATTTATAAAGTAAAAAATATGAAAACAGCATAATCTATATTCAATAAATATCTCAGATTGCCAGTGATTAAACTAAAAGGAAACAGCGAACAAAAATTATATATATATTAATGAACATTGCATTTATTTAGAATAATACTTGCACAATTATTGCTATCGAGGCAATAATTGTTAATGTCACTACAATAATGTACTATGGATATACAGGATATGACTAATCCTGGGGTAAAATTGCAAACACGGGATGATTTTGATGATCCTATTTTCCCCTGCGGAATTATTAATTATGAACTGTTCGAAGAATATTTTTTCTTCTGTATCAAGGCTTGAACTTTGTGGTGACATTATTATTAAAATAAAACACAAATCACTTTGTTGTCACCACTTTATTAGATTAAACAAACTACATGTTTCGAGAACAATGTTCCCTCCTTCAGGATTATTTGTGTACTAAAAATTTAAAAAGTTAAACCAAGCAAATGTGTTATGGTGAAGGTTCGGGTGAGGGGGTAGGTAAGGGGAGGGGGGGGGTTTGAGGTGTTAATTATTATGGATCATCTGGAGAGGATGGAATGTTAAGTGGAAAAATATTCAAAATAGGATTATGCAAAAAATTTTGTCTGTGTATTTATTATATTAGAATTAATATTAACGTTTTTCCTAATTTCAAGTATTTCTAAATTATTTATTTGTGGGATCTTATAGCTGAAATGTAAAAATTTTAAACCTGTGTTAATATTAAATGTATGGTTATATAAAATGTAAAATGCTTTGCAAAATCAGACTTGTGTAACCGACATCTCTCTGGCTGACGTTTCGGATCTCACCGCAAATCCACCATCAGTACTAATAAAACGCAAAATAGATCAAAGAAGTCGGATACATACGGCAGAATAGCTTTCATATTATATCAAAGAACACATTCTTATTGTGAAGTTGCAAATTTCTGAACAAAGTTCTGTAATTTTTTGAAAACTAAATTTATTCATCAATTAGAAAAAACATACAGAAAAATTAAATCAACAAAAAATATTTGGCTGCTAATCAATTAATAAAAAGAGACTTACATATGTATAAGGTAGATAGATATACTGACGGAAATGTACGAGCCCACTGTAGCGTAATGGTAACACATCTTTCCCGAACAGATAGAAGATCCGTGGTTCGAGTCCCGGTAGCAGCCAAATATTTTTTCGTTGGTTTGATTTTTCTATATGCCTTTTCTAACTGATTGATAATTTATTTTTTTTACTTTGAGAATATTAATATATTAATCAAATAAATTCCAGAAATCCCGGGAATGCAATTTAAGTTCGATAATGGATTGGATGCAAAAAGCGCTGTGATTTTGCATACAAGTACACCATGACCTAACCTAAATCTCGAGAAAACATCTACTCAGATGATTATCGACTGAGTGTGCTACATCGTATAAAGTTTTAGATGCTTTTTACAATCCAGATAACTGCAACAAAACTTCTTCAAATATTGTTCTAATCTTCTAATGGATCCGTTCCATTCCAGTTCGTCAGGTCAACCCCTCACGCTCTTGGGGGTGAGGAGAAGGTCTGACTGCAAGCGAGGGGCGTGGCCTGCCGCGCATCCAACGGGGGTGACCTCCGCGACGAGCTGCTCTAACTCCATTACCACCAGACCCTCGAACCCTGTCCGAAACCACTTGTCCATCTGCCCGCCGGGAGCCGCGCAGAAAACCCAATTGTCGAGTGAAAAAAATCCTTGTGAAGAAAATGTCAACAGACAATACTGCGAGTGTGTATTTTCTTCGAGAGGCGATAGAAATAATCAACCCTTGTTCATTACTTGGTGGGATCCAAAAGTGGTTGTTGCACCATAGACTATCTCTAGAGATGTGTGGTATTTTATATTACGTGTTAGGTGTTTCAAATCGCTTTAATATCTGAAATTGTTTTAAAATCATATCCAAAACTGTGTTTCGGATGCTTCGAATAAATGTGTGTTTCTATTGAGTGGTGTTTATTTGAGATGCAGTTTTTTTTGTGAATGGAAAATATTACTTTTTTATATAATAATAAAGTTTTTTAATAAGTTAGGATCGTTAGATAATAATAATCAATGCACATTAAAATACATTATATCGACCTGAATTCTGACTAATTACGTACTTCTTAATATGCTGTCTTCTATCAAAATTTGATTATCCTGTTGTATTTTCCTGATTTGTCCTGTGGTATTTTGAATTCTAGATTTTGGACATTGAGCCACTTTCTGAGGTTAGTAGGTACTTGCTTCGCAATCAATATTATTTTATTTTTGAAATCATTGCACTCAACTAGTAAATTCATCACAATTGTTATTTGTTACTTTTACATAACTATCAAATGAGAATAACTGCCACAGAACAGGTTTTGCCTAGTGTGGCAGTTATTAGTAATTTATATTAACAAATGTAAAATAAACAATAAAGTAAACAAATAAATAAATAAATCAACTCTGCCGGAATATGTTCCTTTGAGAAAATCAGAGTCAGGTCATATTCTTCAGTTTATCTATACTATGTTGTATCATATTGTATTTATTTTTGATTGATTTAGCAGTTTGTGGTGGAACATGAAAATTTTAATTTAAACCAAATTGAATTTTGTAATGAACACACGATGAGTTAAATGTATCACCACTATAGTTTCGAGAGGAGCAGTCCCTCTCATCATCTGATGTTATTCATAACTAACCTTAAAGCCATGTATTCACTAGGGGACAAATTGTCCCTCAACAGCACGCGCGGCATAGAGTCTACGTGACGTTGCAACGTCGTGCATTGTTCCGCGACCTCGCGCACAACATAGCGCGGCATTTCTACGTGCCGTGGCAACGTTGCCGTGCGCACGGTACCCGAGCGTACTCACTGCAACATTCCGCGGAGCGTCAGTACCACGTGGTATGTTTACAAGTGAATACGCATGCGCTGTATCTGTCAAGATGACAATGCGGGGAAACGAAATCGTTCTCGAACTCATCGAGCTGTATCGATCGAAGATCGCATAGAATGTCCGTCCTTCTTTCTCTTTGCAGTTAATAATTTCGCATTCTCCTCTTTTTTCTCCTCTTACTTTTCGATAAACTCATTAACATAAACAGATACGCGGCTATCATCATAACCTCATAGGGCGATATATTTCCGTGACGTCTGGAAAACAATAATTATTTGCAAAAAGGACCTTGTTTTTAATAATATTCAATTTACTACAGTAAAACCTCGTTAATTTGAAATTGCGACTCAAAAAAACATTTCCAATTGCGCGGAACCCCGTTTTCGCCAAATGAGATACCGCAGCTGTCATCCATAACCTCATCGGATCACATTTCCGCGACAAGATATGGGAGTCCCGGTGTGTACACGTCAAATGACCGCGTCATTGTCCCCGAAACATGAGCGTAGATGTTGATGCGACATGTCGAGCGGAATGTTTCGCGATTTGTCCCCTAGTGAATACATGGCTTAATACATAAATTTTGTAATCTTATTCGAGTAGAGCAACGGCTCGCGGGTCAATGGGAAGGATTTTGGACTTTATCTCGAAAACTAAACTTAATTTATTAGAAAAGAGTGGAATAACTGGACTGAAATAACTTGTGAAGATTGTGACAGCAAATAAATAGGACAAACCGCGAGAAACATCGCAGTTTAAGGAATAATAACTTCACAGAATTCGCAAAAATGTCTGTATTAAGGTTAGTTGTAAAATACACCTGATGATAAGAGGGACTGCTCCTGTTGAAACAGCAGTTTAGTAGTGATAAGTTTAACTCAATGTGTGTGCATAACAAAGTTCAATTTATTGTAAATTAAAAGAATATATTTATCATTGCGGAGAATTTAACTTTCCTTCGTTTGATAGTTGTCGTTAGTTCTTTTGGCTTATTCCAAGCATCGGATTGCCTCTTCGTTGGTAAAGCGGTCAACCCAGATCTTCAGCGTACTTCCGTTAGAGCTTATTTTAATGTTCAAACCTCGACTTTGTAGAGTAACATGGCACTCCTACAATTGCGCGCAAGACAACTACACGCAGACAAACAGGAGCTGATGACTGCGCGCAAGGCAGTATAAATTCAACGACAGGGCGCAAAATACAAAATTAAAAATAATGAAGAAAAACTTAACCCATAAAAACCAAGGTTTTACAATACTCCCTTTCTCATTTTCTGGTTTCGTGTCTACCATATGCGTCGGAATCTCCATACAACTTGTATGAAAAAAACATTAAAAATTTGCAAAATCCAAAATTATACTATAATTATTATTATTTTTTAACGAAAATTTGATAGATCTTCTTGTTCATCGCCACAAGTCTGCTTGCAAAGTTTCAGCTCGATTGGATGACGGGAAAAGGTATAAAAATCAATCCAAAGTTTTTTCGACGGCAAGCAAGCAAGCAGACGCCACGAGTTAATATAAAGGGAGTAAATATATTTTGTTTAACATAACCTAAAGTCTATTTATAATCATGAAAACAATCATGAAAAGGTTCAACAATGGAACACGTTGAAGAAAAACTTGTTTGAAAAACGTCGAATTTCTTCAAAAGAGTAGAATTGAGAATCAAAAGTTTTTTCCCTTGTCTATATACTCTGCCCCACTAAGCTTAAAAGCCGGTTTCGGGTTCGATTCCCGGTGAGGTCACAATTAATCCATGTGATTTATTTAAACTTGGGTGTTTTATGATGTGCTTCGCTTCTGTAATACGGCCTCATGGCCTGTTAAAGCGTAAATAAAATAATACAATAAAAAAGTTTAAAAACCAGCCAGATCTGCTATTCAGTTTCAAAATAACATATGTTCAAAAAATTGAGGCAAATATAAAAAAAGTGACCGTATGATATCTACCTGATCCTAAAGAATATTTTTTACTTTAAGTATTTTTTTAATAACTATTAATATTAATTATTTATATGATTTGGTCCTTTTCATTATATGTATTATATAAAGTTATTTTTTGGGGTCAACGACTTTTTAGGTATACTTTAATAGTATGAGATAAGCCGGACACAAAGTGACATCTATCCAATACAAAGCCAAACTGGCACCGTGATACCCGTTACGCCGCCAGAGCGACTTATGCTCACAACAGGCATGGTGACAGTAATTAAGAATTAAAGAATAAGTGATTTTAGAGAAGAAAACATTTTGAAAGGATTCTAAAAAATTATCCAGTTTTAATATACACATTAATAAGTTTTTAATAAAATAAAAGAATAAAATTCCGCATTCGGCCATTTTAACTGAAACGCCGGTCAGAGCGAATGACGTCACGGCTAAGTAACCACCGCTGTGTCTCTTGAGCTGTTGTCATAGACACAATGCAATGTTTGCTTAGGCTTGACGTCACGTAGACGCCATGACTCCCGTTTTCGCGTGAAATTAAAAATAGTTCGATGAAAATGTAATTATTTGCTACTATAATGTTACTTTCGGTAATAATAGACGTGTACCTACATTATAGAAGGTTATTTCAAAATTTATCATCATGCCTATTGCTTTGTACCTAGTCTTCTGGATACAATGAATGGTTAGAATTATGAAGGGCAAATCTTTTATGCTTTAACAATCAATTTTATTTCATACAAACATTCTTGGATATGCCGATATTCGAGGGTTTGAAGAATTACTCTACTTAACATGTAAAAAATATTACTTTATGTGTATTAATTTTAAATATTTTTTATTAAAAATTACAATGTTTATATTTTAAAATATAATTAGGTTTATTTTAATTCATTATAATATTTTTTTACACGACTTAAAGAAACAAGTAGTTTTATAGTGAAACTGATACTTTTCTCAATAAAAATATTTAAATAAATCAATTATTGCATTGAAAAATAAACGTTCACATGATGGAAATTTAACGCATAATTATTTCTTGTAAATTTTTTTGTCAACCTATTTCTAACCCACAAAGGTTTATTCCTTCAAATACTTGAATTTCAAAATACGTTTTTGCTCTTTCAAAACTAAAAAATTGCTGGAAAAATTACATCACATTTTTTAAATAACACGCAGCTAATTGTAATTTCACTGTTTATTTGTTTATCAATTGGAATTATCAAGTACCAATTTAGCTTTGCCGATTAACAAAATAATTAACTACAATGTAAAAAATTAAAATATATCTCCCCTGAAAATTTGTCAATCCAAAGTGGGCCGATGATATATACAGAGTGCAACAGAGCTAGTCCACAATTCTTTATAGGTGGATTCCTGCCTTAATTATGAGTCGAAAATTTTCAAGCAACCATGACCTAATAACAATAGTTAAAGAGATGTGCGACATCAAAGTTTGTACATTTTTTCCAATATTTTTTACTTATTTCTCGCAAACGTTGAACTATCATTACATTTCATTATATCTTATATGAAAAATTTATTCCCATAAAATTCAAATTAAATGTTATAAAATTAGTTTTTATTGTTTTATTTAACTTTTATTGAAACGAATGTTTTTTTTTATAATCGATATAAATTATTGTAAAGATACTTCAACCTTTTGCAAAAAATAAGTCAGAAATATTGAAAAAAAAATGCAAACTTTGATGTTGCATATCTCCCTAAGGTCATAGTTGCTTGAACATTTTCGACTAATAATCAAGTCAGAAATCTACCTGCAAAGTATTGTGGACTATCTCTGTTACACTCTGTATAAATCAATACAATCATTTTTAAAATAAATTTTTGTGTGTACATATTTAAGATTAATATAAAATATATGAAAGTAGTAATGTGTATTAAGAATATATGTAAATAAAAAATGTTACAACTATACATGATGAAAAATATAAAATTAATGTCCTAGGATTTATAATAATCTCTGTAAAAATATGTGTTTTCCTCACAAAGCGAATAATGTATAATGTAATATAATTATAGGTTTTATGTACGTGTTATGTTGTTCATATAAAGTTTAATTTGTTTGTTTACTTTGTAATAATATACTGTAAAGTCTATATTTACAACTGGATGTGTCAAAAATATTTTGCAAAATAAAACTATTTGGATGTTTCATGCTCTTTTTTTAATCAAACATATTTAACACAATAACCTAAGAAACACAACACACATACAGGGTGTAACAAAGCTAGCACACAATTCTTTACCGATCTTATAGTAGGTATGACAAAGTAATTTATTTATTTTATATACAGTACATGCACAGAAGCTTTTTAGATTACAATGAATAAGATTACAGAATCACGTACCAATGACATGCACCACACAATGTCAGAGAAGTAAGTTAATTATGTATAATCAGAAAGTACAAACATGGTAACTTATACAATACAATATTTTTATTTGTTCATAGCCCGCTTGGAAGGTGTGCCAGTTTATGAATGTGTCATGATAGTGATGGTATTTTAACCGGTGACACGGTAACCGTTATTTGTGATTTGTATCTGATTGCGTCGATGATGGGGAACTGATTTTTTTGCCATTTTACGGGCAACCGTCGGCAATAGACAACAATTATTATATCTTAGTTATCATTCATCGATACGATCCAATATCCCAAATAACTGTACCGAATATAACCGGCTAAAATGACGGTTTAACCATCACTAGTTATAATGAGATTCGGTGTATGTGGGGTGGACTTGGTGAGGATAAAACTTTTCCAAATGTACAGATTACTTTAAAAAATTATAAAATTATTTATAGCATGATTTGAATGTGAGTTCGTAGCGGCATTAGTAATGAGTCAAAAATGTCCAAGCAATAATGTACAAGATATATTATAAATATCGCATAGAGACGAAATTATATTTATATTTTTTTATGGAAAAGTAGGTATGGATGTCTTTGGGTGTTCATAGGGCTTACGACCTATCGTACAGCTGACTTAAGTGATCACTTTACACAATGTAAGGTTCACCATTTCAACCCATGATGGTGGAATACCTCATCTATCAATTTTTTGAAAGTTGTATATATATTTAAGTTTTACAACCCGTTTCATATGTATATTGTTATTATCATCAGCACAACCGGCATCCAAAGCTTTTGCATTCCCCTTAATTAAACACAGATGTCACTAATGAGATATCTATTTTTGATTGGAATTTTTAGAGCAATATCCTCTATATGTATGTGTTATGTATTGGCCATGCTAGGCCATGATTAGTCATTGTTGACCATTATTGGCCACGGTTAGGTTAGGTGTACATAATAGATCTTCATTTAAACTCTATAAATGTATAATAATCTGTGCGTCTCGCTACATTTGCTTATTGTTTTTATCATCTTGAACTGAAACTGAAACTATATTAAGAATTTTACTAAGTATCTGACTAAGTAATTCACTGTCATATTATTGCCTGTGGCATCAATGTAATGTTCTTATCTCGTTGCGGTGGATGGCTTCCGATAAAACTCGGTAATAATACATTATACTACAATACGCCTGAAATAATATTTCAATTTTTTAAACACTTTTTTAAACCAGCTTTATAAAAGACCCACTTAACGGGGAATACCTACCTACGAAGCGCGAAAAAAAGCAATTATTGTGATTTTTTTAAGAAAACCTATTAATTTATGGTATTGATATCATTTCTAGATAAAAGTACATAATTTCAATAATACGTTATAAAAAAATATTCAACATTGGCGGAAAATTCTTGGGGTTCTGTCGACTGCCAAAAAAAAGGTCCCCCGCGGTGACCACTCTCATTTCATCTGTAATCTGTAATTAACAGAATAAAAAAAACAAAAAGTTTATCAGAATTGCCACTTCAATTTAGTCTTTGGCGTAGATGTTTTTTAAAATATCGATTTTTGATAAAATGACGGGCGTGTGAATTTAAAATAGCGTTGTTTAGCGAAAAATTCTGGTTTATTATGACAATAAAAAAAACTTTGTCATTTAAAAAAATCCTACGACAAAGACTAGATAATTATGTATAGAATAATCACTAGAAATTTCAAGTTGATCGATTCAGTGGTTGCCGAGATATTTTGGTCACCGATTTTCAATACATGGTTTCGAGTAAAACGCGTTTGAAAATAGAGCAATGAATAAATCGCGAAATCTTTCAACTTGCATGAAACCATCGATTCCAGGTCCGTAATATAAGTCCTCCACTTTGCTTAGAATTCCCATATCATCGAGCACTCCTCACAAACACAATAGAAATAGGTCTTACGTTTTTTTATTATGAAAGAGCCCGACTGACAAGCTTACTAACAAGCAATCGCGGCTCCGTGTGGCGCGGCGCGTATCAACAACAAAGATGCCACTATTGTCACCTGCATATCACATATCTGCTTGAAGATTTCACCAGAAATGTGAAAAAAAGAAAATTCAAAAGCTTTAAGAAAATGCATTCTGGGTAGGTATTCCCCGGAAGACCAAAACTGCGGTGGTTAGATGGTGTCGTTGCGGACTGCCGGGCCCTGGGGCAGCAGAACTGGAAAACGGCAGCCAGCGACAGAGCAGCATGGAGGACTTTCTCGGAGGCAGTTAGGACCCACCAAGGGTTGTAACGCTGAGGATGGATGGATGGAGGTAGGTATTCCCCCTTAATATACCCTTTTTATTGGATCGCCTTCGATCGTTCTCAGAATTCATTTAAATAAAATACGCTGGTGGAGTGCTTCTTGTTGACCCTGGGAGGCTGCGCCGCCTCCTGGCTGCTCCTCGGTTGCAGGTACCTCAGCGCGAGGTCCTGCTCCAGGACCTGCCGCAGCTCGACCACCGACTTCTGCCCCACCAGCACCTCCCCCGAGGGCGCCTGCGACGAGAAGACCTTCCGCGTCACGAAGGTCTTCGGCGGTATCGGAGGCTTCGATTTTCTGGGCAACGCCGTGGGCCTGGTGGGGGTGGTCTCGGAAGGTCGATTCAATGGCGGAGGAAAGCTTTCTCCGCCACCTGTAATCAATTTTCAACAGATGTTTTGAAAATAAAGGTCAGAGCAAAGGAGAAGTGTCATTTACATAGGTGTGAAATCAGTGCCAATTAATGAATAACATTTTTCATATTGAAAAATTGAAAACTGAAAAAAATCAATGAGTATATTATGTGGGATTTAAAAGCAAAGGCCGCAATATCCAAAAAAAATTAATACTAATTTATAATGTACTGAATTCGAGATTTTAAACATGATTTTGAAAGGTGCAAAAAAACTAGAATTCTGTAAATTTTAAATTAGTAACCCTCGGAATTTTTTTTTGGATATTGCTACCTTTGCTTTTTTACCCCACATATGATTGATTAGAAATGATAAATGTCTTCATTTATAAAATATATTAATAAATTAATTAATAAATGTTAATACATATGATTCATAAAATCAAAATAAATAATTCTCTATGCAATAATGTCCGTCACTAATGCTACCAGATGGTCCATATAACAATGAGGTACGAAAATCTTTACAAAAAATCCATAATCTCTATGTGAAAATGTTCCGTCACTGACGTTACCAGTGCGTGGCGTAAATAATGATCAGTTCTAATTGTTTTAAAATATAAATTCAGAATTCTCTATTTAACCATATCCATCGTTAACGTTACCAGACGGTGCAAATAATGACGGTTTATCAAATAATAATGAGGTACAAAAAATAAAATAAAACATAATTTTCTACGTAACTATCATATGGTACCAGATAATCGGCGTAAGTAATGATGAGGTTTAAGATAATAATGAGGTATAAAAAGCAAAAGTATGTATAATTCTCTACGTAGCAATGTCCATCACTAACAGCTGCCAAGACGCTAGATGGCGCTGTTCTCACTACCCTAACTCGCGACTGAAGTATATGGTAAAAGGAAGTCATTATGGTGAGTAATTACATTGCATTAAACGCACGTCATGAGCATTTGTTAGAGAATTGTTTATGCTCTATAAAATATGATACAATAATTAAAAATGTATAAAATAATATTTTATATCAAATAAGCATTTTACTGAAGAAGAATATTGCATAAAGTTTTAATCATTTTATTTTATTTGTATTAAATCGAATTTATTTATAATATTTGTTACAAGTCTAACATTTAGCAGAAGTTTCTGACTTATATATTTATTGGAAAAAAAGTAAACTTTGAAGGCGCTTAACTCGGCAACCTTTGATATATTGAAACATTGATATCACAAACATCTAAGGAGATGCAAAGAAGATAAACCTTTAAAGCGGATGACGCAATTCACTTTTCTGGGTGTTGAGATATCTGATAACTCTGATCTCTACTATGAAGTTAGGGAGCAGAGATGTCCGGCTGCTTAAAGGACACAATATGGAGGAACAAGCACATGCTCACAGAAAGCAAGGCCGGAATCTACCAAATAAGTGTCGGGCTCGTTAGATACGGAGATATGGTACAGAAACTAGGACTGACAGTCAGGACCAAAAGCTTTCTTTGGACGTCCTAGATGAGAGTACTACGCTCTGTAGCAGGGAGGATTCTCCGAGGCAGGGTTAGAAGCTCTGAAATAAGACAGATCTGTCAGACAGAAGACGGGACAGAAAGATACGGCAGTACTGAAGAGACCACGTAAATAGGATGGATGACACAAGAATTTCCCATGGGACATCGCGTGCTAGGAAGACAGCTGGTGCTCCACTTTCGAAGAGGACGGCGCACGCTCAAGAATAAACTAATGATCTAGAATAAAAAGAAGAAGAAGAAGACATTGTGGACTTGCTTTGTGTATTGAGAAGATATATCTGTGGGTGGAAGAAACAACTAAATTAGTCAATAAAATCGAGTTTTGAGTTAAGTTCGTAAAGTTTTTCTTTAGATACAAATCTAGCAAGGAAAACTTAGATGAGTCGGAAAATAAAATACGCTTATTTCTTAATTTTTTGAAAAACTACAATTGGCGTGATTAATTATTTGAAAAATTCAGTATGAAACAACGACATTAGTCAATTTGGTTCAACGTTCTTGTGCAAAAAACAAAATATCTAGTACAAAAATAGATAAAAAAACTAACCCATTAAAACCAAGTTTTTAGTATACTCCCCTTCTCATTGAAACAGGTTTCGTGCCTACTCCACGCGTCGGGATTGAAAATTAAACAATAGGTATATAAATCTTTAAAATTTCGAAAAATCCAAAATTATACTATAATTATTAATTTTTCAAATTGAAAATTTGGGAGATCATTTTCATCGTCGCCACGACTCTGCCTGAAAAGTTTTAGCTCGATTGGATCACGGGAAAAGGGTTAAAAATCGATCCAAAGTTTTTTTTGCAGACAAGCAGACAAGTAGACAAGCAGACGCTACGAGTTAAAAGAAAGGGAGTAAAACAAATATTGCGTAGACAAACGAAATTCTGAATTTTGTTTTGACTCTCCTGAAAAACCTACATTTTTTGGCTGATTTTGCCCACAGATATGTATGTATCGCATCGTCCCCGGGAGATGACTTTAGCAAGAGATGACTGTCAAAATAACATGTGATCATACGCGGTCTTCCTCGGGCATTCCTTAGAAAACTTCCCTTAATTGCTAGTACATGTCAGGGATGCGGATGTTGGTCCATAATTACCCCCAAAGAAACTGGAAAACTTTTCCAGCTCAGCAAAACAGAGTTTATTTTCCTCCTGCGAGACTTGATGTATCCCTAACAAGAAAAAAGTTCAGACATCTTCTACGCATGCTTGTAAAAGAATTAAAAATACAAGAAAAATTGTTAATTTAACCATTACCTAAAAGAAACACGAAAGAGTTTTCCCTCCTGCCATCAATCCTACTATTAAAGAAATTAGCTAAGAAGATAGAATGACTCATATTTATATTCTTGTAGACAATTTTTTATTCTTTTAAATTTATAATACAAAATGGTAAATATCCGAAGACAAAATAGCTATTATTATAAGAAAGATGGGTCGATAATTTATTGGAACACTCATACAAACAAATGACATTTTAAATATAAAGCCAGATAACATATTCCTTAGGGTAAATATGGTTTCATGTGAAATACATATTTCATATGTTATTTCTAGCAGAATGTAGACGTACTATGATTGATATTTTTCTAACCAATTTATATAGGTATTACGAATTTGCATCAAATTAAATTAAAATCGTAATCTTTGTACGTCTCAACACAGAGTTTTCTAGTGAGACAGGCATAGTAAAATACACCTTAAATAAATTTGTTTTATAAATAATAAAAATAAATTTAGTTTTCACCACTTTTGTATTGAAAATATCAACATATTACAGAGCCCATGGCCCCAGGATACAATTGTACACTAACAAAATTAAACAAAAAAATCGAAGTATAGACAATCAAAATATTTAAAAAGTTATATATGGAAAATGAATACTAATAATGTACCTACTTACATGAAAATAAATTAAAAAGATAACTATTTATAAAAAGGACTTAGTTATTTGTAATGTTTTCTTATTTCCAAAATTTCTAATTTATCAAACTGTGATTCTGTATAATTTGTATGTAAAATTTGTAAACCCTTATTAATATCAAAAGAATAATCCATAGCCAAAAGATGGTTAGGAAATTCAGAATAATTATTGCTATTTTAACAACTTAAGTATTCCTTAACTCTAACTTCAACATGTATTTTACATGTAGCATTGAAATAAATGAATAAATACAATTATTAATTAATATAAAAGTTATCTTATATGGTGCAAAACGATTATTTTAATTTACACAAAATGTAACATTGTGATACAAACACGTTGAATTATGTTGTCACTAATATATTTTCGAGAGGAGCAGTCCCTCTCATCATCAGTTATTATTAATAACGAACTTAAATACACAATGTTGTCATTCAATCCGGTTAGGGCAGCGGTTCTCGTATTAGGGATGATTTTTTAGATTCTGGTTCATTAAAAAAAACTGGTCCAAGTTTTAATAATTCGATGTAAGTTACCTTCAAGATACTCGAATGTATTTTGAGTTTGTCCAAATTTTTCAGAACACGGTACTAGTACAGTACAAAAAAGGGAAAAAAATAAATGATATTTCAGACGTATTCTAGTGTAATGCTTATAATTTGTAAGAATCTCATTACACATATAAAGGATATTGCTAAATTTAAAAAAAACTCCAATATAAAATAGACATCTTATTAGTTATATCTGTGGTTAATTAAGGGAATGAAAAAGCTTTGGATGCCGATCGCGCTAAGGATAATTAGAACATGCATATGAAACGGGTTGTAAAATTTAAATAAATATACAACTTCAAAAAATTTAAACATACGGTATCCTATCATGGGTGGAAATGGAGAACGTTACATTGTGTAAAGTGATCACTTAAGCCAGCCGTACGATAGGTCGTAAGCCCTATGAACACTCAAAGACTTCAATACCTACTTTCTCATAAAAAATATAAATTCGTCTCTAGTGACATCTATAATATATGTTCCAATGTTTTACAGAGTAGATATAGATGGGTCAAAAATATTGCGAAAAAAAAGCTAATTTTGAAATCCCTTCTCCTAAACCATTGACATTTCACCAAAAGTGTAAAAATACTTTCTGAATATTTTAAGTATGTTCAAAAAGAACACAATACTGTATTTTATCCCGGATTATTTAGGAGGACATTATTAATCAATATATATAATATTACAGATGTCTCATAGAGACGAAGCTATTTTATATGGGAAAGTAGGTATGGAAGTCATTTTTTGGGTGTTCTTAGGGCTTACGACTTATCGTACGGCTGGCTTGAGCGATCACTTTACACAATGTCACGTTCACCAATTCCATCCACGACAGACTACGACATCTGCAATTTTTTTTTTTTGGGAGTTGTATATATTTTTAATTTTCACACCTTTTTCCACATGCGTATTTTGTATTTTGTTGCGTTGTATTTTTACTGCCACCACCTGGTGGCCGAAATTTTGTCAATCCCATAAACCAGTACAGATGTCGCCGTTGGTACATATTGTTTATATGTGCAATTATTATTCTAAGTAGGTTTTTTTTAACTGATTATATTATTTGCTCAAAAGAGAACTTAGACTGCTAAGTAAGGTCATTTTATGTTATAAATAAAGTTTTTTAAATAAGTATTAATTTTTTAATCCGTTGTAAAATTTACGAATGGTTGGTGACATGGTTACTCGAAATGAAGGTTAGTAAACTAGGGTTAAAGCAATATACTTTTTACATGTATATGACATTCTTTCTAATTATCAACAGTACACTTGGATAAGCCTGAAAATTATTTCACCTTTAAATCCTTTTTGGACCAGTTTTTACGTATTCAGTGTAGGTGTATCGAGTATGTTAAAATATTTTCTATTCAAAATTGAATAAAGAGGGCTCCACCGATTTTTTGACATCTGCGAAACACCTTTATATAAAACACAATATTTAAAATACCCATCTTCTGACTCCAGGTATCGCGGACAGGTGGCGCCCTGATCGGAAAGTTTTACAATAATTTACATTTTTCGCGGCGCAGCGCTAAGGGAGGAGGGAGAGTGGAAACTAGTAAGTTTAACCGACGTCAAAAAAGCAGTTTTTCAGGAATTCAACTTCCCGCGTCACTTGAGAATGTCACTATATATCACTAAATATTTACTTTTGTTGTAGTATTTTACAGGGACGTTCATTCTATACACGAAAAAAGTTAGGCATCACTTAAATCTCTGCGAAATAAATCTAAATAACGTATTCATTTGATACCTATTTTATAGAAGGTATAACAGAACTAGTCGACAATACTTTGCCTAAATTCCGGTTCAAAATATTCAAGCAATAATGTCCCTAATATTAGCGACATTTAAGCTTGCATTTTTTTTTAATGTTTTAAGGAATATAAAAAAATATTCATTTTAATACGAGACAAATAAAATTATAAAAAAAATCGAAAAAAAATCTGGTTCAAATTTTGTCGCCATTTTGATCATTTTATTTGACCTATATTAATGCTTTTATCAAAATATTAAAATGAGTGAAGTAGCTTGATGGTCTGGTGGTTAGGACTCTTGCCTCGTGATCCGAAGGTCGCGGGTTCGAATCTCACTCCAGACCAGCAAGTTAGTCCTATTTTCATAGCACACCGTAATTGAAGTCATACAATTTATCACTCGACAATGAACTCTTCATTATCGCTGGGTAACACTTATTTTACATTGCTAGAATGTTTCGTCCAATTCTCGCACAAATAAGTCGCACTTATTTATTTTGCCACTTAGGTAACAACTTGCTCGAATATTTCTCTCGATATCTGTTGCTCCGAAATTCCACGTCTGGGCACGCTGGCCGTCGTCCCGCGCATACTTCGCACCGATCGAAATGTTAAAACAACTCCAATTTTGCAGCTGTCTATCCCGCTTTAAATACGCGATATGCTGATATTTCAAACTCTCGAGAAAATTATTTTCCTTTCTAGTGTTTAGGAGAAGGTTCCCGTCGCTTCTAGGCTGCTCCAGGTATCTCCCGACTTCATCAAGAGTGGGTACATCTACGTACCCACTCTTAATGAAGTCTACCCACCAATTCCAGGAATTCTATAGAATTCCTGGAATTGGTGGGTAGACTCGAAGCTTTTATTAAATAATTGTGAAAATACTTTTCGTGTTATTAATGTCGCATTTAAAGTTTTACAAGATCGGTCCAACCCAATAATACCAAATTTAAAAATTATATCATAAGACCATAAGACTAACGAAAGTAAATTATACCTGTTTGAATGTGGATTTTCTGAGCACTGGAATCCTCGCTAAGGTGTGGCACTGTTCCTTGCACCTTCATCAGACGCTGGACTGACAACTCCGTTCCAGACCCCGCTTGGGTTGACAGAGGCTTGAATCTTCTGGGAATGACATCCGGCTTGGTGAGAGGCTTAGGAGGTGACTTCGGCGACGAAAAACAAGTTTCTCCACTACCTACAATTTCAGATAATTGTAATGGTGTTGTGTATCTCGA